>CM053614.1:81612466-81646693 GCA_028646535.1 Procyon lotor
TATCAAGCACTTAATATATTGATTTCCCCTGATGTTGGGGGTTTAAAAGTCTTATGGTGACTCTGTGGTTATAGTCTTTTTTATATTTATTTTTTTTTTTTACTTGTCTTCTAGGGGAGGGGCCTGGCCAGTTGTTTTCCAGTCAATCTTGCTTGGGTTGAGTCACCCTGCCCCCCAGTCAAGGGGCAGAGCTCTGTGGAACCCGGTTTCTCAGTCTCTAGCTCTCTGAAGGCTTTTGGCCTTTTGTAGCTTTTTCTCCTTTTCAGAGAGTCTGGGCGAGGGATCAATCTGTCTGTACCCAGACCTCCCTGTCACAGAGAAGCCGAAGTCTGCTCCCCTCTGGGTGGACCAGAAGGAACACTCCCCTCCGCAAATCTCCCAGAGCAGCGGCCCTTTTCCAGGCGGCGCGCACTCAGCAGTTTGGCGGCTCCAGCGCACGACTAAGCGCGCTCCCCTGCACTAGGGACTCTAGGCCGCAGCGGGGTGTGGTCAGATTCTTGCCAATATTACTGCACCTGCAGGCAGCGCAGTTCTTGCCCTTGGTGGTGCACCATCTAGAGAGTGCTGTACACGGAGACAAGCTGTGGTGTGGGCTCCGGGACCCACCAGACTCTCTAAGGTGCTTTCAGGAGCGCGCACACCTGGCCCACAAAATGGTGTGGGGAGCGGGTCCCTGCCCCCCACTGGTCTCTCTTTGAGGCGAGCGGTGTCCTTCCCGGGGGGCGTGGGTCCAGGCTCATGCTTACGCCCACCCCCTTCCACTGCTTCTCAGAACCTTATGCCCTTTTTAAGTGTTTTTAACCGGGCTCTAAGTTATTGCTGCTCCGCAACCACCTGGCGCTTTCCTTTGGGGTATTACTGTCTTTGCTCTGCTTCTGGTGGCTCCTTCCCCCTTTTGTTTATCCTCTGTTACCGTTTTGTTTTGCGTGTTCCCGCTTTGCTTAACCTGTCTTCTGTTGTCTTCTGCTCCCATAGAGATCCAGAAGTGAAAAGTCTTGCTTCTCTGGCTGATTTCATGGGTGCTCAGTGTGGTCTGGCAGATATCCAGTTCACTTTTGGGGACAGGTTGCAACAGGGTGTCCTACCTCTCCGCCATCTTGCCCCTCCCCATACAAGTCTTTTTTCTTATAGGCATCTATGATCATTTCTGTTCTATATATACCTACGAATGGAATTTTTGGACATAGGATAAATGTATGTTTAGTTTCTATTGGTAGTTTTTCAAAATGGTAGAACCAGTTTATATTCTACCATCAATGAATCAGAGTTCCAATTGCTTCACATTTTTGCCAATGTTAGTAGTTTTAGTCTTTTTAATTTTAAACATTCTTGTAGTGATATAGTAGTATTTTTTCTCTTTTGTTTTTACTGTATATCATGACTCCTCCTCTTCACCCTTTTTATCCCCAAAGTTAGTCAGTTTGGCAAATGTCATTCTTCCATGACAATTTTCTTGGATTAATAGTGACTTCCTGGAGTAAGCATTGGAAAGAAAGATATTATTAATTAACAGTGTATTTCATCAGCTCAAAAGGAAAAGCTTTGGAATACATACAAAGTATTAGATTAAAGAATACATATAAAGCCCTCAGATTAAAGAATGCCACTAATAAATTTCTAGGTGTCATAATGCAACCTGTTCTCCTTTTCTCCCCTAATATATGAAAGCACAGAATCAGCTCTAAATCCATGACACCTTGTTGGATTAGTTAATGAACATCTCAGGGATGTATTCTATATTGCAGGAATTGAATCATTAATAAATGAGTGAAGAATGACCCCTGCCATTGAAGAGCATAATGTAATGCAGTTACTCATTATCTCTTGATGCTGCATATTAGTCCTTCCTATTAGATCAAAGCAAATTTTCTCTGTTGAACACAATGCTTATCACACTCCCAGACCTAATGAAGTGGGGCCATTATATTCAAAGGTAAGTGTGAAGTAATCAAGTAAAACTAGTAAAGTTAATGCAGTTATAATAATTGTATTTTTTAAAAATATATGTACTAAATAATCATGGCTTTTCCCTCAAATTCTGGGTATTTTTATGTGTGCTTATTTATATGTGTCGTGTTAGGTGTAATAATAAGCATAATGAAGTAATATTCTATAGACCTTAAATATTCCTGAGGGATTGAACCCATGACTTTCAGCAAATAAAGCAATTTGTGATTTGGAAATAAATAATTTGGAAACCAATATAAAACTTTTTGGTGTTTGTTTCAAATCATTTCATGGAGATTTTTGCTCATATTCTCACAGTGTGAGTATACTGCATTTTAACTTTGATGATAGAGTTTTTGGGGAGGGAATCATATCGTGGCACAAAACTAGTATTTTCCACAGAATTCATGATGTAAGTAATAAAGAGTGAAGAAAGGCACATTCTAGATGGTTGATTGGGTTACTTCCGAGAGTAATGCTCACTCTGTATGACCACCAAAAAATACTCAAATTCATGCCTCAGGAAAATTTAAATTATTACAGTTCCAGAAATGTTTGTTGAATGAAATAATAAAATATAAAACCCAAAAAGGTGACCTTATCCTGACCTCTCCCTTCCCATAACTGATTCACCATCTTGGCAGTGATTCACACCCTCACAGACATAGCAGAGTTCATCTGTTAATCACTGGTGATCACCACCCCTATTCGTATGAGGTGTTGCTACATCAGTCATATAACATAATTTCTGCTGTATAGGGTTTGATGCCTTTTTCTGTATTATTGTGAACTGCAAAAATCCCCCTCTTACATCACTTCAATTTTATTTCACATATGGTATGTTATAGCCTCTCCACACTTTTCCTTGGCATGGATGTCACTGGGTAGCTTGGTAGAGGCCCATTTTCCTCTATAGATCCATGAAACTAGGCTCTTCTAAGAAGGAAGCTGGGCATACGTGGCTCTAACAAGCATTCTAGATAATAGTTATGACGTACTAAGTTTTGGAAACACCTGTATAGAGGGAGGACTGTGATTTTTTCCATAGATTTTATATATAGTGCATTCAAATCATGGCTTAATGAGATTTTTTAAAAATTACTTTACAAAAAAAATTACTTTACAAATCATCTTTCACTTCATCTGAAATATCTATTACTTCATGTATCCACCCATCTCTCCATTGACACATGGTTGCTTATTTGGGCAGCTAAAAAGCCCTGACAATGGATTTGTGTGATTTGGGGGAGGTTAACCTCCCCAAACCTCAGTTTCCTCATTTGTAAAATGAATAAAATGAGAATATTTACATTCCAGGTTTGTTATGATGGCAAAATAAGAAAGCATGGGAAAATATTTAGTAAGTAGGTAACTGTCTGGGTCAAGTAAGGGTCAAAGTAAGGGTCAAAAATGTTCATTGCTTTCACCTCTTTTACTAAAGAACTGTGAAACTTTATGGAAGCATTTCAAACAGTGGCCCATCTTTACTGGTTAGGTTTTCTCATGTGAGCTGAATCAAGTTGATAAATCTTCCTCTAGGCATTGATTAACTGCATCTCACAATTTTTGATATGTATTTTAATTTTTGTTCACTTTTTAAATTTTTGTTCACTTCAAAATATTTTCAGATTTCCCTTGTTATCTTTTTGACCCACAATTATTAAGAAGTGTTTATTTCCAGTATTTGAAAATTTTCCTTTTATCTTTCCATTATTGGTTTCTAGTTTAAATCATTAAGGTCATACATGCTTTCTATGATTTAAATTCTTTTATATTTGTTAAGGTTTGTTCTTGACCCATTACATCATCTATCTTGGTAAAAGTTATGTGTGCACTTAAAAAGAATGTGTATTCTGCTGTTGTTGGGGGACTGTTCTAAAACATCAAATAGCTCCAGCTGGAGGGTGGTTTTTCTACTATATCTTTTTTTATTTTCTGCCTACTAGTTCCATCAAGCACTGAAAGAGGAGCTTTGAAGTCTCCTACATAATGTGTGTATTTTTCTATTTCTCTTGAAGTTCTTTAAGCTTTTGTTTCACTTTTTTGAAAGCTCTGTTGTTAGCTACATACATGTTTAGCATTTTATGTCATCTTGATAAATTTGTCCTTTTATCAATTATAAGGTCTCTTTTTATTCCTAGTAATTATTTTTGCTCTGAAGTCTACTTTGTCTGATATTTGTATATTCAATCCAGTTTTCTTTTGGTTGTGTTTGCAGAGTACAACTTTACAGATTATTTAACTTTTATCCTACCTTTATCACTGTATGTGAAGTGAGATTCTCAAGAGCATGTGGTCATTCTGAAAATCTGTCTTTTAAGTGGTATGTTTTCTTTTAAAGATTTTATTTTTAAGTAATGTCTACACTCAAGGCCAGATTTGAACTTATAACCCTGAGGTAAAAACAAAAACAAAAACAAAACCAGAACAAACCCTGAGGTTAAGAGTCATATATTTTGGGGCGCCTGGGTGGCTCAGTCATTAAGCGTCTGCCTTCAGCCCAGGTCATGATCCCAGGGTCCTGGGATCGAGCACTGCATCGGGCTCCTTGCTTGGCAGGAAGCCTGCTTCTCCCGCTACCATTCCCTCTGCTTGTGGTCCCTCTCTTGCTGTGTTTCTCTCTGTCAAATAAATTAAAAAAAAATCTTAAAAAAAAAAAAAAAGAGTCACATGCTTTATTGACTCAGCCAGCCAGGTGCCCTTAAGTGATATGTTTGAAATTTACATTTAATGTAATTATTAACTTGGATCTATGACTACTGTTGTAATATTTATTTTCCATTTGTTCTTTATTTTTTGTTTCTCTGTTGCCTTCTGCTTTTTCTGAATTATTTTGATATTCTTAGTACTCCATTTAAAAACTTATCAGTATTTTTACTCTATTTCTTTGTATAATTTTCTAGTGGTTGTTGTAGAAAAAGCAATATACATATTTAACTTCCAGGTCTACTTGGAATCAATTTTCAAATGGATTGTTGACATTTTGACAACCATATGTAGGTTCCCTGTACCCTCTTCATTTTGTTTTAAATTTTCTTATGTATTATATTTATATACACTGAAAACTGTATCATACACTTATAATTTCTGCTGTCATCATTCAAAACTATTTTAATAATCCCTAGAGGAAAAGAATAGTCACTTATGTTATCCATATATATTTACCATTTTGTTCCTCTTCCTTTATTATTGATGTTCTGGTATAATTTCTCTTTTATCTGAAGAAGTTTCTTTAGTAATTCTTTTAAAATGAAACTGCTGGTAATGAATTCATAGTTTACCTCAATTTATTTCACCTTAATTTCTGAAGAATATTTTTGCTGGATATAGAATTCTGAGTGGGTATTTCTGTTCTTTAAACACTTTAAATATATTATTCCAAATCTTTTTGTACTGAGTGGTTTCTTATCAGAAATCCTAGTCTTTCAATTTATTGTCCTATAAGTAACACTTTATTTTTCTTTAGCTGTTTTCAAAACATTTTCTTTTTCCTTAATTTTAATTGATGTGATTATGATATGTGTGAGCATTATTATTATTATTATTTTATTATATGTGTGTGGTTTATCCTGTTTAGGGTTCATTCAGCTTCCTGAATCTTTGTGTTTATATCTTTCAAAAAATCAGGGAAGTTTTAAGTCATTATTTCTTTTATTTTCCTCTACTGTGTTCTTTCTCTTCTCCTTCTGGAACTCCAGTAATACAAATGTTAAGCCTTTTGGTATTTTCCCAAAGCTCCCTAGGACTCTGTTCATTCCTACCCACCACATTCTTTTGTTCTCTGTGTTATTCAAACTGGATAATTTCTATTGATCTGTCTTTAAGTTAATTACTTTTCTTCTATCATCCCCATTCCATTCAATAAGTTTTTAATTTTCATTATTGTATTTTTTTGGTTAATATTTGTTTTGGTTCTTATTTGTGTCTTCTATTTCATTGCTGGAACTTTTAAATTTTTCCATATATTTTGTTACTTCTTTGAACATTTTTATAAAAGCTCATCTGGTATTATATAAATCTTTTTCTTGGGGTTCATTCTGACTAGATTCTCTTATTTCTTGTCATTTACTTTTGTTGGTCTTTATGTTTTTCATGTTTGTTTACATAACTTATAAATCTTATTTGTGGTACCCATTCTGTCTGGGATTTATTCTCTTTCTCTTTCTCTCTCTCTTTCTTTTTTTTACCTTATTCTTTCTTTTTGGTGGTGAATCCCAATTGCTCCAAAACCTTCCAGGGTGCACCCTGCCTGGATTGTGGGTGATATATCCAGCTATACATCCTCTCATCCACTTCTCACCAAAATGACTAGGAAAAGGAACACCCAACAGAGGAAAAACCCAGAGACTGCACCCTCTCCCTCAGAACTATTGGATATGGACATAAACAGTATGTCAGATAGGGAATTCAGGGTGACAATTACCTAGGCAATGGCTAGGATGGAGAAAAACATTAATTACAACCTAGAATCTCTAAGGGCAGAAATGAGAACCAGTATAGCAGATGGAAAAAATGCTATCAGTGAGATCCAATCCAATCTTTATAGTCTAACAGCTAGAGTTATGGAGATAGAGGAATAGACTTAGTGATCTAGAGGATAAAATGGTTGAGAGGAAAGGTCAGGAGGATAGCTGGAGCAAACTGGTCAGGAATCATGAGAAGAGACTTAGGGAAATAAATGACACCATGAAACATTCCACCATCAGAATTATTGGAATCACAGAGGGGTAGAGAAAGACAGAAGACTAGAAGATATAGCTGACCAAATTCTGAATAAAAATTTCCCCAATCTGGGGAATGGAACAAGTGTTCATGTCCTAGAGGCAGAAAGGACACCTGCCAAGATCAATGAATCTAGAAAGATACCCAGACACATAATTGTAAAATTTGCAAATTATGCTTTTAGACAAAAGGTCCCCTTCCTAGGGGGAAGAGATTCCTTACATACAGAGGAAGACCCTTTAGAATAACATCAGATCTATCCACAGAAATCTGGTAAGCCAGAAAAGGCTGGCATAATATATTCAGGGCACTAAATAAGAAGAACATGCAGCCAAGAATACTTTATCCAGCAAGGCAGACATTCAAATTGGATGGAGAGATAAAGAGCTTCCAAGATTGGCAAGGATTAAAAGAGTATGTGACAACCAAGCCAGCACTATAAGAAATATTAAAGGGGGCTCTATAAAAGTAGAAAGAACACATGAGTGACTTAGAACAGATATTTACAATCCATAGAAACAAGGACTACACAGGCAACATGATGTCAATAAACACTTATCTTTCAATAATCACTCTCAACGTGAATGGGTTAAATCCTCCCATTAAAGAGCACAGGGTTGCAGAATAGATAAAATGACAGGGCCTGTCCATATGCTTTCTACAAGAGACACATTTGGAACCAGAAGATATATCCAGACTAAAAGTGAAAGGATGGAGAATCATCTTTCATGCCAACAGGCCTCATAGGAAAGCTGGGATACTGATTCTCATATCAGATAAATTAGATTTTAAGCTAAAGACTGTAGTCAGAGATACAGAAGGACGTTACATCATTCTTAAAACGTCTATCCTCCAAGAAGATCTAACAATTGTCAACATTTATGCCCCCAATACAGGAGCAGCCAACTACATAAGCCAACTGTTAGTCAAAATAAAGAGTCATATTGATATGAATACTTTAATAGTAGGAGATCTTAACATGCCACTCTCAGTAACAGACAGATCATCTGAACAGAAAATAAATAAACAAGAGCTTTGAATGACACATTGGATCAGATGGACCTTATATATATATACAGAACATTCCACCCTAAAACAACAGAACGCTCATTCTTCTCAAGCGCACATGGAACTTTCTCCAGAATAGACCACATACTGGGTCACAAATCAGGACTCAACCGATACAAAACGATTGAGATGATTCCCTGCATATTCTCAGACCACAATGCTTTGAAAGTGGAACTCAACCACAAGAAAAAGTTTGGAAGGAATTCAAACACTTGGAGGCTAAAGACCAACCTGCTCAAAAATGCTGGGATCAAACAGGAAATCAAAGATGAACTTAAACAATTCATGGAGACCAATGAGAGTGAAGACACATTGATGCAAAACCTATGGGACATGGCAAAGGAAGTCCTAAGGGGGAAAAACATAGCCATCCAAGCCTCACTCAAAAAAATTGAAAAATCTCGAATACACCAGCTCTTTTTACACCTTAAAGAACTGGAAAATCAACAACAAGTTAAGCCAACCCCATCCACAAGAAGGGAAATAATCAAGATTAGAGCAGAGATCAACGAGTTAGAAACTAGAGAAACAGTAGAACGCATCAATGAATCCAGAAGTTGGTTTTTTGAAGGAATCAATAAGATTGATAAGCCACTGGCCAAAGTAATCCAAAAGAAAAGAGAGAGGACCCAAATTACCAAAATTATGAATGAAAGGGAAAAGATCACGACTCACCCAATGGAAATAGAAACAATCACCAAAAATTGTTATCAACAGCTATATGCCGATAAGGTAAACAACCTAGAAGAAATGGATGCATTCCTGGAAACTCATAATCTTCCAAGACTGAAACAGGAAGAAATTGACAACCTGAATAGACCAATATCTATTAATAAGATTGAAAACCTCCCAAAAAATAAGAGTCCAGGACCTGATGGATTCCTTGGGAAATTCTACCAAACATTCAAGGAAGAAATAATACCTATTCTCCTGAAACTGTTTCAAAAAATAGAAAAAAAGGAAAACTTCCAGACACTTTCTATGAAGCCAGCATTACACTGATCCCTGGTCCAGGCAAAGACCCCATCAAAAAGGAGAATTTCAAACCAATATCCCTGATGAATATGGATACCAAGATTCTCAGCAAGATCCTAGCTAATAGGATCCAACAGCACATTAAAAAGATTGTTCATCATGACCAGGTGGGATTTATCCCTGGGATGCAAGCGTTATTCAACATTCACAAATCAATCAATATGATAGAACAAATCAATAAGAGAAGAGAGAAGAACCACATGGTCCTCTCAATGGATGCAGAAAAAGCATTTGACAAAATTCAGCATGCTTTCCTGATTAAAACTCGTCAAAGTATAGGGATAGAAGGAACATTCCTCAACATCATCAAGTCTATCTATGAAAAGCCCACAGCAAATATCATTCTCAATGGGGAAAAGCTGACAGCCTTCCCTTTGAGATCAGGAACACGACAAGGATGCCCACTCTCACCACTCTTGTTCAACATAGTATTAGAAGTCCTAACAACAGCAATCAGACAACAAAAATAAATAAAATGTATTCAAATTGGCAATGAAGAAGTCAAACTCTCTCTCTTCACAGATGATATGATACTTTATATGGAAAACCCAAAAGATTCCACCCCCAAACTACTAGAACTCATACAGCAATTCAGTAATGTGTCAGGATACAAAATCATGGCACAGAAATCAGTTGCTTTCCTATACACTAACAATGAAAATATGGAAAGGGAAATTAGAGAATCTATTCTATTTACTGTAACACCAAGAAACATAAGATACCTAGGAATAAACCTACCCAAAGAGGTATAGGATCTGTACTTGAGGAACTACAGAACACTCATGAAAGAAATTGAAGAAGACACAAAAAGGTGGAAAAGCATTCCATGCTCATGGATAGGAAGAATAAACATTGTTAAAATGTCTATACTGCCCAGAGCAATCTATACTTTCAATGCCATCCTAATCAAAATTCCACCAGCATTTTTCAAAGGGCTGGAACAAACAATCCTAAAATTTGTATGGAACTAGAAAAGACCCGAAATTGCTAAAGAAGTGTTGAAAAAGAAAAACAAAGCTGGGGGCATTACATTGCTTGATTTCAAGCTTTCTACAAAGTGGTGATCACCAAGACAGTATGGTGCTGGCACAAAAACAGACACATAGACCAATGGAACAGAATAGAGAGCCCAGATATGGACCCGCAACTCTATGGTCAAATAATCTTTGACAAAACAGGAAAAAATATCCAATGGAAGAAAGACAGTCTCTTCAATAAATGGTGCTGGGAAAATTGGACAGCTATATGTAGAAGAATGAAACTTGACCATTCTCTTACACTATACAGGAAGATAAACTTGAAATGGATAAAAGACCTCAATGTGAGGCAGGAATCTATCAAAACCCTAGAGAAGAACATAGGCAGTAACCTCTTCAACACAGCCACAGCAACTTCCTTCAGGACGTATCTCCAAAGGCAAAGGAAACAAAAGCGAAAATGAACTTTTGGGACTTCATCAAGATAAAAAGCTTCTGCACAGCAAAGGAAACAGTCAACAAAACAAACAGGCAACCCAGATAATGGGAGAAGATATTCGCAATTGACACTACAGACAAAGGTCTGATATCTAAGATCTATAAAGAACTCCTCAAACTCAACATTCAGAAAACAGATAATCACATCAAAAAGTGGGCAGAAGGCATGAACAGACACTGTTCCAATAAAACATACAAGTGGCTAACAGACAATGAAAAAATGTTCATCGTCTTTAGCTATCACGGAGATTCAAATCAAAAGCACACTGAGATACCACCTTACACCAGTTAGAATGGCCAAAATCAACAAGACAGTAAATAACAAATCTTAGAGAGGATGTGGAGAAAGGGGATCCCACTTCCACTGTTGGTGGGAATACAAATTGGTGCAGCCTCTTTGGAAAACAGTGTGGAGATTTCTCAAGAAATTAAAAATAGAGCTACCCTATGACCCTGCAATTGCACTACTGGGTATTTACCCCAAAGAAGCAGATGCAATACAAACAAGGGCCATATGTACCGCAATGTTCATAGCAGCAATGGCCACAATTGCCAAACTGTGGAAAGAACCAAGATGCCCTTCAACAGATGAGTGGATAAAGAAGACATGGTCCCTATATACAATGGAATATTATGCCTTCATCGGAAAGGATGAATACCCAACTTTTGTATCAACATGGACGGGACGGGAAGAGATTATGCGGAGTGAAATAAGTCAAGCAGAGAGAGTCAATTATCTTATGGTCTCATGTGTGGAGCATAAGGAAAAACATGGAGGGCATTGTGAGAAGGAAGGAAAGGGTGAATGGGGGGGAAATCAGAGGGGGCGATGAACCATGAGAGACTGTGGACTCTGAGCAACAAACTGAGGGTTTAGGAGGGGTGGGGGTGGTGGTGGGTATTGAGGAGGGCACGTATTGCATGGAGCACTGGGTATGGTGCATGAACAATTAATCTTGTAACACTAAAAAAATAAAATAAATGTATTTGGGGAAAAAAGATTCATTTTAGAGAAGCCAAAAAATAAAAATAAAAAATAATCCTTTATTTTAAAATTATTAAAAATAAATAATAATTATTGCTAAATAATATCAATATCTGTATCCTCTCAGTGTTGTTTTCTTTTGATGTCTTTTATCATATAAGTTGAGATTTTCCTGATTATCTTATGATGAGTAACTTGGATTGTATCCTGCATATCTTGAATATTATGTTTGAGGTTCTGGGCTTTACTTAAATCCCATGGAGAATTATTTTTTTCAGGCAATCAACTTTGTTTAGTTCAGGCTGCATTTTATAACCAGCCTTTTGTGGATTGTGGCTTTAGTGTCATCTCTGTCCCTCATGTACAACACTCATGGTTAGTTTGGAACTGATGTGCTGACTTATCCCTTAGTGCCGTACTCAACATATTGGTATGCTATTTAATATCAGATCCACACAAGTACAGTTCCCTGGAGTGATCCCTGTCCTTCCTAACCACTATCTCCCTGGTACTTTCTGGTTCCCTGAGGTTCCTCTTTTGTTCTTCCCAACAAAAAGCTGAGGTTTTAGTTTCATGGCTGTATGCTCTTCTTTTTTTTTTTCCCCCCAAAAATGTTTATTTTATTTTTTCAGTGTTACAAGATTTATTGTTCATGCACCACACCCAGTGTATGCACTTCTTTTAATCACACTCCTACCTAGGGCCAAGCAGCAGGACGACACAAGGAGAAAAATCTCAGTGGATTTGCCTAATCATCTTGGAATCATAACTTAGCACAAAGGAAGTTTGCTCTCTTCCAGAGATGTAGGGTCCACAGGTATCCAGGGCTATTGCTGTTGTTGCCATCATTACCATTAGAATGACTGGACTCTGGAGGGCTGTGGGGGGAGAAAAAGACCTTTGAAAGAAAAACAGGAGTTTTCTTCCATACTCTCTATATGTGTTAGAAGTTCCCATTTCACTTCTCAAAGCAGAACCATACGGCTTCTCCTTGAGTTTTTTCAATTTGTGCCCACGTACCCATCTCCTTGGTACCAATTAAATTTGAGGTTGTGTTGAGATTGTGGGATACTAGAGGAAAAAATCTATTAAACTCACAGTTAGTCCAAGTTTTTGTAGCTTCATTCCTTGTATGAGACTGGGTATGGTGTGCTTACTTTGAATTACCCTGAAAAATGCCTGTTTTATTTTGTTACCCCTTCTTTCTCCCTCCAGGCATTGGTGAGGTAGCCCATCAGTGGTTGGGGTGTGGTGCATGTCCCCTCCCACCCTGCCATGAGAGATGTGGCAGTTTGAGCTTTAGTGTTAGGTGGAAGTGGTGGCAGCTTATCTCTTAATCTTTAGACTTTCTCAAAGACTTTGTTTAAACAAGTCACATGTGTACATCACATAGTTAAATCATGTTTTGTGAGTCATATTGTACTCTTTTTCTTTCAAGTGTTTAGAGGTGATGCAATATTGTTAGAGCATATAACACATAATATACAACATACATTAATCTTTAACTTATATCTGCATTTTGATTTTAGTTTTAGATCTATTACTAATTATATGAAATGCTCATATTTTTTTTCTTGTCATCTTCTATAATCTCTTTGCTAGATGAATCTCCTTCTCTAGTGTATTATTTAAGAAAGGCTCGTGATTGCAGAATTCACTAAGTCCTTGTATATTTCAAACTGTTTATTTAGATTGATACTTAATATACCTTGACTATATATAAAATTCTTAATTATTTTTTTTGTATTTTCACTGTTTGCTTGTTTGTGTATTTTTTATGAGAAGGAATCTGAGGATTTATTGTTTTTGTTTTTTGGGTTTTTTTTTTTAGTTTTTTTTGTTTTGTTTTGTTTTTTGTTTTTTGTATTTAAGATCTAATGGCTTTACTTTGATGGAGCTAGGGATTTTACTTTGTGGGCCAAGTTTTCAGGGTACATGGTGGGTCCTTCTAATATATTGGGATGTGTCTTCTTTTATTTCTATAATATTTTCCTGCATTATACTTTTAAATATTACTTTTTTGTTGTTTTGTTTTCCCTCTTCAATGTCTTGCATTATACAAAAATTAGATGCTCCTTCCCTGTCTTCTACTACAGATGCTTTTTCTCTGAACCATTTTACTTTCCCTATTTTGTGTTCATTTCTTGGTTGAAAGAATTGAAAACACTGAAAGAAACATGTTTCAGTGTTTCTTATAAGTTTTCATCAAAATCCATTCTTCCTTGGACAGTTTATAATTTCTTCTTTATTACTTGACATGATTATGTTTTTATCTTCAATGTATGTCATGATTTTAATTAAATCTCATTTCCTTTCTTGATGTTTTTGCTTATTTGCTTTTTTTTTATATTTCCAATTAAAGGTAGGATTTTTTTTTCGTATTCCTAAGTGCCTGTTGGAAATTTAATTCAGTTTGAAGTGTTGTGTTATGGTTTTCTCCTACTTTAGTACTAATTTTCTTGGAGGAGGGCATGGTTCACCAGCTGGAAATTTTTGATTCTCATTTTTATTAGGTTTTGTTCTCAGTTTTCAGTCTAATTTTCTTTTCATGTTAATTTTGTGTAAATGAATATTGCTTGTATCTCTACATTTTTAGGCCAGGTCTGTTGGAATGGAGTGATTTATGAGATTGCTAGTTCAAGATTATCTCTTTTGTCAGAATAGGAAAATATGGTTTATTTACATAGTGACTCACTGGAAGAATGGAATGGTCCCATGTCCTTGGATATTTCAGTATTATTTTGTTTTACAGAATCCTAAATATGCCTTGCTTACCTCTTTTTTTCCTTCACCACAAGTTTCCAAAGAGCCATGGTAGCTTCCATTTTACCATTTTCTGTTCTGAAGTATTGCCTTTAGAGAACTGCTTCCTTGAGATTTTTAAGGCTCTTTCCCTGTAATCTGTACTTATCCATCAGGATTCTCATTCAATCTTAACACACTTAAGGTGTGCTTTCTCCTCTGTCAGGGATTTTATGCTAATTCTGGGCTTCCCAACATCTCCTCTTTTCTTTTTTCTGCAGATTTTCCCAAACAGCCCTTGCTCTCCGGTGAGGCCGACACTGGAAATGTTAAAAATAACTTGTAGTGATTGGTGTTTATGTTTCTATGTACAGGTAATTTGAAGTTTCAATATTCCCTTTCTTTTTTTCTTATCATGAGGGTAGGTTTTATGAAATTTCATTTGTTCTTATTTTTTTCCCTTAAAGAATACCCTTGCAAATTTGGATTTATACAGCTCCTATTAGCTTGGTAACCCAGATTTCCTTACATCATACATAATGATGACTGTTGAACATTTCCTTGTTAACATCAGAAACAAAGTATGAATATTTACTCTCATTACTTCTACTTAACATTTTACAGGATTACTTTCAGTGCAATAAAGTAATACAAAAAATTAAAAGCACTTTTGTTGCAAAAGAAGATGTAAACTGACTTTATCCAAGGATTGAATGATTTTTCAAATGGAATAACTCTTAAGAAATACTCAAAATCAAGGTCAATATATAAAATCCAGCTACTTATCTGTATATTAGAAGCAAACACTTTGAAAATGAAACTTAAAAGACAATTCAATTTATAGTATCATGAAAAATATAAAATGCTTAGAAGAAGTTTAACAAACTTTTTTTTTAACAAACTTTTAAGAACTGTCCACAGAAAACTATAAAACATTCCTAAGAGAAATTAAATAAGACTTAGATAATGGAGTGACTTATCATGTCCTTGTACTGGGAAACTTGTTAAGATGTCATTTTTTAATGCAATAGCAATCCAAATCTCAATACTTCTTGGGGGAAAAGTTAATAAGTTAACTCCACAATTTATATGGAAAGGCAAAGGATCTAGAGTATTTTGATAAATAATAACAGAATTAGAGGATTCATTCTATCTGATTTCTGACTTCACACTTAATATAAGGTGAGAATAGTAAGATAGTATGCTGATGACCTAAGGACAGACAAATGAGTCAATGGTACAAAAACAGAGAATCCAGAAATAGAACCACATACGTTCAAATGATTTTTGACAAGGCACTAGGTAACTTCTATGTGGTAAGGAAAGTCTTTACAATGAGTGGTATTGGAATAACTGGTTAAATGTAGAGGTAAAAATGAACATTGACACAAAGCTCACACCTCATCCAAAAGTTCATTCAAGATGGATCAGAGACATATATGTAAAAACTAAAATTATAAAGCCTCTGGAAGAAACCATAGGAGAATAACTCAATGACCTTAGGGATGGCAAAGATATATTTAAGAGGACTTGAAATGCAGTAAACATTTAACAATCTGATAAACTGGACTTCATGAAAATTAAAAATTTCTGCTCAGTAAAATACAGAATTAAGAAAATGAATAAGCAAGTCACAGAAAATATTCACCATATATCTATATCATTAGATTTTATTTATTTACTTGACAGAGAGAGATCACAAGTAGGCTGAGAGGCAGGCAGAGAGAGAGGGGGAAGCGGGCTCCCTGCTGAGCAGAGAGCCCGATGTAGGGCTCCATCCCAGCACCCTGAGATCATGTCCTGAGCCGAAGGCAGAGGCTTTAACCAACTGAGCCACCCAGGCGCCCCAATATCATCTGACAACAGTCTTAAATTAGGTCAAGCATAGGTAAAACTAATCTAACATGACAGACATTCAGAACCTTGGTCACAATAGGAAGCGCAGATTGCCTGGGAAGGCCACGAGGGAACTTTCTGAGTTACTAGAAATGTTCTGTACCTTGGCTATGACGGTAGATACAGTGGTTTACACATTACTCAAATCTCATTGGATGTTCACTTGGTATTCCTGTATTTCACTCAAAGTAAATTTCACATCATTAAAAAAAATCAAAATCAAAAATAAAATAAAGTAATGCCAGAGTGAGTTTTCATACCAAAGAATTTTGCCACAAATGAAGACATAGCAAGGAACTTACTAGTTGTGTGATGTCATGCAAGATTTTTAAAATTATTTTTACTTTTTAATTTTTTTGAGAGAGAGTGGAGTAGGGTGCAGAGAGAGAGAGAGAGAGAAGGATCCTCAAGCAGGCTTCATGCCCAGAAGTGCAGAGCCTGACGCAGGACTCAATCTCCTGAGCCTGAGATCTTGACCTGAGCTGAAATCAAGGGTCAGATACTTAACCTACTGAACCTCCCAGGTGCCCTGGCATGCAAGTTTTGTAACTGCTCTGAGTCTGAGTTTCTTCATCTATAAATTGAGGACATATATATTGTGGGATTAAGAGAATTACTGAATTACCTGTTCCAAGGAATATAAGGTATTTCCCAGAGGATTAAAAGGAGTGAGTGATCAGTATGTAGTTTATAAAATATTCTGCCTTTTACTTTCTCAAATTATGAAATATAACAGTGTTTTTTTAATTAATGTTATATTAGTCACCATATAGTACTTCATTAGTTATAAATGTGTGTTCCATGATTCATTGTTTGCATATTAAGGTGGGCACATTTTACAAGGAGCACTGAGTGTTAAACACTGCTTTCTTCAAAATACTTTGTGCCTTTTTGGCAACTAGACATACTATTTTGCTTCTTTTCATCAATCCAGATGTGAACACAATCTTATCACTGGTTTCACAAAATTCTGCTCACATTAAATATTTTGTAAAGTTGGTGATATTACCTCTCCTATTTCTCCTTCTTTCTCTTTTTTCCTATCTTTGGAAAAACATAAAATTTCTCCTGTCTATGATATCCACAGATATTCTAACCACATGAAGATCCCTTGGAATACCACCTTCTATTATCAAGTGTGTATATGTGTGTGCACATGTGTATTTTAGAAAAATATGGTTTTCTTCAGCATGTTGCATCTGTCTACTTGTTTTCTACTGACTCGATATGCCCATATATTATTCTCTCTTTGTAACAGAGGGGATATGCCACTCTTAAGTGTCTGACATGGTCCCTTTCCCTGAAGTCAATGCAAGAACCTCAAGTAATTCGTTACAGTAGGGGTGGCCACAGCTGAATGGCAGGATTAGCGGCCAATGGCTCTAAACCTTCCTACTGAGTGTACAGATCCCAACTTTAAGGGTGATTACATGGTAGACTCAAGAAGACAGTTGTGGAATAAGTGGTAGAGAAGATAATAAGTGGAAGCCATTATATAGCAGAAGCCCTGAGGTAAGCAGAAATTAGTTTGGGTGGACTGATCAATCAAGTACTTGCAAGCTGTAATAGAAAGGCATAGAGTAGTCATAACTATCAACTTCAAAAAAGACAACTGGAGAGCCAGGTTGCTGGAGCTGGTGACCCCTTAATGATGTTCTACTTCTCTAGAAGGCCTTATTTCCAATTGACAGTGTTTCTATTACTCTATGAGACCCAGCTTTAAATCTGTTGCTTTTGTATATCATCTAGCTTGATTCCCCTACATCTTGTCACCTAAGATGTCATGAGAGTCTTACTCTGTCCTTTGGAACAAGAAAAGACCTGATTAAGGCAGGAACAGAAGAGATACTGAGATTTAGAACCTCAGACAAGTCTGTCCATTTCTAGTGATTCTGGTTTATCCAAATGGAAGAAGATCTCTCAATCTTTCTCTCTGTTCCTGTATCTTTGTCTTTCTTTCTCTCTCCTTGTCTTCTTAGAAGACTCCTCCTCATAGTTTCTTAGGCCTTTCTTCTGTGGCAAGATATGATCAGAGCAGGGATGTCCCCTTACCAGGAAATACCTCTCCCATCTTTGGCTGGATTTCATCCTGCAATGGTTCAGACTCAAGGGAGGCAGCATGATCTCTGACAAAGCAGAACAAACACTCATACCTGTGCTTTCCTCAGAGTCTTGACGCTCAGGCTCTTGGTTCTGCTTGATGGCTCATCTGTCTCTGTTGAAATGGTAGATCCCAAATGTTCTCTATGTTCCCTCAACTCCAAACACAGACATGTGCCCTCAGCATGCAGGTTCTGGGCCCTTTCATTGCAGATGAATGAAGTTCTCATCCCATTATCTTCAGCTCTGGTTTCCTCCTCACTGACCATTGCTGGTCCTTGCTAGTCCTTGCTTGCTGCTTCAGTTCTGTGTAGCTCTGTCCAGTTCCTGTTCTTTCTGGTCCTACTAATATTGGGTCCCAGAGGTGACTGGACTTCACCAGGGAAAAATGGCTCCTTTAGACAGGTAACTTAAGGTCACTGTGTTTACATGTTCACCCAATCTGATGCAATGCCACAAACTCCTGGGACTTCCAAGGAGTGTCCCCATACCAACCTTCAACTCTCCAAGTGAGAGAACTGAATCTAAGATTCCCTCAGCAGCACCTTCTGGGAAATGGTAGCCCCCTTCCTCTGTGTGCATGCAGTGGGGCACAAGCCTACTTACTCAGGTAAAGCTCAGTTTTCTAAGTGGCTAAAGTCCTTGAAATCCTTTTTCTAAAACATTTGCTATAGCTCTTTCTGAGGCCTAGGCCCCATTTTTAAATGAACCTTAGGTATCTGATTATGATCTTCCTCTGTTCTTTTCTCTGAAGGGTTGGTATGTTTAGTCCTATCAGGACTGTTTACACATGCTCTTGTCCTAAGATACCACACATGGAGTTCAGGTAAATATCTGGTACAACTCTAGTTCATAGAACATATAAATCATATGAGTTTCCTCATTAAATGTTTTTGGATAACAAGAAAAAATAGAAAGCATGTAAAGGAAAAAAAAAACTCAAATGAAAATTGATCAATGTGGCTAGGAAAGCTTCTATAATACCACAGGAGAATCACTGCACTTTCCCCACCTACTTTAATTATTACCTTCCATTTTACTACAGAAGCTAAATTATTGTTGTCACACCACATGACATCAAATTATCATTGGACGCTAGCCAACTAGGCAGAAACTAGAGTCTGGTTGAAATACCAAGTGAGTAAATATTCCAAGCTTCAGGAGAAGCAAAGGCAAATGTAAAATGAACTTGAGTTTAGGCATGTTTGCTTAGACTTTTTGTTTGTACAAGATGGAGATTCCATACATGGGTCCTTCTCATCACCTGAGTAGTGCCCACCAGAACGTAGGTCACACTAACTTGTCAAAGTCCACAGACACTCTTTGAAGGGGGCATGGGTAAGGGGTACTTTAGGAATTCTTTATGCCACTCCTTCTTTTAACAATAAACAATGACAGTGGTTATTTATTTAAATATTTTATTTACTTATTTGACAGAGAGAGATCACAAGTAGGCAGAGAGGCAGGCAGAGTGAGAGGGGGAAGCAGGCTCCCCGCTGAGCAGAGAGCCCGATGTGGGGCTCCATCCCAGGACCCTGAGATCATGTCCTGAGCCGAAGGCAGAGGCTTTAACCCACTGAGCCACCCAGGTGCCCCAACAGTGGTCATTTAGACCTGCTCTTACATCAAAACCTCACATGTACTCTATTGACTAACTTGAACATGAGTCATTTAGGTGATTCCTACTCATTTTTCAGATTCCAATTGAGATGTCCCTTCTTCCAGGAAGTGTTCAGTTTGTGTAGTTTGCTCAAACCCTTCTAGTTTGCTCTCTCAGCCACATCTGTTTTCCTCTTCATATCCCACTTACATCATAGCCCACTTAAAATTATTCCATCTGACCAGACTGTAAACAATTTGGAGTTAGAGATGGTGCTTGTTCTTTTCATTGTTCCTGGCACTTGATGGGTATATTCTGTTCTATTCCACAAAAAAAGAGGTTGAATAGAATGGAGTATCTCTCATGAGTGCTAATTTAACATTAGGATCAGAGCATACAGCACTTTCAGGGGACTTTGGAGGAGAGAGAGGAGTTGGTGTGGAGAGAGGAAAATGAATTTGATAGGAAATCCACTGTGCCAGGCAGCTTGCAAAATGTTTTATACATCCTATTTATTCTTCACAACAATCTTGAGAGGTCATCTAATCCAAGTTTTCATAGATGAGAAACTGAAGGGAAACATTCCCAGTGGTGACAAGAATTGCCCTATTTATGTACATATGTCTGTTTTTATGCCCTATTGAATCACCCCCAGGGCTTCTGTAGCTTCCTCATCTGGTGTGCCTTTCATACAGTAGTCACTCATAAAGTTCAGCTTATCCCTCAAAATCCAGTCCAAGCATTTCCTCTACCTTAAATCTTCCCATGAGAGGGCATCCTATTTTGCCACCAATCCTTTCAATCAGAATTAAAGATTGCTCCCTTTGAACCTCTCTTGAACTGGAATTTCTAGCAGATATGTGAATATAGTTGTTCAGTGCAGGGGCTTTGCACTCAAACTCCCTAAGTTTCAATCTTACTCCCCTATGTGTTGGCTCTATGACCTTGGGCAAGTTACTTAACCTCCCTGGGTTTGTTTACTCTCTTATTGTATCAGCCAGGGTTCAACTAGAAAAGCAGAGCCAGTATGAGATACATATTAAAAGATTTATTGCAAGGAATTGGTTTATGGGATTGTGAGGGCTGGTTACCCAAGTCTAAAATCTATCAGGCAAGTCTATCAGGAATGGCAGGCTGAAACTCTGGGGTATCAGATAAAACTGGTGTCCAAAGTTAGAATTTCTTCTTTATCAGGGAAGCCTCAGCTCCTGACTCTTAAGGCCTTTCAAACTATGGAAGCTGGTCAACCAAGTTTATGTAGGATAATATCTCTTCTGTCAACTGATTAAGAATTTTAATCATATCTGCAAAATATCACCATGGCACCACCTAGGTTAGTGTTTGATTGGATAACTGAGGACTGTAGCCTTACAGAGTTGACACATCAAAAGTCCATTGCACTTATAAAGGGAGTCAGGGGAACATAACAATGGAATCTACCTACATCACAGGGCCATTACAGAGATTAAATGGGTTTATCCATTCCATGCATTTAGAATAGCATTTGGCAGATGATAATGCCTCCATAAATGTTGACTCTTAATATAAAGTTTATTATATTATATTGAAATAATTTTTGCATGCCTAACTTTCTCTTCTAGACTTTGAATTCTTATACTCATGTAGGTACCCCAAGCTTTGTATGGAGCCTGACCTATACAGTATGGCTGTTAAGTTCTGCAAATGAGTAATTAATTTCCTTCGGTTTTGAAATAGCTTATAGACAATCTAGAAGAATGCCATGTGAGGGATCCATTAATGAATCACTGATTTTTCCCTTGCCCTGGAAGACTAAGGAGATATAACATTTTGGGACATTTTCTAAACAAGGAAAGAGAATGATGGTATATATCAACTGAGTTCCACAGCTTCCTTTTTAATATTAGTTTCTAATGGTAGCACAGAGCATGTTATAGTTTGGCAGCAGGCCAGATAGGAGAAGCTCCACCAAATGGTCCAGGACTGGGAAATGTATTAAGCCTAAGAATAGAAATAATTTGCTGATTCACTACATAAAGATGTAAGAAAAAGTGTTTTACTTTTTCTTATGTCCCAGGAAGAAGTTCATGTTCACAGTAAAGGAATTTTCAATCCACAAAATTTCAAATAATGACTGAGCTAAGTTCACATATCTGTAAGATAAGAAAATTAAACTAAAATTCATTGAGGCACCCAAACCATGGAGCCTCTCATTTCCTGTACTCCCTCTGTCCACATCTGGAAGTAGATTTGCTTTACAGAGTATAACCTAATACAGTAGAAGAATGAAACTCTTTAGTAATCTCTTCTTTTGTGTGGTGAGGATGTTGCAATATCTAAGATCCAAAGACGGTGGTTGTAGCACAGGGGTATTCACGTTAACTCTTCATCTTTTACTTTCTCTGGACTTTTTTTTTCCATTTGTAAAAGTTACTTAGACTTAGCACTTGCATGCAAATATTACAGGTAAGCACAGTTGCAAAGAAAGCTCAACTGGGATGGCTTTAGAATGATCCTGTTTGGAAGGCTAAGTGTAAGCAGTGTTGAACGTTTAAAAAATGAGGATAAAATTCAGGTGCTGGCAAACAGTTTGTGTGCTTACTTGAGCTAAAAGATCAGATAAAAGTGTAGAGTTAACTTTTTATCACTCAGTAGTGTGCAGCAGTTCAGATAGCACACATATGCTCTACACCAAATTAGGAATGACTTGTTACAAAACAATTGAAATGAAAGCATGGTTGGATTTATTCAATTCATGTGTAAACTTTATTCTTTACAAAAACTTTGCATTCATATACTATAAATAAACATAAAGTTTTAGTGTGATATAGTTACTAATTTCCTTTGTCTTAATTTAAATTGCTTTAATCCAAAAATTTTCACAGTGGCTAGGTTTTTATTAAATTTTGTTTGAGGAAGAGCTTCCATGAATTCCTAAATTTGGTACTAACTAGTGAACAATGGATCATTGATTTATTCATTTACTTACAGACCTTTATCAGGTGCCTGCTAGGTGCAAGAAATGTGGTAAGCATCAGTGTTACAAAGAGAAAATGAAAATTCCAGTCTATTAGACAATCTATCTGAACAGCCTATTTGGAAAAGACAGTACACTAGGGAAGAGCACTGGAGAGGTGCCCAGGCTCTAAATATTATAGAAAGCTTCCTGGAGGAAATGAAATCCACAACAAAACCTGAACAAATTCTTCGGGTGAAGGGTGTGTACTCGTGTAGGTATGTGTCCATGGGGAAAGGGATCCTAGGCAAGCTCAAAGTATTCCAGAAAAAGAGAATAGAATATATGATGTTTCTGTGGCCAGTAGAAGCATGGGACATTCCAGTTGTACTGTATTTAATTTTATTACAACTAAAAATAAATAAAGAACTATTTCTGGCATGTCTATTATAGAAGGGAGACAGAGGGCATGAATGGCAAGAAGACTAGAAAAGTAGAAGTCAAAAAATGAAGTGTGGTAGATGATTGAAGAAATGTTCAAGAGGTATATTTCACAATTTTATTAAAGATAAGATTTCAATGGTGAGGGAAAGGATGAATCAAGGATGGCTTTCAGGGTGCTGATGTGAGTAAAGCGTGGTGCTATTGACTCTAAAAAATGAACCTAGGAGGCAAGGTTTTCAGGAAAAGAACCCAACTGAGTTGGAGTTCTTGGTTTGAACTGCAGTGGGCTATCAAGTAGAAAGACCTAGTGGGCAGTTAGATATATGGCTCTGACTCTCAGAAGTCCCCACTATACAAACAAATTTGTGATTCATTATCATATGCACTAGGGTTTTACAACTTTGACACCATTGACATTTGGGGCCAGGTAATTCTTTGCTATGAGGAGCAATTTGTGTGCTATAGGATATTTACTAACATCCTTGACCTCTACTTACTGAATGGAATATGTTACCAGATATTGGCAAATGTTCCCTGGGGGACAAAATTGCTCCCAGCTGAGAAGCACTGATATGGATGGTACCAATCCATGAACATAGGTAAGGGTACAAAGTGAGAGGAGAACAGGTCTCAAATTAGAACACTTAAGGACAATTTTAGGGACCAAGAAGAGAAAGAAAATCCCATAAATGAGACTGGCAAGGAGTGGTCAGAGAAGTAAGGGGAAAAAAATCCCACAGAAACCAAGGAGAAGAAGATTTCAGTAAGAAAGATGTGATCCATGAGGGCAGATGAGGCTGAGGAATTTACTTAAACCCAAAAAATAGCCTTCTTTTTGGCAGCAAATGTGTCATTGACAACTTCAGTGAAAATAATTCTGTTAGAGTTAGGGGACAGAAACCAGGGGGCAATGAAAAGAGATTATGAGTTCATATTGTGTTGTGTTATTTTATCTAACTAAATATGACAGCCCCAGTGGGAGAACATGGACCACTAAAAAGATCCTGGGTTGGAGTTTTGAGAGGGGTTCAAAGTACGGTCCAGGGCAAATGGAAGCTGATGATATTGACAAGGGAGTGATTGGAGTGGGGGACCATGGAAGGTAAACTGGCTAGTGACAGAAATTAATGTAAGGGCAGAACTGATGGGCACAATGAAAGTAGAGAGTTGAGAGTCAAGGTCTCTATGAGTAAGGGAGTAGGGAAAGTGAGAATTTCTGAGGGGAAAATTTGGAAGTCGGTAGAATAATTATCAACCAGATTGGGCTTTGGGTTTGTAAGTTTGAGGGTTAGCCTAGATGCCCCAATATGGCTTCAGACTTGTTTTAGATCAGTAAAGATTTTTCTGATTCTGACATGATAGAAATATGACTCTAGGAAGTGAAAAATGTGTGTGTGTGTGTGTGTGTGTGTGTGTGTGTGTGTGTGTGTGTGTATGAAATTTTATTGATATGTTTTTCTTAGATAGGCTTCTCTTTGAAGCTATCCTAATTTTGGGGCTCTCCTAATTTTAATGCTATAAATGTGGTCCTGATTTTGATGCTATAAGTTATTTTATTTTCAACAGTTAGGTACAACCAATAGACTTTGATAGATTCTCTGATAGAGATTAGTTTTGGTGGTTCAATATAGCTTTACTTTGGAGAGAAGCATAAGTCTTCAAGAAATACAGAGATCAGGGAACTTTTGTTTTTGTGGGATTTCTTCCCTGTTAGCATACTTTTCTTTTGGTTGGTATCCTCCTCTCTCCTCTGATCCTTTCTGACAGGTCAACAATAATAAAGGCTTAAAAGGTTGTGCCTTATAGGAAAACAAGAAGCCTATAAAACAAGTCAGAAAATGGAGGACATACACTTCTGTTTTGCCTTCTGACACTTCAGGCAGACATCACTAATTGATTTCAGCACCTCTTCCTCCAGAATCTGGACATGTGCTTATAGCTGTGATTCTTACCTCTGAGCATCACTTACCACAAGAATCACTTGTGGAGATTTAAAAAGTAATAAAGTTTCTCAAGATTCATCATAAATTTATTCAATCAGCATCTCCGGTGTGCCTGCCTAAGACTGATTTTCTGCATGTGGCTTCAGGCAGACAGTCTGGAGTTGGCACTGGAGATGAAAGATACATTATCTCAGTTAGAGAATAACTGCCAGCTCTCACCTCCCTGTTCCCTGAATTTCCACTTTCCAAAGTGGAGATGCATTTCGTTTCCAAAGGTTGCCGATTCTGAATCAGAACAAGACTTAATCAATAAAGGAGCTAGAGCAAGACCTCAAGTGGTTCTTCCAAGCCCTCCTCCATCTACTGCTTGTCCTTAAGGGTAAGCATCAACCAGGTCATGGGAGAATCATTCCCTTGTGATTGGTCATTGATTCATTTATTCCTAAAACATTTACTAAGAGCATACTCTAAAGATGGCATGCATTTCAGGCTATGAGCAGACTAGATGTTAAAACCATGTACTGAAGAAATTAATCAGCTCTTGCTCACATGCACTTTTCCAGCAAGCCTAGCATCCAACAAAACTTTATATCAAAATACCAATCATCACGTTTTCCTTAAATGAGGAATGTATGAAAAATGGGAGCAGGAAGTATGATACAGTCCATTCATCTGAGGTTGTGTTCCAAGACTCTCCCAATGATGTCCCTGGTTTTAACAGAGAAGCCCTAGCTGCAGCTGGGATGGGACCAAGGAAATGCTTCTGGCTCCTTAGTTCTTCATCCCATTTGGCATTTTCTTGTTGGGGTATTATAATTGCTTTGCTCTGCAGAGAGACCAGTGCCCATTTATTGATGAACTTTTGAGTTACACTTTTAATGGGCCCTCTTTAGTACTGTCTTCCAAATCTTTGACTACATTTTTCTAAGCTGACAAATTATAAGATCTTGTTCTTAGCAGATTTCTGAACTGTAACTCCTCTGAACTAAGAGGTTATCAGTTTAGTATTTCTCCTCCTTTCCAGAGAGAAAGCTGAGGGGATTTGACAAATGGTTGGCAGGCTGCTCTATGGAACTCCTTGAGTCTGGGTGGGTGTTGGAGCCTCAGGAGGGAACAGACAGGAAGGAGGCTGAAAGAATGGGCCTCCCCAGCTCTATAGAAGCAAGCTCTGGTTTGTACTTTACCTACTAATAAGTCAAATAAAATGGAATAAATATTTGCTCTCCTTAAAATATCTGAAGAACAACAAATAACAACAAAATAAATCCTGAAGCTAAAAAGAATATGACTAGAACAGTGGGTCTTGAGCTTTAGTTGTATGGAAATCACTGGCAGGCTTCTTAAAACACAGAATCCTGGGCTCTACACCTAGATTTTCAGATTCACCAGGTCTGGCATGAGGCCAAGGATTGGCATTTTTATTAGGTCCCAAGTGAGGTCCTGATGGTGCTAATTCTTTGACCCCTCTCTGAGAACCACTGCTCTAGAACCATTGACTTACATTCTTGTGATTCCATGGTTTCAATAAGAGATGTCTTTTGGTACCATGTGAGACCTTTATGTGCATAGACATCACCACTTTTGGTAGCCAGATCCTCAGTCCTCTCAATCAGATATCAGAAACTTATTTGCCAAATGCAAATTTTCACATTTTTAAAATCAGATGCCGCCATGTTCTTTTGGGAGTTTCACGTATAAGTCTGGATTTCCAGCTTCTTTTGAAAAAATCAGAATAGCTAGCACCATGGGCCTGCTTTGCCAGGTGTCAGCCCTCTGCTGGAGATGAAGTGGTGGCTATCCACCTTAGACAGTCATGTTCCTCCCCTCACCTCAGCTTTCTCTCAGGCTCCACAAATTATCAAGAAACCAGACACAGTCATATTCAAATCTCACATCCATTTGAAATGTTTTTGGAGTTATGCAGTTGATCACTTAGGACTATTTCTCCCTTTGAAAGGTCTTGGAATGAAGAATCAATGAAGGCTGTTTCCTATTGTGTTTGCTATCTATGCACAATGAGATATAACATAGTGTTAAATTAGGGATATATTTGCAGGAAATCAAGCTTACTGTAAATGTATAGAAAACATTATTCTAAATGAAAATAATACCCCAAGATCCTTACCTTGGCTTAGAAGCGTGAACTATGATCTGATGTAATACTTCACTAGGGAGTTTTAGAGTCAGTTTCACTGAATTTATTTCATCTGCCAATGCTGACTACTTCCCAAGTTTCTATAAAAATTGAATCTGTAGCACGATGGCTGGAAAAACAAACATATTTAAAATTCTTAGACTCTTTAGAGAGTCTACTGCCGCCTTTGACTCTGTGATATTTCTCTAAGTTCTTTGGAACAAAGTCCTAGCCTCCGGATCTTTCAAAGAAGGGATTTGCTCTAAAACTAATATTCCTAGTCCATGCTCATCAGGGTCAGAGGCTGCCTTTCGAGCTGAGATCCCTCAATATTCACAATCATTTCACACTTTAATTGGGACGGTCTCCCTAAATTCAAAGGCAGAAAGTCCTGTCGAACTTGCTTTGTTTAACAAAGGAGGCTTTCTTTCCCAAACCCCTCTGGCTTTGGTGACTTGGAAAATCTTATTAGCCAGATGAAAAAAAAAAATCCAATACCAACTCTGGGACTCGAACAGCTATTTGGAGGCTTGTGAAGAGCAAGAACCCAATTAAGCAGCTCAGCTACACAGGCCCGAGTGTAGCGTGGCGGACCCGGGGTGCCCTCACACATCTCGTCCAGCTGAGCTGCCTTTAAGCTCTCTGTCAAAATGGCATGAGTCTGACTGATTCATTTCCCAACCACAAGACACCAGTGGAGGGTAAAGCTAATGCAGGCTGGGAGTAGCCGGATCAGGGAGATATGACTCTGATATCTAAACAGGGATTTGGATGGAGCAGAGGCAGGCTTAAAACAACTTTCTCATAACAAAATAGAATGGCTAAACAGAGCTGCAAAAGCATTTTCTTTGACCCTTTTGTCCTTAGTTTCAAGAGGAACAAATATGTTCTACTTTCTTCCCTTGACCTTTTATCTAAGAAAAAAATGACCCTTGCCCCCAGGAATAGTGCTGACAAACCTTGTATAGGTCTGGCTTGAAAAGAAACAAAGCCCAGGTGGTGCCTGAATCTGCAGAGGAATCCACGGAATTTTAGGATGTCCCTGTTTGGTGGCCCCACAGGAGGGATTCGGGCTGGGAGAGGTTCCTGGTTGGAGGCCAAGCACTGCACCTCTGCCCCTGAAGTGACTGGAAGGGAAGGTGAGCCCACCGAGGCCAGGGGCTGGAGCAAGTCGAATATTCATTTCCCAAGTGATTCCTATACGCTAGTGTTACCTTAAAAACATTTGACACGATATTTTAGAAGCAGAACCACATAAAAGTCTGTTAGGATTTAAGTTATCGCTACCCATGCAAAATTAAGAGTTTCAACTTAATTTCCATCAAAGTCCACTTCTTGTGAAAATCAAGCAAATATTAGTTACTTAACAACTTGCAGGTTTGGAGAGATTCTGATTTTATGGTTTTGATCTGATTATAAAATTAATTTCCAATTATTTTATCTTCTTCTATATTCAGTCCTAAATGGATTCATTTAGTAATTACCATGCCTGTATTCTGTCTTCCGACTCGGCATTTTGCACCCATCATGTGTCTGTCTATTAGGTACTCTGAAGCAAACAAAACCAATTTTTTGGTGTGTTTTGTTTTATTTTTCTCTCAAAGGGATTACAGTTTAGTTAGGGAAATGAGTCTAGCACAGGAACTTCAAGAAAATTTATAGGCAGATAGGGTTCACTTTACATTTAGGTATAATTCAGAGTTCTATCCTGTACCTTTTCCTCTACTCACTTACCCCTCTCTTCAGAGGCTCTTATATGCATCCATAGAAATTGCCTATATCACTATCTCCAATCCCATATTTTCTCCAGATACTTTTTTTATTCATGTATTAACATATAGCATTGCATAAATTGAAGGTATACAACATATTAATTTGATATATTTATATATTGTAATATGTCATTGTAGCAATATTTAGCACCTTTATCATGTTATATAATTATCCCTTCTTTCTAGTTTTCTCCCATTTTGTAGGTTGCCTTTTCATTTTGTTAATTTGTTTCTTTTGTTGTGCGGATGCTTTTAAGTTTGGTGTGGTCCCTTTTGTTGAGTTTTGCTTTTGCTGTTTGTGCTCTTGGCATCAGATCCAAAGAAGTCATTGGCAAGACCTATGTTGAGGAGCTTCTTCCCTACATTTTCTTCTAGAGGTTTTATGATTTCAGGTTTTACGTTGAATTCTTTGCCCATTTTGAGCTAATTTCTCTGGATGTTGTGAGATCTCTGTCTCACGGTTTCATTGCTCTGCATGTGCTTCTCCAGTTTTCCTAGCACTGTTTGTTGAAAAGACTGTCCTTTCCCCAGTGGGTGTTTTCGGCTCCCTTGGCAATTATTAGATGGCCGTATACGCAGGAGTTTAATGTTGGGCTCTCTATTCTGTTCCATTGGTCTTTGTGTCTATTTTTGTGCCAGTATCATGATGTTTTTATTACCATGGCTTTGTAGTAAAGCTTAAAATCAGGGAGTATGATACCTCCGGCTTTGTTCTTTTTTCTCAGAATTGCTTTGGCTCTTCAAGTTCTTTTGTAGTGCCAGACAAAATTTAGAATTGTTTCTTCTATTTCTGTGAGAAATATTCTTGGGATTTTGATGGGGATTGTGTTAAATTTATAGATGTCTTTGGGTAGTATGGGCATTTTTAACAATGTTAATTCTTCTGATCTATGACTATGGGATATCTCAAGTTGTTCTCCATGGTTCCTTCTCTACCCTTGGGAGTTTGCTGCTTTCCCAGGGTTTTCCTTGATTGCATCTGAGGTGGGGCTCATGGAGAATGCCCCCCTTGGGAGATAAGTAGACCTTGAAGATGCCCTTTGCTTATGTAAGATTGGGGTTGGGAGCAAGAGGTGAATTGAAATTCAAATAGTGAAAGCCATCTCTAATCCAGGCTTGTGGTATATTTGACAATTCAGTTTGCTAGAAAACTTAAAAAGCACCTGATGTATTTATTTCTGGTCAGTTTCATATGCCAGTAATATACCTATCATTCTTCAGGGTATAGTTCTCAAATCTGCTCTGTTTTTGCTCTGTTATCTCCATGCCTCTCACCTGACTTAATGGCAGCCAACCCAAGACAAAACAAAGTCAATAGTGTCTCACTATATTCTGTTTTCTACTTTTTACATTGGAATACAAGTTAAGTCAGTACCTAGTCTACTTATCAAGTTATAATAGGAAACATTTTATCAATGTTTATAATGAATGTACATCTTTCCAACTTTTAGTAATGGTTTCCCTAGTATGGTCTGCTAGAATTCTCCATAGACCTTTTAAGTTAAGAAAAAAACAGACAGAATATTTCCCCAGAAAACAAAAGATATTATACTATAGCTATTAGGATAAACATCAAATAAAAATTTTTTAAGATAGGGAGAAAGCACAAATGCCAAAACAGCTAAATTTGCCTGTTTTGAAATCCTCCATCTCTAAATATCTCCTAGCTGTAAATAATTAAAATAATAATAATAATATGAACTTAGGCTGGTGAAATATTTTCCAATTTATTGAGATCTTTTGTACAAATGAAATAAATACAACTTTTTAAAAATTGATAACCCTTTTAAAGAAAGGTTTTAGGTTTACAGCAAAACTAAGCAGAGAGTAGAATTCTCAGATAGCCCTCCAACCCCCTCCAGTCTCCCGTACTATTAACATCTTGCATTAATGTGTTAGTTATTATAACTGATGAGTTAATATTGGGAAATTATTATTAACTGAAGTCTGTGGTTTACATTAGAGCTCACTCTTTGTGTTATACATTCTGTAGGTTTTGACAAAGGTATATGACCTGTCTCTACTAAAATTATGTTATACTTATTATCTACATACAGTTAAGTACTCACATCTTTAGTGCCCAGCCTGATAAATATTTATATATCACATTTGGGCTCATTGAAATTATTCAATATATGAAGGTGAAAAAGTGAAAGTGAAATCATCTAATTTTGCACTATAGAGCTGAATATTAATAATATTTTGGTGGCCATCCCAAACATCTCTCTACCTATAAATTTATTTTATGCATATAAACAGATGCTGTTCTCTACCCTGCTGTTTAAAAGTGTATGATTTGCAGGCACCTGGGTGGCTTAGTTGGTTAGGTGTCTGACTCTTGGTTTCGACTCAGGTCATGATCTCAGAGTCCCGTGGTCGAGCCCCGCCTCAGGCTCCACAGTCAGTGTGGAGTCGGCTTGTTCCTCTCCTATTCCTCCCACCGCGTGCTCACTCTCACTCTCTCTTTAGCATGGCTGGGTGTCTCAGTTGTTAAGCATCTGCCTTTGGCTGGGGTCATGATCTCAGGGTCCTGGGATGGAGTCCTACATTGGGCTCCTGTTCAGTGGGGAGCCTTCCTCTCCCTCTGCCCTCCCCCTGCTTGTATTCTCTCTCTCTCTCTCTCTCTCTGTCAAATAAATAAAGTCTTTAAAAAAAAGTGTATGGTTTGGTTTGGTTTTGACTAACAACTGACATACAAATAGCTTTGCAAGTAGAAACTTCTTGTTCTTTGTTGTTAGCAAACGAACAAACAAAAAACAGAAAACAAATCACTGGAGGAATTATTGTAGTTGTCAGCTCAGGAAAATAACTCATAAAAGGCCATTTTGTGATTTTTGCATGTAATTTTGAAGAGTTTCAAAGATAAGTGAACTACAGTAAGCCTCCTTCCATTTCCTATCCCCTTTTTAATGTATGTGCACATGGTGTCTTTTGCTTTAGCAGTGAAACCTAAGAGAATTGATGCAGAACATCTTGTTCTAAAGGTAATAATTCTCCATACAAATATGCATTTAAAAAAAAGAGCAAAGAAAACAAAAAGGTATATATAGTCTGTTTTTGGTGCAGTTCTAAATAAATGTTTTTCTGTACATTTCATAACAAATTTGTAGTATATTTGTCTGAGTCCATTTGGGTTGCTATAATAAAATACTAAGCAACTTGGTTTGGAAAACCGCTCATAGTTCTGAGGCTGGAAGTCTGCGCTGAGGGTGTCAGCATGGACTTCGAGAGCCCACTTCAGGGTCTCATCTTCTTGTTAAGGAGCAAGGGACATCTGTGGGGTTTCTTTTATAACAGCATTAATCTTGTTCATTAGAACTCAGTCCTCACCTCCTCAGTCCTCACCTCCCAAGGCCCCACCCAATACTATCACCTTGGGGGACAGGCTTTCAGCTTTGCTATCGTTTGAATGTTTGTGTCCCCCCAAATTCATATATTAAAAGGGTATGTTTTGTATCTTTATCTGGATGGGGATTACATGAGTGTAATGAAAATATATCATGCATGTGTGTCTGTGTGAGACAGAGATTTCTTTGAAAGTAGTCATCCGGCTAGTCTACATATTTAGCCTAAAATAATTCCATATAGTAGTCTTAGCTTACTACTGTTTCTATAACAAAGTACCACAAAGGTAGTGGCTTAAAATAACACAAGTTTATTATCTTCTTGTTCTAGAGGTCAGAAATCCAAAATGGATTTCACTGGGTTAAATTCAAGTAATCAGTAGGCTGATGTCTTTTCGAGGCCCTATGGCCATTCCCTGTCTCTCCCATCTCCCCCAGTCCCACACCCCTTGGCTACTGGCTACATCTCTCTAGCCTCTGCTTGTGTTGTCCTAGATTCTCTGGCTCCCTTGCTTCCCTGTTTCCATTTTAGGGAACTTAATGATTATGTTGGGCACATCTGGATAATCCAGGATTGTTCATCTATCTCAGGATACTCAATTACATCTACAAAGCCCCTTTTGTCAAGGAGGGTAATATATTCCTTAGGTTCCAATGAATTAGATATTTAAAGGGCCATTATTTTGTTTACCACAATAACCCATAAATAAAACATGAAATCACAATAAGAATAAGAAAATGCTGTTAGTGAATGAAAATGAAACCCAACATATCAAAATACATAAGACTCAATGGAAGCTGTGGTTGAAGGGACATTTATAACCTTATCTGCTTTTTTAAAAAGAAGCAAGGATTCAAATCTATGATTTGTGTCTGTTTTAATACTCTAAAAAAAGAAAAGAAAATTAAAAACAAAGCAAGCATAAAACAATAATAAAAATAAGTGCAACATAAATGAAATTGAAAACAGAATTCCAAGCAAGAAAATTAACAAAAGTGAAATATTTTCTTAAGTATCAAGGAAATTATTAAGCTTGTAGCTAGAGCTACCAAAAAAGAGAAAAGACACAAATAACTAATGTCAGAAATAAATGAAAGCATAATCCCCAAGTGAGGATTAGCCAGAAAATGTTAAGATTAGTTCAACATTAAGAAACATTCAAAAACAAATTATTATAATTCACCACATTAGCTATACATATATACACATACATATATATGTATATATATACACACATTTATATATATCACATATCTCCTGTGAATTAGTACAAGATCATCCAACATCCACTTCTGAAAACTACAGATTATAACTGGAAACAGAGAGAAATTTATTCAATCTGACAAAGAACTTCTATAAAATATTTCTTGTTTATTTTATATTTTATGGCAAAGGAATATATGCTGTCCTTCTAAGAGAAGCAACAAGACAAAGATATATGCTTTCATCATTCCTACCCAACATTTTTCTTAAGGTTTTACCCAATGCAAGAAGGCAAGTAGAAAAAAAGGCATATATATTTGAACGGAAGAGGCAAATTATCCTTACATGCATATAATATGATAATGTACATAGAAAATCTGAATAAATCTATCAAAAAAAGCTCATGCTAATAATAACTGAATTTAGCAAGATTTGTGTATCAAAACTCTATTGTATCTCCCTGTAGCCACAGTGAACAACTAAAAAATTAAATTTTAGAAGACAAGTCCATTTAAAATAGTGTCCAAAACATGAAATAGGAATTAATTTAACAAAAGATATGCAACATTTCTACACTTAAAACTACAAAAACATTGCTGAAGAAAATTAAAGGAGATATAAATAACTGGAGTTGTATAATATGTTATAGTTTGAAAGCCTTATGACTTAGATTCTAAGTCATTCTCCCTCCAAATAATTTATAGAGTCAACATAATCCCAGTAAAGAATATTAGCAGGCTATTTTGTAAACATATAAAAGATAAGCCATAAACATATTTGTTAAAGGTGTTGTATTAAAAATATAGAAAGAACCCGAAAAAGGTTCCATGCTCATGGATCGGAAGAACAAATATTGTGAAAATGTCTATTCTACCTAAAGC
>CM053614.1:81647193-81731541 GCA_028646535.1 Procyon lotor
GATTGACTTATTTCGCTTAGCATAATACCCTCTAGTTCCATCCACATCATTGCAAATGGTAAGATTTTGTTTCTCTTGATGGCTGCATAGTATTCCATTATATATATCTATCACATCTTCTTTATCCATTCATCTGTTGATGGACATCTAGGTTCTTTCCATAGTTTGGCTATTATGGACATTGCTGCTATAAACATTCGGGTGCATGTGACTCTTTGGATCATGACGTTTGTATCTTTAGGGTAAATACCCAGTAATGTGATTGCTGGGTCTTAGGGTATCCTATTTTTAACTTTTTGAGGAACCTCCATACTGTTCTCCAGAGTGGCTGTACCAGCTTGCATTCCCAACAACAGTGTAGGAGGGTTCCCCTTTCTCCACATCCTCACCAACATCTGTCATTTCCTGTCTTGTTAATTTTAGCCATTCTGACTGGTGTGAGGTGGTATCTCCCTGTGGTTTTGATTTGTCCAAATTGGTATTTTGGAGGTTGATCTGAAATGCCAGAATAGAGTGTGCAAAGTATTAGCTGGTGGGTAGGGAATGAGGGCTGAGGAAAACGGCATGGAAATGAAGAACAAATAAATTTCTTAAGTTAATTTCATTTGGAGAGCTGGGGCTCCTCATGGAGATGATGCACTTACCCAAGTACAGGCTTTGCTTAAAAGACTTCCAGAAATAAACGTTGCCATTGACCAGCACACAAGTTAGCTGTCGTGTGTTCCCAGCACTGATGATTTCTGCTCCCTCATGGTATGGCAACAACCTGTTTGTGTATGTGACAAAGCAGGAACATGTGCTCACAGCGTTACTTATGGTGACAGTGGGAAAGAATATTTGAAATCCAGACTATTCCAGAAATCTAGTCATCAAAATTATACTTTGAACAGATCAATTATCCAAATCTGGAAAAAAAATATGGCATCAGGAGAAGATCTTTCATATTTAAGACTTGAAAAATCAATAGAAGGTGTTCACAAATGCCCATTACCTGATTCTGATGGTGACTAGGACACCACCCCCGCAGACTGGGGGATGGATAAGCAGAGGATAATGAGAACAAATGCTCTGCCAGCTGGCAATGTCCCAGCACGTCCTGGTGACTCTGGAGGGAGGTGCTGCTGCTGTTATTTGACAGATAAGGAAGGCGGAGTAAAGAGCGCATGTTAGTAAGAAGTATAGTTGGTATTTAAACTTAGAAAATAAGACTTAAAAGTCCAAGGGTGCCTGGGTGGCTCTGTCGGTTGAGCCAGCCCTGGGATCCAGTCAGTTGAGCCACCCCAGGTCCTGGGATCAAGCCCTGCATCAGGCTCCCTGCTCAGCGGGGAGTCTGCTTCTCCCTCTAACTCTCCCTCTGTGCCTTCCATCTCTCTCTCTCTCTCTCTCTTAAATAAAGAAATAAAATCTTTGAAAAAACAAAGACTTAAAAGTCTACTCTTTTCCATTATTATGATTATAGTTTTTTCTTACATAAAGCCTTATTTTCACAATTTTTCCCTTTCTCTGCCCTCATCACTATCTGCTCCTTGCTCTATTTTTTTCTCTTCCTACTTCTTCCGGAATCTCCTCTGGTTCTTCTCCCTACCTTTGCTTTTTTTCTTTTTTTTTTCCTTTTCTTCTCTTAACTCTTTTTTTGCCTGCAATTTGTTTCTCCCTCAGTCTCTGTTTATGTTTCTTTCTCCTTTAATTGCCTTTGCCACTACATATTCGTGGGCATGCCCTTTGCTTCTGTGACCCTAATGTTTCTCTTCTGTAAAATAAGGGGGAGGGGCATGGTACATAGTGAATAAGGTTGTTTATTGACATAGCATTATATATATGGTATATATACAAAATATTACACTATATGGATTTAGTATTCTTTGATTTAATTTGAAATGAGGCATTATATCTTCTACTGTTAAAAATTAATGCAACTAAGGATAACTGTATGATACTTCACGGTTATATTACCCTCCTATTTTTTTCCTGTTTTCCTTTTTAAATAAAGGAAAGAGAAGAAAAGAATTCTCATCCACAAAATAGAATTGATTTGGTAATCTGAGTATAGGTTTTATTTGATGAAAGAGGATTTCTCCTTGGAAGATCGTGATGGGATACGTGCTTTTTACAAGAGTGAAGAACCACTTCTGCCCAGGAGGAAAAAAACATGAATGTGTTCAGAAGATCCATATGACCAGGTAGCCTCAAAACGTTCCCTTAAATCTGAGGTTCTATGAATCTAGGCAAAACAACCTAGTGTAGGAACATTAGCATTTAGTTAGCCTTTCCCAGAACTGCTTCCCAAATAGACCGGCTCTAAATAAACCCACCTACCTAGTTCCTGGAAGACAACTGGAAAGACTGTCATTCTTATCTATTGCCTTGGATTTGAATGCATTTCCACAAACATTCACAAGTGCTGGTCACAGGGAAGAAGTGGGGGGAGAGCACTGTGGCTACCAGGGAAATGAGGCCAGATCCCTGGCACAGAAGAGCCCTAGGGTCAGGTCAGAGACAGATCCCTGAGATCCCCCCAGGAAGAGACAGTGAAGCTGCGTCTCCTGCTGATCTGTCCACCCCGCAATTACAGGGGCATGAGAAACCTGCGCATTGACAATCACAAGAAAGCCATCACCACGAGTCATCCGCAAATATATCCAACTTCATGTCAGCATCTTACTTCAGCAGGTGGATCATTTATATTTTCCCTGGAAGCCATCTGCTGGTCCGAATGTTGGGTTGATTTGTTTTTCTGTTGAGGGAAGAAGGTGGCTTTCCCAGAAGTTACCAGAATATGCCTGGACTTTGGCAGAGGCCCAGGAACAAGGAGAAGGATAGGGAGCTTTTGAAATCTCTCTTCTACCAGAGGCAAACTTTCTTGAGCAGCTAAAAGCCTGCCCATCTTCCAAACATTCCAACCCTGGGAGAAAGGGGCAGCTCATAGTAGGATCACCACACAGGCACTTTTGTTGGCTGTCATCATGTTCTGTATTGGTTGGGCAAGCACGAGGGCTGCCCCTCTTGCCCTGACTAATGTTCTGGCCTACAAGAGCCTTGGGGCAGTAGCTCCCAGATCCTGCCATAGTTTGTGTCCCTAGATTCCTGCTCTGGTGTCCCCAACCCCACACTCACCAGTTCTGCTATTGGCTGGCCGTGAAAACTCAGAACATAGCTAAGAAAGGTGGATTCACAATGCATCTGATCTTTTTGGAACATTATTAATCCCTCTCCCATCTAATGTTTAATTGGAAAACATCTCAGTGGTTATCGAAAGGGAAGAGTAGAAACTATTGACTATTGCCATGCATGTCTCAGTCTAGGAAAGAGAGATTCTGGTATAGCAAATCAAAGGAAATAAAAATTTGAAAATGTGAATATAAGGAAGGGGAGGCTTAAGGGCAGGTGTCCCTTATCTAATTGAACACAAGTGTTCCAGTGCTATGTCAAAATGGGATTTCTCATGTATTCATTTTCCCTTAGAGTTGGAGTCATATTTTCCTGGAAAGTTCTATGGAATCTGAGTGTCATGAAATAATAATTAATATTACAGTGGGCTTTAAAATCATAAATATAAAGGAAAATAAACTTTCTGGTTAATAATTACAACTAGATTAACAATGATGCCATATTATTTTCACAGATGGCAAAATACATATTGGAAGGGAAAAAAAGAACCGTCTTGGCAGAGGGATTACCTACCTCAGCTAACGTCTCACTCCCAGGTTGCGATTGCAATGCTTGGCAAATTCAAGCTTTCGTGATCTGGCGACTGTTTTTACTGAGGCAAGAGGACAAAACAGCCAGCCTTAAATCAAGCCGCACACAAATCTGCATGTCAGAGCCTAACCCCACTGCCTTCTGGAGGTCCCTAAGATGTTTGTAAACAGACACGTTATCTATCCTACACTCTTTCTTCTCCAGGCACAACTTCCTGAAAAGTTCACGCAGCTCGGCCTTTCCTGGAACATCATTACTCTTAGTTGGCATCCTGCAATGCTAGTTGCCAGCAAAAACCAAGATTCACAAAGTCTCAGGGACTTGAATGAGCAGCAGGGTGTGGAGTAAGGGAACAGGCTATGGGGCAGGAGGAAAGGAGTTCCCCACGGAGCAACTGCAGAAGACATGATGGGCCCCTCCCTGGTGACTAGAGACTTGCTTTTTCTCTGGCCAGCAGTGGGAGGAATGACAATCCCTCTCGGCCGGCCTCAATTTATAACCAGTCTCTTCTGCCTTCTGCTTCAGTGAAAGTGATTCCCAAGTCATAAACCTCTGACTTGGGCCTTGTTTTCCGATAAAGGCCCACTTTCAAGCATCTGCCCAGCTCTTGGCATGGTTCTAGGAGTCAACTTTTCATTGCTGATCATTCTTTTCTCTTCTGTACATGCTGGTTATGCTGTGTGCAGCAGACATGTACAGAAAAGGGATCATCAAATGTGAGTTTATCCAACAGTGAGGAGTAAATCTCTGGTCTGCCTGTGAAGCTGGGGGACAAACACCAATGAACTTTTGTGTGAGATGAGCATTTGCTCCCAAGGATCTTGCCCTGGCTTCTTAACCATTACTGGGATCGGCCATTAAATAAACACATGAAAGCCCTCCATTATCGGACTAAATGTCAGCTCATAAATATCGAACTGGGTTGGACTTTTTTTGTGACTCTAGGTATGAATGCTTCCATTACTCACAAGATATGGCTGCTGCAATTTAGGGAAAAGCCTCTCTTTTCCAGAACTGGAAAAATCATAACTCATGTCCAAACACCTCTGGTGTCCAGACAAACTGGGATCCAAGTCGCAAAGCTCCCCCACAGAAGCCCCACACTGTCCAGTCAGCATCTGAATGAGTATACTCACAAGTGTCAAGCTGATTATACAATGGAGGCTCTTAATGTTGTTTTGTTTTGTGTCAAAGGAAACCAAAAACTTCTTGTATCAGTAGATTTAGTGTGGATACAATTGATAAGTGAGAAATGGGAAAAGTTAGCATAAAAAATGTGAACATAGGACTCTTAAAGTTTATTCAGGTAAATATGACCTTATTTAAATATAGGTTTTAAGTCCCAGTCTAGAAATGATTTAATCCCACTCTTTGGTGGTAATGACTGGTGGAAGTCACAAAAGTCAGATAATGTGTACCAGGGCAGTGGTTTTGAAGAACTCCTGCAGTATCTTGGTTATATATGAAAAGACCACAAGGATAAAGACTCTGTCCCACAGCAAGTGTGAGCTGAGTTAGGGAAATGGAAGGGGGCCTGGTCTCCAAAGGTGTCAGGGTCAGCACTTCTGCTCTATGGCAAACATGGGGGAGTTCTGGGCTCTCTCCTGGTTTTGCAGCTCCTAACTTGCTTTATTTCATTCTCATCATATGAGTTTTCTGGACCTCATAGTTGTTCATCATATGCCTTTATGATGAGGGTATTGTGCCAGAGAAACTGCAAAATAACTTCACAAATTTGAGGGTTTATTCTCTATGGTCCTCAGGCTGACATGTGGGAAAAGGATGGCCACAGACATTCCTCTTTTCTTTTCCCTCTGCCAGAGACACTACTGGCTGTAATGCAGGAGAGGTAGTCTAGGAAACAATGGATCTTCTCAGCCTTCTGAAACTCTTCTGTTTAGTCTTCAGAAATAATGGGGCACATTTTTCTGGGCCTGCTCCCTCTAGAACGGGATACCAAAGGAGCTTAGATGCCCTGGTGGAGAACCACCAGGTTTACCTGGTGTAAACCATTGGGTTTACATTAGGGACCATTTACTGTGGGCTCTTTCTCAAGCTGGTCTGCATACCTTGCTCAACCAACAGGAGCCTCCTCTTTCCTTATGCCCCATCAACACCAACCTTCTTTCTTCTTCTTAGGAAAAGCTTCTTTTGGTTTTAAAATATTCATCCCATGGATACATCTACCAGGAATGCTCCTTCTCACTCCTTTACACCTGGGAAGTCCTACAGTCCTTCAGCCTTGCCTTGAAGGCCACTTACTTAGGGATACTTTCCATAGCACTCATCCTGGCCATAGTCCCAGGCTATGGACTCTTTGACAGACTATTTCCTTTATAGTGCTTATTGCAAACATAATGATATGGTTTTGTGTGTGTATATGTGTGTGTATGATCACTTATTTATTTAAAGTCTGTTTATCCCTGACTATTCCATGACAGAAGGGCTAAATCTTCTTTATTCAGTATGGCTTTCCAGCACTTAGCAAAATATCTGCCACAGAGAAGGTACTTAATCAATATTAATTGTATGGATTTTTTTTTCTTTTCCATCAAACTTCTAGACTGGCCACTATCTGATATATATCAGATGTAAGCCACAAATATGAGCTACATGTGTAATTTAAAATTCTTTAGTATTCATACTAAATAAGGTAAAAAGAGTAGGTGGAAGGTCCTTGTTCTGAGTGAGATGAAATAAGGACATCCCACTCTTTCTGCCCAAGTGATTACAACTATAAAACCTGGACAGAATGCATGGGCCAGCTATCTAAGGACCCTGAGAAGAAAATAGCAGTGAAAAGATTGGTAAAGAGCCCAAATTTGAAGTACCATTGATTTGGCAGTGAGCTTACTGTTTTTTCTCCAGTATCTCCTAACTCAATACATCCTCAATACATCCCAAACCCTGAAAGCTGACTTCAAGTCACAACCATAAGAGGAGCCCTATGGCTCTGGATCAGGGAGTTGGACATGAACTCCTAATGCACAGAGTGGGAAAAATCCCTCACTTTATTTATTTTTCTTTTCTCTATTCTCTCATGCCCCAGACCCCAAGCAATCCTCTTGTAGCTTGGAAGGCTGGTAATAGGAAGCTGAAGGAGCCAAAACTTTGAGGAGGTGTAATTTATAATTATCATGGGTATTTCTTTCTTACTTTGTTATGAATGTATGTGTGTGAATAAAGAGAACATCTTTATTTTCTTTTCTCTTCTATCCTTTCATTATATAACACAAGATGTATTGACTTTACATCATAGTATTTAAGTATTGTTAAGTTCACATTATAAGATTTAAGTTATAGGATATTAAGAAGAATGACCATCACTCAAGTATTTTGTATCCTGTTCTTGAAAAGGGGCCAGTGTGTTCTCAGTTTTACACAGGACAGTTTTACTGTTAGGTAGGGGTATGATTTTGTTATTTTATTTGGTTATTAAGTGTGGTTTAAAAAGATGTATATAGGTGTCAAGTTGATAAGAGATGGACTTGTGGTGATTAATTTTATTAACAAGGCGACATTTCACAGGTATTTGGTCAAATACCACTCTAGATGTTACCGTAATGGTAATTTTTAGGTGAGATTTATGTGTAAATCATTTGAATTTGATTATCCTCCATACTGTGAGTGAGCCTCACCCAATCAGTTGAAGGACTTAAAATAGACTGAGGTCCCTCAGGAAGAGGGATGTTTTTTTTGAGGGGATGTTGTCTACAGATTTGAGCTGTAACATTAACTTTCCCTGCTTTCTAAGCTGCCAGCCTGCCTTGCAGATTTTAGACTTGCCAACCCCTACAGTCATGTGAGCCACTTCCTGAAAAGAAAACTCTTTCTCTGTTTCTATGTACATGTGTATGAGTGTGTGTATGTGTGTGTGTGTGTGTGTGTGTGTGTGTTGTGTGTCTCCCTTTATCATTCTCTGATTCTCTGGAGGACCCTGATTAATCCCAGATAAAAACCTATCTCTCCATCCAGTGGAGCAATAATTCCCATAGTGAGAGGCAAATTCCCATTGTTTTCTCTCTTTCTGTCTTCCCATTGTTTGGCCATTTTTTAGTAGAACCATGGAAGTGTACAGAATTGAGTGATAACTAGAACACCAAGTTTCTGGCCAGAGGAGTGAAAACAAGAGGCTTTTGGAAACTGAATGTATCAAAGAGACCATGATGAAGGACGAGCTCCAGAAAGCTGCCCATAAACTTGTTTATGAACCCCTGAGCTGTACATATGTGAATCCAATTCTAATTACAATACCAAATATTTTTTTTTTTCAATACCAAATATTTTGAGGACTAAGCTGACAGACCATTGCCCATGCCCCAGATTGGCCATTGGGTGGCATTCACTGTGACAGATCTAAAGAACTGTATAAAGGCTTCAAAAACTGAACTGCCATTGGAACCACAGCAACAAAATATGGGTTGGGATTTGCAGCCTGAACTTAGCCCTTTCAATTACCATCTATAACTAAAATAACATTTCCCATGAAACTGAAGGAAGATCAAAAGTCTCATAACTTAATATCGAAATGTCCAGGATATAAAATTACTCAGCACATAACAAATAGTGAAGATTACAACTCACATGGAAAATGACTATCTAAAGAAGCAAACACTGAGATTATACAGAGGTTGAAAAATACTTTAAACAGTTATTATAAAAATGTTCAAATTAGCATTTGCAAACACTGCAGGGAAAGTGTTAAAATTGAAACTCTCAACAAAGAAATAGAAGATATAAAGGAAGAACCACATGAAAACTTTAGAACTGAGCAATATAAGAAACTCAATGATGGGTTCAAAAACCGTAAGGGTATGACAAAGGAAAGAACCCATAAACATGAAGAAGGTCAACAGAAATGATCCAATCTGAGCAGCAAAGTGCAAAAACACTGAAGACAACTGAAGAGAACTTCAGGAGACAATAATAAAAGGTCTAATATACATCCTAAAATTTCAGGGTAAGAGAAGAAAGAATATGATGCTAAAAGGATGCATAAAGAAATAATTATTGAAAATTCCAAGTTTGGTGAAAAACCCAAACCTACACTTTTTTTTTAAATTAAAAGAAATGTTTTTCAGTTATATTTAAATATGATTGATAAACAAGTATTGTATCTATTTGGGTTGTACAATAAGATTTTTTTGAAGGAGTACAATGTGATGATTTAATATACATACACACATTGTGAGATTAACACCACAAACAAGTGTATTAACACATCTATCACATCATATGGTTGCAATTTTTTGAGTGTGGCGAGAACACTTTAGCAAATTTCATGTATACATTGCAGTGTTATTAACTATAATCACCATCCTGTACATCAGATCATCAGAATTTATTCATATTATAACTACAAGTTTGTACTCTTTGGCAAACATCCCCATTTCTCCTACCCCTTGTCCCTGGGCAATCATCCTTTCACTCAGTAATCTGTAAGTTCAACTTTTTTAGATTCCACATATAAGTGAGATTAGACAGTGTTTGTCTTTCTGTCTTTGTTTTATTTCATTTAGCATAATGTCCTCCAGGTTCACCCATGTTGTCCCATTGGCAGAATTTCCTTCTCTTTGTGGCTGGGTAATATTCCATCATAAGTATATACTTCATTTTTATATCTATTCACCTGTCAACAGGCACATAGTTTATTTCCATGTCTTGACTCTTATGAATAATGCTGCATTGAATGTAAGAGTACAAGTAGTTCTGAGAAACTAATTTTATTTCCTATGGCTATTTATCAAGAAGTGGGATTGTTGAATCTTATGGTAGTTCTATTTTTAATTTTTTGGGGAAGCTCCATATTGCTTTCCATAATGACTGTACCAATTTATATTCCTACCAACAGTGTACAAGGGTTCCTCTTTCTCCATATCCTTGCTTACACTTGTTATCTCTTGTTTTTGTTTTTTTTTATATTAGCTATCTTAATGGTGCAATGTGATATCTCATTGTCGTTTTGATTTATGTTTCCTTGATGCTTAGTGATGTTGAACATTTTTTCATATACCTGTTGGCCATTTGTATGTCTTCTTTGGAAAAAGATTTGTTCAGATCCTTTGCCCATTTTTTAATCCAGTTACTTATTGTTCTATTATTGAGTCAAATGAGTTTTTTATATATTTTGGATATTAACTCCTTCTCTGATATATGGTTTGTGTATATTTTCTCCTATTCCATAGGTTTCCTTCTCATTTTGTTGATTATTTCTTTTGCTGTAAAGAAACTTCTTCCTTTGACGTGATCCCACTGGTTTATTTTTGTTTTTATTGCCTGTGTTTTTGATGTCATATCTAAAAAGTTATTGCCAAGATCAATGTCCAAGAATTTTTCCTTATGTTTTCTTTCAGGATACTTATGGTTTCAGTTTTTATGTTTAAGCCTTTAATCCATTTGAAGTTAATTTTTGTGTATGGTGTAAGATAAGGGTCTAATTTCATTCATTTTCATGTAGATGTGTAGCTTTTCCAAAATCATTTATTAAAGAGATTATCCTGTCTTTGTTGTGTATTCATGGCACCCTTATCAAAGATCAGTTAACTGCATATGTGTGATTTATGTCTGGGTTCTCTATTCTGCTCCATTGGTCTGAGTGTCTATTTTTTGCTGGTGTCATACTGTTTTGATTTCTATAGCTTCATAATATAGTTTGAAATCAGTAAATGTGATGCCTCTAGCCATATTCTTCTTTCTCAGGATTGTTTTGGTTCTTCATAGTCTTTACGGTTATGGTTCCATACAAATTCAAGGATTGTTCTATTTTTGTGAAAAATGCCAATGGAATTTTAATAAGGATTTCATTGACTCTATAGTTAGTTTTGGGTAGTATAGATGTTTTAACAATATTAATTTCAACCAACCAATAACATGGGATATTTTTCCACTCATTTGTCTTGCCCAATTTATTTAATGTTTTATAGTTTTCAAGGTACAGATCTTCTACCTCCTTGGTTAAATTTATTCCTAATTATAAAAAACTTTTGGATGATGGGGTGCCTGGGTGGCTCAGTCAGTTAAATGTCTGCCTTTGACTCAGGTCATGATCCCAGGGTTCTGGGAACCAATCCCACATCTGGTTTCCTTTTTAATGGGAAACCTGCTATTCCCTCTTCCACTCCCCATCCCTGCTTATGCTCTTGCTCTAATTCACTCTCCCTCTCAAATAAATAAATAAAATCTTAAAAAAAATAATTTTTTGATGCTACTGTATATGGGATTTTTCTAAAGTTCTTTTTCAGACAGTTCATTGTTAGTGCATAGATATGTCACTGATTTTTGTATATTGATTTTGTATCCTGAAAATTTACTGAGTTCTTTTTTTTTATTAGTTATGAAGTTTTTTGTTGGAGTCTTTAGGATTTTCTGTATATCAGATCATGTCATTTGCAAACATAAACACTTTTAATTCTTCTTTTCTGATTTGGGTACATTTTACTTCTTTTTCTTCTCTGATTGATCTTGGCTAGGACTTCCAATATTATGTTGAGTAGAGATGGTAAGAGTGGAAAACCTTGTCTTGCACCTGCTCTTAATGGAAAAGCTTTCAACTTTTTCACCTTTGGGTAGGATGTTAGCTATGGGCTTATCATATATGGCCATTGTTATGTTGTGGTACATCTATTCTATACTTTATTTGTTGAGAGTTCTTATCATGAAAGGATGTTGAATTTTGTCAAATGCTCTTTCATATGGCTATATCACATGATTTTTAGTCTTCATTTTGTTAATGTGGTGAACCACATTTATTGATTTGAATCATCCTTGCATCCCAGGCATAAATCTTAACCGATCACGGTCCATGATCCTTTTAATATGCTGCTGAATTTGGTTTGCTAGTGTTTTTTTTGGAGTATTTTTTGCATAAATGTTCATCAGGGATATTAACCTCTAATTTTATTTTCTTGTAATGTTTTTATCTAACTTAATTGTTATGAGAGTATTTCATGCCCTGTAAAATGAGATTGAGAATATTCCCTCCTCTTCATTTTTTTTGAAGAGTTTGAGATATATTGGTATTAATTCTTCTTTAAATGTTTGATAGAATTCACATGTAAAGCTATCTGCTTCTGGAATTTCTTTGTTGGGAATTTTTTTTATTAATGTTTTGATATCTTTATTTATTATTGGTCTGGTCAGATTTTCTATTTCTTTTGATTCATTCTTGTTGGATTTTATATTTCTATGTCTTTAGTCATTTTTGTTAGGTTATCCAATTTTTTAGGATATAATTATTGGTGGTAGTCTCTTATAAATTTTTGTGTTTATTGGTATCAGTTGTATTGTTTCCTTTCTCAATAGTGATTTTATTTATTTGAGGCCTCTTTTTTTTTCTTGGTTAGTTTAGCAAATATCTGTCAATTTTGTTTTTCTTTTCAAAGCAACTCAGTTTCATTAATCTTTTCTATTGTCTGTGTGTCTAGTCTTTATTTCATTATTTCTGATTTGATATTTATTTATTTGCTATTATTTCCTTTTTTCTGCTAACTTTAGCCTTAGTGTGTTCTTTTTTTTTTTTTTTTTAGTTCTTTGAGATGTAAAGTTAGGTTGTTTATTTCAGATTTTTCCTTTTTCTTAATGTGCATTTATTAATGTAAGCCGTCCTTCTTAAGACCACTTTTGTTGCATTCCATAAGGTTTGGTATGTTGTGTTTTCATTTTCGTTTGTGTCAAAATACTTTTTGTATCTTTTGATTGTTCAAGAGTGTGTTGTATAATTTCTACATATTTATTAATTTTCCAATGTACTGCTGTTTTTAATTTCTACTTTCATACTATTGTGGTTAGAGAAGATATTTGTATATTCATACAAATTTTCATTTGTATTTTTCATACAAAGATTGATATTTCAGTCTTAAATTTGTCAAGACTTATTTTGTGGCCCAACATATCTGTTTTGGAAAATGTTCCAAGTGCACTTGAGAAGAATGTGTATTCTGCTGCTGTTGCATGATATGATTTACAAATGTCTGGTAGGTCCATTTGGTCTGCAGTATTATTCAAGTCAGCCATTTCCTTATTGACTTTTTTTTTGGTTTGGATGATCTATCCAGTGATGAGAGTCGAGTACTGAAGTCCCCTACTACTACTGTATTGCTATCTAGGTTTCCCTTTACTTCTGTTAATATTTGCTTTGTATATTTAAGTGCTCCAATATTAGGCATGTATATATTTACATTTGCTTTATCCTTTTAGTGAATTGACCACTTTATCATTATATACTGACCTTTGTCTCCTCTGACCAGTTTTAACTAATAGTTTTTTTCTGATATAAATATAGCCATCCCTGTTCTTTTTGGATTACCATTAACATGGAGTATGTCTTTCTATCTCTTTACTTTCAGCCTTGTGTGTCCTTAAAGTTAAAAAATGAGTTTCTTGTGTGTCTTTGAAGTTAGACAGAACTAACTTCAAGGACATGAGGTTAGTTCTATCTAACTTTAAGGCAGCATATCGTTGAGTTCTCTCTCTTCCTTTCTATTTTTAATCTACTCAGCCATTCTGTTCTTCATTGGATAATTTAATCTGTTTACACTTAAAGTAATTATTTCAGGATGCCTGGGTCGCTTAGCTGATTGAACAACTGCCTTTGGCTCAGGTCATGATCCTGGCGTCCCAGGATCAAGTCCTCATTGGGCTACCTGCTCAGTAGGGCATCTGCTTCTGCTTCTGCCCCTCCCCCATCCTGTTCTCTCTCTCTCTCTCTCTCCCTCTCTCTCAAATAAATAAATAAAATCTTTTTTAAAAAAGTAATTGTTTCACAGATATGAACTTACTATTGTCTCATTGTTAATTGTCCAGTCTCAACTCACTAATTCAGCATTGTCCTGGAAGTGTTAGAGTAATAAGGCAAAAAAGAAGAAAAGAAAGAAAGAAAAGGTAGATGGGGAAAAAAAATCTAGGACTATTCACAGTTAACATGATTATCCTTATAGACAATCCAAAGGAATAGAATAAAAACCTTCTACAATAAAAGTGAGTTTAACAAGGTTGTAGGATATAAGCACAACACACAAAAATTGTAATGTATTATATAGAAATATATTTCTACACATTAGCAAGGTACATGCAAATAAATTTAAAAGTTATATATAATAAAACAGGTTCAGAAATAAAATATTTAGAGAAATTTAATGAAACATATATGGATGTTATAATCTGAAAAGTATAAAATGATAATGAAAGAAATCAAGTAAGAACAAAATAATTGGAGAGAACATGTCATGTTTATGAATTGAAGACTCCACATAGTAAAGATGTCAATTCTCCCAAAATTAATTTAATACATGTCCAATTAGAATTCCAGCAGGATTTTGTTTTGAGATTTAGACAAACTAATTCTAAAATTTATGTAAAAGCAAAGGAACTTAGAACAGCTAAAAAAATTTTTGAAAAAGAAGATAAAGTTTAAGAAAATATAAGATTTTAAGGTTTTACTGTAGTGATACAGGAATCAAGCTACTATGCCCTTGGCCCTAGGGTAGCCATGATTAATAAGCCTGCTGGTCTGTCAATTGGCATCTTCCTTTTGATTGAGGTGGTCCTCATGAATGAACATTTTGCCATTAAAGCATTTCCTTAGGTGACTGGTACATTTTGTCTTTCACAGGACCCAATATAAGTCTAGAAACTCAAAGTGGAGAAAAATAACCAGTGGTTCAGCTCTGGAATAACAAGTAAGCTCTGGAGTCTTTAGGTTCTGGAGCTGGTGAGGTAAGTATTCTAAATCCCAGCACATAGAATATATCCTGCAGCACTCAGGATTTTCCTTAAGAAGGCTGAGCATTATGCAGTGATTCTCAAACTTGAGCATGAATCAAAGTCAACTAAAATACTGTGTTTGTGATTCAGTAGGTCGGGGTGGGGTACAAAAATATGCCTTTCCAACAAGTGCCCAAGTGACACTAATGCTGCTGGTCCAGAGACCACACTTGGAGAACCACTGGAGTATTGCATACTAGTAAATTCATAGGTGAAAATGCACAGAATACAAAAATAAAGAACATGAAGCTAATTATCAATAAAATGAGAATGCCTGTAACATTCATTTCAGAGGATTATTATAAGGCCCACAGGCACAGATAATGCACGTGTACATATCTATATAAATTATGGAGTGCCACACAAATAAAAAGTGCTTTATATTACCTTCAAAATACTGGGTTCTTTTGCATACTTCTGTACCATCGTCCTTCATTTTAAAGAACGTAGTAATATTTGTCAATGTAAGTCATTCGATTTAAGAAGTACCAGCTAAGTGAGGAGTAGTTGGCATTTAGGATTAATCAAAGGTATATTTCATGGTGGAATAGATGACATACTTGATCTTCTCTCAGTTTCTAGGCTACAGCAGCATCATGAAACCTCTGTGACCGACGTTGAAAGAGTCCCAGATTTATGATTCAACTGTTCAGTATTGACTGTGTTGAGTTTCACATTCATGCAGAATGGCCATCCTGTATGGGACATTCTTGCATTTACTTCTATTTCACAGCTGCTATTTTGAAGATGTGGCTGTTCCCATACTCTGCTTCTTTACTCAGCATCTCTTGGAAGTTCCCACTGCTGGTTTCAGTATCTTTTGGGTAAAGGCCCAGCCAGCGGCTTTTAATTGCCGCCTTATCAGAGGGAGACTTTGCTGGGACCTCTTACCTGCACCTACTTGAGAATTTGGCTCATCTTATCATTTCCCCAACCCCCACCCTCCTATTTTTTTCTTAGAAAATAGAAATCATCCTAATTATTTAACAATCCCAATGATAATCTCACATTGTTATTTTTGAAGACTATCTACATGTGAAAGTTACTTCCCCAAATTCCCAATTAGCTAAGCTCTAACTATTCTGTTCCTTGTAAGTCTCTTTCTAAAAATCTTAGCTTATTTTTGTATAAAAGACTTATTACATACAGTACAATGAGAATTTCTTCCCCCTTAGAACTACCTGGGACATATTGATCCTTGTTGATGTCTGCCTTCAGTTCTTTTCAGTCTCAACTGTAGGCTTCAGACAAGAGGAAAGAAGAAGGTTTGACCCAAGGTCCCTGTTCAGGAAACCCAGCACTCACTGGTCAATGCAGGTATCCAACACCAGTAGCTCCAGTATGGAGAAAGGTGGGATAATCACACTGGGTTGTCAGCACTCCTTCCCTCCCTTATCTCTACCATCAAGCACACAACATCATCAGGTGAGAACAGAATTATTTGCTCTCTCAAATGTTTCAGGAGGCCCCATGAGCATATTTTTCCTCTGTTAAGAATTGTATTGTTGATAGGGCTTTTTCATCAGTGGCATGGGCAGATTATAGATTGATTCATAAATACCCTGAAGGCAACCCTTATTTAATTTCACCTCCATTACATTTATTGAAATGTATAGTCTTACACAATGTTAACCCCTTGTGGCCTCATTTCTCAAACACAGAAATTAAGGGTCCAGGCTAGATGATATTTTAAAAAATGTTTTTTGGTTCTTCAAAAATTTCTTATGAGAAACTATGAGCAACAAACTGAGGGTTTTGGAGGGGAAGGGGTTGGGGGTTGGGCGAGCCTGGTGGTGGGTATTGAGGAGGGCACGTATTGCATGGAGCACTGGGCGTGGTGCATGAACAATAAATCTTGTAACACTGAAAAAATAAAATAAACATATTTGGTGGGAAAAAAAGAAAAATCATGCATGAATTTGAGCTTCATATTACTGATTCTGGACCCAACTTAGTTTTTTTTTGTTTTGTTTTGTTTTGTTTCAATGACTATATAGTTTCTTTTTTTTTTTTTAATGACTATATAGTTTCTAATAGGACATTTGTCAGATTGATTCATATAAAATTGGGTTTTGAAAGTCAAAAATGGTTGAATATTTGCTATGGTTCAAGCTAATATATTCTAGTAAAGATAATAAAAAGCCTTATTTTAAGTGGACTTAAATTTTTTTACTGAATACTATAGAATCAGGTTTTAAATTGGACATGATCCAGTAAGATCTAAGAAATTTTTTACCCTCAAATTTAGCGTCAAAAAAATCTCTGTCAGAAAGAAAATAATATATTTCTTTCCTTTCCTTTCCAACCTTCTTCACTTCCGGGAAACTGGCTCCCAGCTCCTCTAGCTTAAGCTGATGGCCTGAAAGATCTAAGCCTGAGGATCTCAGACAGTACCTGGCTTACAGGTTCATGGAACTTTACAACTTTTGCATGGAAGTTCAACCAATGGAAATATTCATACTTTTCTTTTTTTCAGAAGTCATACCACTTTAGCACAAAAAAATCAGGAACTGACCAAAAGTTGTAATAGCATTGGGCTCAGCTTTCTCTTTTGCTAGCCATCTATTTCTCCCGCTCTTCATGTCTTCACCAGGATGCACGTGCTCTGGGGAGCTGAGGTTCATGCATGGTAGCCTCCCTCCAGCCAGCTCATGTTCGCCTTGGCCCCTTTGGCTTCCTTCCCCTCTGCCAGAACGATTTGTTTTGAAGATTGCCATGATCTACAAAAGGGGAAAGTAGACGCTATTGTATAGGGTGTGGTGATGAATGCCTGATACACCTACCAGAGAATATAAGGTGTCAAAGCCAAGTGGGGCCCACAGTTTTAGAGAATGGAAAGGATACAATCTTGTGTTTCTCGGGGATTCCTCTTGGAGTTATTCCTCAGCTACAGGATTTGAAGGAATGCCTCAGACTGATTTATTAGCATCTCAAGTTTATTGGCATTTTAAAAGGAGCAGTGTGACATCCTTGGAATATTTCAACCAGAAATCTCAGCTCTTATGTTGCTCAAGTCTGTTCCAACTGGTTAAAAAAAATGGAATTTTGAGAGTACTCCCCTATTACCGGTTTCTTTTTGGTTCCTGCCACATCCTGTGTACTCTAGTTTCTGGACCAGTGCTTGTTGGAAGGGTTGATTTTAACCAAGAATTATTTTCCCTAGCAACTAAAAAGTTAGTTACTTTGGGGAATAAAACCAACTGAAATTATACACAGCAAAACAGGTGCCCACACAGAACTAGGTACTCACTCAGAAGGAAGGCATGAAAAGATGAGCTATCACCTGCAAGGCAATGCTCATGCCTTGGAGCCTGAACAACCACTCTGCCTCTTGGCTGGATGCACCCTCAGATATCCAGCCCCAGGCAGCCCATAGCTCCCTCCTCAGTTAATCTTCTCCTGGGACTGTGTTTCTTCTTATTCCACAGCCCATAGCCCTATACTGACTCCCCTCTCCAAGTGGGAAAAAGCACTAACATGCCTTCTAGAAATGAACACTCCTGTGGATGTTTCATCCTCTCAGTGCTTGTCTATTCGTTGTTTTCCACCTTCACCAGCTTGGGTTATCCCTATTCTTATTTTAGATTCCATAGGTTCTATCCTACTCTATCTCCTACAGAGAATGGTTTAATTCACTGGGGTCCCATCCCTAAGTCTCCACTCTATTCTGCACCTCTTGCCCTTCCCCTAATGGGGAGAATGAATGACCCCAATCTGGCCACATTTTTTCATGTTAGCATCCAAAGGTCAACTATTCTACTTGTCCATCAAGAATCTGGAGCACATGAGCCTCTCTGTTTAGAGATGAATACCCACTTCAGGAACAATTCAGGAAATGGACCTCAGAGTGCTCCTGCCAAAAGTATTGCAGAAACTGCTATTATTTAGTAGAAATCACTTAGGACTTATCCACTCCCTCTGTTTTTGCAGGTTCTCTACCCATGGGTGAGTTAAGTTACCAAAAACCAGTGGACATGCATCGTTCTCTCAAGAAGGCTTTCTTTTTTTTTTTTTTTTTTTTTTTTTTTTTTTAAAGGATTTGATTTATTTGACAGAGAGAGAGAGAGAGAGATCATGTGTAGGCAGAGAGAGAGGAGGAAGCAGGCTTCTCACTGAGCAGAGGGCCCGATGCGGGGCTCGATCCCAGGACTCTGGGATCATGACCTGAGCCGAAGGCAGACGCTTAACGACTGAGCCACCCAGGCGCCCCTCAAGAAGGCTTTCTTAGAGACACATTGTTATAGTTGCATTCAACTGGAGGACTTTGTGAGATCAATGTTTGAAGAAGGTGCCTGGGAATCCTGCAAAAGTACAGTTAAAATAGTGCTAATTTTCCCTCTACATGTGTTGGAGAGCAAGTGTGTTTCTGGCACACATGCCCTTTGAGCATGAGAAGTGCTGCTGCCTCTAGCTTCTTCCTCTTATTTTTACTCATTTATTCTTCATCTACTTCTCACCTAATTACCTTCTGTAGCAATTTTTTTTTAAGATTTATCTATTTGAGAGAGAGAAAGAGAGAGAGAAGGGGCAGAGGGAGAGGAAGAGAGAGAATCCCAAGCAAGCTCCACACCCAGCAAAGCCCAATGTGGGGCTCAATCTCACAACCCTGAGATCATGACCTGAGCTGAAATCAAGAGTTAGATACCCAACTGACTGAGCCACCCAGGCACCTCTACCTCGCAGCGGTTTCAATATAATTGTAAGCCATCTTAAATTCCTTTTGAAAAATAGTGGGTTACTGGTAAGGACCCCAGACTGACTCTAGCTGAGAACACCAAGAGACAGAAAGGCAAGCCCCCAAAAGTAAAAAATGCTCCCATAACACTGATCAGAGCTGATGCCTCCCTGACTTGGCACCACTCTTGATGCCCTGAGTTTTCTTGCCAATTCTCAGCTGTGTGTTTGTCCTATTTGGTCCACAGTTTCCACATGGTGCCCACATCTCTGCAGACTCTTTGCTTGTTTTGACCTCTGTGGTTAACTTCATTTGCAGTTCAGGTGTTCCTTCTCAACCTGACTTCCAAGCTTCGGTCAATTTGAACCATCTAAATCCGGGAAAGGGCCTTTCCCCAGTGCAGAACTTCTCAGACTTCAGTCTGCTGCATTCTTTTGCACACCTGAACCATGATTTTGCTCAGAGTTGTCCTTTCAATTCTCACATTTTTCCTGTTGAACCTCAAAAACGTGGATCTGAGTTCATCGTAATAGTTGGCTGTTGATAGACTCTCATCATTACCCCACTCAAGGCTTACTTTCCCTCTTTTTGTTACTTCCAATTACTTGGAAAAATGTAACAAGTGTCTGTACCCCAACACCCTCAGTGAGAGCCGGGACTTGACAATCACCTAAATCTAGCCATATGATCCCTTCCCCAAACCATCTTTCTGCATCCTGCCACCTCAAAATCAGCATGAAGCTTACATTTATCATTCCGTTGCTTCCTCTTTTAAGTCGTCTCATTTAATCAATAGGCATATTTAAAAATGTGCATTTTTACTTCAGGTGTTTTGAATCTTAGAAGATAATCTGTGTATTATATTTTGAGTTTTTCTTTCTTCACTTTACATTACATTTTATATTATTTAGATTCATCCTTGTTCTGTACGGTTGTAGTTCATTCATTTTGATAATCATACGATATTCCATTATGTGAATTCATCAGAGTTTTTTCATCCCCTCTCCTGCCGACATTGGGTATGAGGGGTGATTTCCATGATTTTCCTATTGCCCGGGGAGCTCCTATGAACTTTTGCTGCATATGGCCTGCTATTCAGGTGCAAAAATGTGTCTTGGGCATGGACATACCAGTGGGACAGAGGCCCACGGGGGCAGGCAGATGTTCAGTTGTTTTCCAAAGTGGTCACACCAATTTATTCTACCTTCGGTCCCATGCAGGCATCTTACAGACCCACCCCCACCTCAACTCTTGCCATTGTTAGATTTCTGAGTTTAGACCACTAGGATCTGTAAAAGTCTGCCTGAAAAAAAAAAAAAAAGAAACTTATTCTATGGAGAAATAGCTGAAAAATAGTTTCATTTGTTATAATAGAAGGAAACTATGAAAATACATACATACATACATACATACATACATACATACATACATAAATGAAAAACAAAACCGCGTTTTAAACTGTCACTTAGAAACTCTCACCTATAGGATGCATTTGGCTGCAAGTCACTATTCCCTTTATTAAAAGGGAAAGCTAGCAAATTTGGAGAGTATTGGAGCCAATGACTTAGCAACCATCTGAGACAGTCTGATCAAAAGACCACTGAAAAGGAAGTGACTTTCTCACTCTGTGATTGGCTGGATTTAATTTTGGATATTCATCATTCTTAAAATCATTCAAGCTGCCACTCACACATTTGCCCTATGTTGGATCTCTGCAGTTCTTCCTCAAATAATCTCTGTACTTAGAGTCAATTCCTGGGTGACCCTCTGAGGTTCCGATGCATATGCATTTATTTCAATAAATCCCTTTTACATTTCATATCTGGAAAGAGTGCATTCCTCAGGAGGAACTAAAGAGGACAGCAAAGTCTATTTGGATCTTACACTTTGCTTCAATGTTTAGAGGTTCCCATTGCACGCTAAGTCTCCTGGCTGAATTCTTGTCTGTCTGAACTTATGTCAGTCTTGTCTGTCTGAACTGTTCTAGTCTGTCTGAACTGTTTCTGATCTTCTGGTCTTTAAATGTTTTGTGTCATGCGGGTTTTAGCACTGTAAGCTACCTCAAATGTTTCGGACAAATTATGCTTTAGGAAAATGCGAATTTTCCTAGAATTCCAAAATTCCATTCTGTGAATGACAGAAGGAATAAATGCATGGAGGCAGTGGTCAATACTTCTTTGTATTGTTATTAAACTATTGTATGAGGGTCCCTCGCATCTTTCCACCTAGATCACAAGTTTCTAGAAGACAGGAATTACCCCACATTCCATGTGTATATTTATTGGTCATTAGCAAAACATTGGATGGTAGGCACTGAGTGAACACTCACAAGGGAGTGTATTATTGTGGGAACACCCTCTAAAGTAAGGGCAGCAAAACTGGAAGTGACAACAAGCTCAGTAGGGTTTGCCAACTTCAACTTGCCCTTTCAAGGGATCATATGGCTTCAGTCTCAAAACTGAAACTCGTTTTATACAAGTTGAAGGAGATAACTGTGTTGTCAGGGGAACCTGGGTTCTAGTTCAAGTCTGCCAATCATCAGCTGTGCAATCTTGGGTATGTTCCTTAATTTGCCTGTTTTTAGTGGTTACTCTGTAAAATGAAATCCATGATTCCCTCTAGATTTAATTAGGTTTGGTAAAGGCAAGGCATGGGCCTTGAAACAGATATCTAAATGTTGCAAATTCCCCTCCCCCGGCTTCTCCAAAGGCGTTGTTCCCCATGTGGAATTGAAACTCACTTAGAACTCCTGCTCATACATAATAATTAGCATTAATTTTAGCTACAGCTAGATTATGTACAATGGATTTGTGTGTTGAGTCTTCATTGCCTTGATATATGACATTAGGGAAGTATTGTCTTATGTCAGCTATCCTTAAATGACATCGGAGTTATCTGTCATTCTCCTGAGATCACTCCTGTAAAACAGAATGAGAGAACCTCTCTGAAATCATGTTGCCTTCCCATGCGGTAGACTACTATAATACTGTTTTTCTTTTCTGTAAAACCAGTCTGATGGTTTGATGAGTGATAATTCTGCTTCAGCTCTGAACATTAAATGTTCTCTCACCTCATACATAATCAAAAAGAAAGATATTCTGGGTTTTGTAGACACTAGATCTCTCCCAAAGGATTTTATCGACCCTGAAGAGTGTGTGCTAGAAACAAAGGATAACATTTGTGTTCCGTGTGGGATAGGGCCTTGCGTACTCCAAGACACCCCGATGGGAAGGCTGGAGAATGTTATTCACAAGAGGCCAGCATCAGATTCTGGGCAAATCAACAGGGATGTTTGTAAGATATGAATCACGTCCATTATCTGGCCCACACTTAAGATTCTGAGTCTGTCAATGAAGTTGGTCAAAATTGGCAAAAATGAACGTTCTGGTCTCCATGAACACTGGAGAGCTATAAAATTGCTCTGAGTGGAAAATTCAACTCTAGCAGAAATTACAAGTCTGCAGCCAACACCACCAAGCAAACTGAAAACCAACCAGAATATTAAAAAAACAAATGACCACAAACCATACAAAATGTTCAGGTCTGTGGTATAAAGAAAAATACTCCAAGGACTCTAAAGGTCTGATTTATTAAAGACCTGAGTTCTTGCAAATGCATAAAATTGCACAATTACTCATAGAAAATCAGTCCTCAATGCATTTTGCACCAGGTAGAAGATATATGAAGAAAAACCCCATTTATATAAGGAGCCCGTGATCGCTATGATTTATTAGGCAATTTCCCCACGTGCAATTCTATGTGAGCACCAGGCCCAGCATGGAACCCTAACCAGGAGAAGAAATCAAGATGTGGCCAGAGGGTCCAGAAAACGCCCGGATTAAAGGGCATGTTTGTGTGAAACTTGGCAGTAATGAGACCAAGTAGGGAGGTTGGAAATCTTAAAAGAAAGAAAAACATATCCATTGGGCTCCAGCAACGAAAGAAGGAAGGTTTTCCCTCCCAGCTCACTCATTCACTCCCAGCTCACTCTCCTTTCTTCACAGGACAGGAAGGCCTGATCAGGGCAGAGCCCCCACTTGGCTTCCAAGAAGGCAGGGGTGGCCAGATCCATGGTGGACTGGCTCCCACGCCCCCCTTTCCTGAGGGCTGCTTCTATTGTGCTAGCCCAGAAGGTTCCATTTTGCACTGAGCTGCACAGAATTATTATGCCTTAGGGATGCAAAGACAGGGAAGAGGATACTGGATGATAATCTTGAAGTTATGTTTGTTGCTGAGAACAAAGTGTATATTTTAGTCTGAAAATGCCTCAGACTGCTCTCTCTGTGATCCTGGCTGCTACATCTAAAACAGATTGTTCGGGATGCTGGAAGTCTTAGGGAAAGTTGATTTAAACAGATGACTAGGATTGAGACTGAATCCCTTCCATGCTTCCAAGTCATGAATTCCCCCAGGTAGTGTCATGGAATATTGCCATGTGGCATTTCCATCTTCAGGCACTCACAGAATATTGAAATTACACAGCTGGAACCCAGCATGAGATTATATTAAAAAGTTTAATTATAAAATTCATATACATATATCAAATGATGCATATGTGGAACATACGTGTGTGTGTGTGTGTGTATGTACACACACATACATATTTTTAATATAGATACATATTCCACAGACACAGAATTCCAGGAAAACTTTGGTCTGAAAAACCCATTCTCTTTCTTTTAAGAAAGCTCAAGGCATATGCAGCCTTCATTCAGGCATTTGGAGTGTTGGAGAATTCAGTCTAATGTGTTCACTTGACCTGCAGAAGCTGGGGGGCCTCCGTGTCTCTTTCTGCACCTCCAGCCTGCCCCTGAGTGTTGGCCTAGGAGCTGCTCTGGGGAATGAATGGCCTTAGCCTCTGGCGCTACTCTGTGTTTGATTTTTTAACTGGTGGCTCCAGGGCAGCATCCAGGCTCCTTCTGGGAGCAGGGATGGGGGAAAGGGAAAGAAAACTCAACTGTTGCACTTGTGGTCACACCATCTTCTCTCTTCTCCAACAAGATACCCCCTTCTGCAGAGATTTTTACTTGACTTCTTGGGTTCTCTCTTCCCCGATTTGCTTACTCAGCTACCTGACTGCATTAAGGAAGACAAAGCAAGCAGTTAACTTATCAAGGCATCAATTAGCAAAGCAACCTTGTGAATTCGGAGAGATGCAGGTTCCATCAGCTTCACAATTTGCCAACATTTGATCAATCTGTCTGCACCTCTGTTTCCTTCTTTACTAAATGAGGATAATAATGAATCCAACCCAAAATATAAGCTTATAACCTAGGGCCTGATTCTTATAAAGTGCTTAATGAAAGGTTAAAATCACCATCGTTACTATTAAGAGCCACTTGATGTTGTCAATAAATCATTAATAGTTCAAATTCAGACAGATTTTTTTTTTCCATATGTGTGTGCTTGTGTAGATTTATGCCTGATGTAGCCTTGGGCATCCTCAGAAGTGCATCTGGGATGTTGACATGGAAAATCCACTAAATGAGCCCTTCCCTGCTGAGTGCCTTATTATCCCATGTTCCTTACTTAGCCTCTTGCTTATACATGAAAGGTATACATTATTTCTTATTCTTACACAGCTCTCGGTGTGCCATAACTCTTTGCAGCATGATTTTTTAACTTGCTTCGTGAACAAAATGGAGGTCATACCCTCTGTAAATGTCATAGATGATGTGGAAGGCAGAGGGTTCATCACATTGAAAGAGCTTCTCTGTACATTCTGCTGTTGTTGAGGATGTTCATGTTCCTCCTTCACATAAGCCTATCTCCAGTGAACATTGTCTTCAGAAGCAAACCCTTAGCAAATTGTATGGTTTCAAGGGGGAAACTCACCAAAGGGAAATTTAAGTTACAGATAGTATTCATAAATACTGTCCAAGTAGATGACCAAAAAATTAAAGGCAACAATGTACCTTGTTAACAGTACTTTAAAATATATCAGAGCATCAAAAATTAAGTAAATAAATAAATTCATTAATTAATTAAAATTGATGGGGCGCCTGGGTGGCTCAGTGGGTTAAAGCCTCTGCCTTCGGCTCAGGTCATGATTTCAGGGTCCTGGGATTGAGCCCTGCATTGGGCTCTCTGCGCAGCAGGGAGCCTGCTTCCCCCCCTCTCTCTCTGACTCCTTGGGATCTATCTCTCTCTGTTAAATAAATAAAAATAAAATCTTTTAAAAAAATTAATTAAAATTAATCAGAGCATCTCTTCTGGTGTCAGAATGTGGTTGGAATGATGGTGGTAAAACCACCCTTGACCAGTGTGTTGACTAGGCTACCAGCACATGACGGTCACTGGTTCAAGCAGGTTCTTCTATGGGAGCCTAAGGGATACGGGGGGTTTTATCACCACCCTCAAAGCAAAGATGGCTGCTTTTCAGTTGCCCAGTGGATGACAACTTACCAGCGATGACTTTAAATGGATCATGTTAGGCATTGTGTTTTTCACCCTGCATTTTCAGAGCCTTGTGAAGCTGAATTGTCAAAAGGTAAATTTATAAAGCTCCATAAAATATAGCCCAGCTTGAAAATAAAGCTCTATTAGGGCACTGTGGTTTCAACTGTTATATTTTAAAGAGATAAGTAGAATCATTATTGAAGTTAGTTAAAGAGCCGTGGGTATTAAATGCCTCACCTCCATTCTTCTTGAGTGAGACTCTAAAATACAGATGATCCTTGGCATTGGCAGGGAGGAGAAAGAGAACTTTATGTTAAAAAATCCCCAAGGAGTACCCCCCGGTATATTTACCTCCCATTTTGTTTTACCAATGGAATGTGGTGTGACTAAGTGGTTAATTGCAGGAAGGAGAATAGATTCCGCTCGTTCTATTTTTTTCAGCAAATTAAATGATGGAAAATGAGTATAAAGTATGAACTGCACGTCATGATTGAAAAGAATTGATGAGCTTACCATCTAACATGAGTGGAATCATGGGGAAGTTTTGTGTCTTTCTTTTTTTTCTTGTTTGGGGGCCCATTCTGATTCACTACTACTATGTTTTTAAAAATCAAGGAGGAGCTTGTCCAAACCTCAGTTCATAGGAATGGAATTAATATTGCTGTAAAAACAAGAGTGGGGGGAATAGCTCCAGCACTCTGGCTAATAGGAACCACTGAGCTCAGCAGCCATGTGGACCGTGTGACTCATTCCGGGAAGGAGCTCCCTTCTGCTGCTCTCCGAAGGGGACTCCACCACTTCCAGGAGCCGTTAGCTCAGCTCTGGAAATGAAGCTTATTAAGACCCAAAGTTGCCTAAAAAAAAGGTGTGTGTGATGCATCATCAATGTACTTGAAGACACTGACCAGGATTGTGAGAGAGGAGATGTTCCGAATTTTTTTTTCTTTTTATAGCCTTTCTTGTAAAGTGGAAAAAAAAAAAAAGCTGGAAAAATAAAGTTTTGTGGAAAGATTTCAGAGTCCCATTCAAATGAAAAACATTATGGGGAATTACTTACTTATTTATTTTTCTTTACCCCAACTGGTGTTTTCAAAAACACATGCCATTTAAAAACTTCAAGATGGGAGAAGCAAAATTCATACGCTTCTAATTAAAGTAGGTTCTTTGAGTCTCCCCAGGAGTACTTAAGTATTGCATGGGAGCCTGAGGAATAAAGGCAGTTTTAGGCTTTCTCTGGGAAGGCAGCCTTCTCTCCCAAACCCTGACCCCGTGGTCTGGGCTTAAACTTCCCCGTTTTGCTTAGAAGAGAAAGACTACTTACCACCTGGTTGAAACAAGTTTCTCTTTCACATATTTTATCAGATTATGCTGCAGTGATGAAATTTCCCATCTAAATGGCGAAAGCCACGACGTTCTCTTTCTCAGGGACACCATGCGACTGTGTATCTGTGGGGACCCAGCTGCTGAGACTCACGCCAGGTGGAAAGAGAATGCTGGGAGGTCTCATCTTAGCATTTAGGGCTTGGCTCAGAATAGACTCACATCAGATAGGACCAGAATTAGTCGCGTGATGCCTTCCAACTGCAAGGAAGCCAGAGATTCTATGTGCCAGAAATACTGGATGGGCCACTGTAAACACAACCACACATTAATTATTATGGAGCTTTGCCTCCAATTATTCCTTTTTGGCATGCAGGGGTCTATGAATTCCAGACTGACTTGCAACTCATGTAATGTAAGGTGTCCTATTTCTGCTCACCTCATTTCTTTTGTCAGCTGGTATCAGTTTAGGTGAAACATATTGACTATTTTGAGTACAGTTATCATCAAGCTAGAAGTGGAACATATGTTTACCTCAAATTTCCCCATATTTCCTTAAGCCAGAGAATTCACCAAGTATCACCCAGTTGAGAATTTATGTTCTCTTCTTCATTAGTATGAGACTTGATATTTTCCTATTACAACATAGCAGAGAAATCACTAGTTGGAAACTGCCTCCCCTCCAGGAATCCAAAAACTGTGACTCAGCTTTCTGATTAGGAACACGGTGATGTTTTCAAAAACTAATTTTAATGGTTGCCATTCAATGAATATTTTGAGGATAGCTTGAGGATTTTGCAACTATTTTGGAGAGCCCATCAAATATGTTAATAGTAATGGTAAGATTATGACTAATTCTATTTGCAGTCTAGCATCTAGTATGTGAAGACATCTGGCAAGTGCTTTGAAAATATACTGTTTTGAATCCCTAATCAAAAGACATTAATCATGAGAAATTGAGAAGCTGCTATAATGAGACGCTACCCTAGGAAAAATATCCTAAAATAATAAATAAGGGAGTTAAAAGAAACTCTGGGTTGAGAGATCAAGTGCAGTGGTCCTGAAAACTGTTCACTGCTCCAAATAAAACTTTATTCCAGACTTTAAAATACTGAAAGGTGGGGTACCTGGGTGGCTCAATTGATAAGCATCTGCCTTTGGCTCAGGTCATGTTCCTGGGGCTCTGAAATCAAGCCCCACATGGGGCTCTCTGATCAGAAGGGAGCCTGCTTCCCCCTCTCTCTGCCTGCCTCTCTACCTACTTGTGATCTCTCTCTCTCTCTCCCTGTCAAATAAATAAATAAAATATTTTTTAAAAATAAAAAATAAATAAAATACTGAAAGGTAAGAGCAGATCTGCTTTCTGGACACCAAGCTGCTGTGGGCAGTGGGGGGCAGTAGGGGGTGGGTTGGGGTGGGAGGGTTGGCTTGAGGCAGACCTGTGGCAGAGGGCTTTCTGCTCTGACAGGCCTGTTCCTCTTTCCCCTCTACTCACGATGGCTTTGGGGCACTTTCAGAAATCTCTGAGGCTCCACAGAGCACAGGCTCCAACTTACCCCACCTACCTACTTCACAGATGAGACACCTGAGGTACAGAGAGATCAACCATGGACCTAAGGGGCACGGTGAATTGAAAAGCCTGGTGTCTAGAAGTAAAGATTGAGGTTTGGGACTGTATTTTATCGACAGACTCCAAACTTGAAACAAATTCAGGCAATGCTTGCTAAATCCATGTATAACACCTCAATCAGCATTTATTTATTATGTCTCTGCTTATTTACTGAGTAGGGCAATATATCCTAGGTGCCAGAGGATTTAAAAAAAAAAAAAAGTCCCATTTCTCGCCTCCAAGGAACTTGGTGTCTAGTTTGAAGCAGCAAATTTTTTTAAATCTATTTTTCTGAACCTAGCATCCATCCATCTCTGCATTCCACGAGCACTCACTCAATAAATATTTAACAAGCATCTTATTTATCAGACCCGTCCCATGTCAGTTTCCACCTGCCTCTGTTACCTCTTCTATATTCTCTCCCACTTCACAGCCCATCCCTTTTCCTCTCCTGATTTCTGATTTCTTCCTCCTTTTCTCTCTCTGCGTCACCACCACCACCACCACCACCACTGTCTAAAATATCGCTGTAAGCTGGTGAAAGCTTGGAATTTCTTTTAGCATAGAAAATAGCCTTTCGTTCCCCATTGGAAGATAAAAGGATTAAATGCAAATGAAGGGTTGAAAGCACAGGTGATACTTGTGTGACTGGATTGCAGTTAAAGTGCAATTAATCAATCCATCATCAAGCATAAGTGAGTGATAATAGCGTCTTTCCTGTTTTCATAGGTGCTGCTGGTGGGAGGGGGGAGGGAAGGCAGTGAGAGGCCTTGGGCACTGGCAGGGGTGGGGAGAGGTAGCTGCTAGCAGCGAGGGGGTCGGAGACTGCCCTGGTAGTTTTGCCCGGGATAGAAGCCTTCCCTTCAAGGATCTGCGGGGTCCAGCTGCCACACCACAGCAGCCCTGTGTGATTTATGAAAAGGGTTCACATGATTTATGAAGACTTAAAAAAACATCGGCACACAGCTGACTCTATAAAGGAGCTCCTTTCCCAGGGGATTCAGGGAGCTTGGAATTTAATGAGGGAAACGGAATCTACAATGAGAGACGATAAGGAAATGAGATTGTTTCTCCCACAGACATGCCAGAATTTATGTGTCCTGATACTCTGGCTTTCACAGGCCTCAGCCAAAACCGGCTACTCCTGGTTCCCCAGGACGCCTGGTGGAACGCTTCCACTCTGCCCGTTGCCCTGATGCTCTTTCTATTGTCAGGGATTCTTTCAAAACCTTAGTTTGCTGATGCCTGCCCCCCCCTTCCCCCTCCCACCCGGGGTAAACCTGACCATCCTTCACCTCCTGATCTGAATGTCAGGTAGAATCTCTCTTACCTCCACACTTTTAGAGCACTCTGCTCTCAACCATAGCATGTAGTATATTTTACTTCGCTATTGGCAAACACATTTTTTCAGGTGTGTTTTACAAAAAAGACAAAAACACAAAATTAAAGGCAAAAAGAAAAACATGCTTGCATGTAGGATATATATGGCTGACAGAGAACCATGGAATCCCTGTGTCCTAGATTACTTCCAGAGAGGAGGGGATATTCCCATCTCTGGGCGGAGGCCACTTGGGAGACAGGGTGGAGTGGGGAGCAGTGGGAGAGAGGTAGTGTGGAGAGGCCTGGACTTGTCCCCTTCCTTTACTCCCATCTGTACCGATATAATAATTGGTCTCAGACACTGACACTGGCAGGTGCCTCAAGTCCAGTCAAGCAGAATTCTTGCCCAAGATCTCTTCAATCAAAATTAGAATTGAGCTTGGACTTGGGGCTGCTGATGTCTGTTGCCAGTGAGAGAGAATGAAGTCAGACAGATACGTGAACATGGAAGAGATGGAGAGAGAGAGGCCAGTTCCAATCCCCAAGCCTACGGTTCCTTAGGTCTTTTGTTTCTGTGTATATCCTATTTTCTTTTTGAGTAGCTCATTTTTTTTTAAGATTTTTATTTGTTTTATTTGAGAGAGAGAGGGAGAGAGTGCACAAGCACGGGGGAAGGGCAGAGGCAGAGGGAGAAGCAGACTCCCCACTGAGCAGGGAGACCAACATGATGCTTGACTCCATCCCAGGTGGGATCATGACTTGAGCCAAAGGCAGACACTTAACAGACTGAGCCACCCAGGTGCCCCTTGGTTGGCTCATTTAAGTTGGGTTTGTATAGCTGATAACCAAATGTCTTTGCTACATTGATCTCAATTAAAGGAAATGATCTTAAGACCCAAATGGGTAAGGGCACCTGGTTGGCACAGTCATTAAGTGTCTGCCTTCGGCTCAGGTCATGATCCCAGGATCCTAAGATCAAGCCCCGCAGAGGGTTCTCTGCTCAGCGGGAACCTGCTTCTCCCTCTCCCACTTCTTCTGCTTGTGTTCCCTCTCTTGCTGTGTCTCTGTCAAATAAATAAATAAAATCTTTAAGAAAAAAAAAGACCCAAATGGGTAGAGTAGTGAAATTTTTAAAAATGCCAAAATATCAGTTCTAATCATTTAGTGGGTGAATTAATTCTAATAGAACATCTTGTTGTTTTTTTTTTTTTAAATAGTTTTTATGTCCTGGCCTCAGCACAGATGCCTCTTATCCATGCTTAAAGAGGAAAAACAAGAGGAAAAAGAGATCTAGATACTTGCGAAGATTCAAAAAAGGAAAAAGGAATTGCCATGGCAGAGATGGCCAGCTACCCCCCAAAGTTGATGTTGCCCTTGATGTTGCTTAGAGTTCAGCTGGGGAGAGGCCAGAACAACTTCCCATTTGATAGAGCCTGTGTCTGCCTAAGAGGCAGGTGGACCTTCTCCACCTTCTCTTTTCCTTCCAAAGACTTTGGCGTGACAGAGCCATGAGTAATTAAGTCCTAAAACCCCAATCTGGAAGTTATCAGAATCATGAACGACTCTGAGACTCTCACTGCATTAATACCGCTATGACTGTGGAGGTCACCTGTTGTAGACATGACAAGTACCCAGGACCCAGTATCTGTACCCAGTATAGAGACGAGCACTCAAGACCAAGTTAGGTCAGACTCACCTCAGCATTTGTCGAAGTAACTGCTGAACGAGAACCACAGTGGGACATGTTAGCACATCTGATATACCCAGGTGTAAGCAAGGTAATTGACGTGGCTTTCTTGATATCCTTAAACACAAGGTAAATTTATGAACAACTGAACTAGCGGAGTTGCCCTACAAGAATTATTAGACTGAGATTATCTGGAGGATGGCCCTAGGGATATCTGCTATCCTCAACCCCGTTCTGGTCTGTATATATTTTTCAAGATTTTGTAAAAGATGGAAAATCTCATCCTTAGCAGATTGGAGCCCCTCTTGTGAAGAAGGGATGGATTGTTCTATGCTCAACAACAGAATTAAAATTTAGACCAGGGTTTGGCAAGTTTTCCTGTAAATGGCCATACAGTAAATATTTTAGGCTTTGCAGGCCAAGAGGTCAAATTAAGGATCATATATAAAGGGGTGCCTGGGTGGCTCAGTGGGTTAAGCCTCTGCCTTCGGCTCAGGTCATGATCTCAGGGTCCTGTAATCAGGCTCTCTGCTTGGCAGGGAGCCTGCTTCCCCCTCTCTCTCTGCCTGCCTCTCTGCCTACTTGTGATCTCTCTTTCCCTGTCAAATAAATAAATAAAATATTTAAAAATATTTTAAAAGGATTATATGTAAATATACTATATATATTATTTTCATGTGTCATTAATATATTTTTGTTTCGATATTTTCTAATGATTTATGAATATAGAAACAATTCTTAGATGGTAGACAGTACCAAAGTAGGTGGTGGGTCAGATTTGATCCAGAAGCTGGCCTTTGTCCAGCCCCCAATCTAGAATGAAATATTGGAGTGACTATAAAAATTATAGATTAAAAACGAGATGGTGATGGCAGACCTAAAGAATCAGCCTTCCACATACAAGATGAGAGACCAGGCTTAGGCGTAGAATGAGTTTTGGCGACTTCAAAACATTCTTTGAGGGACAGCACCTCAAAGGAACACTAGAAGACTCTAGAGACAGAACATGGAAGGACAGAGGACTTTAGGCTTGGGATATTAGATGAGCTGCTCCCTGGAAAAGGAAACGAAGCCTTTAGGGCATAGGGAGTCACAGGGGTGTTGGTCTTGGGCTTTAAATCTGCCCTATAAGAAGACAGCCCAGGACACCTGGGCTCCCAGGGATGGCCGATCGAGATGACCCTTCTCCCCTTTCCAATCTGGAGAGTCTGGTTTTTTTCTCTTACAATCAGGCTTCCTAAAGACATGGGAGGTATCTGTTTCATGATTCTATCTCTCACTGTAAGTGTTCCATGGAGTATTTACTAGTGAGCAACCTTACTAGAATTTGCAAACTGCTTTGATATATGAGACGGAGAAAAATAAGTTCTCCAAGCAGAGGGGGTTGGGCTGCTTGAGCATGGGGCTTTGTGGTATGAAATACTCGGGGGTTACTGGACTCGGTGAAAAGTTTGGCTTCAGTTCTTTTTAACCTCGGCCTTGAGGAGCAGATAGCAGCCCTGGGGGTTTAGTCCCATTCTCGGACTGCATTACATTCATGCTTTCAACACCAGAACAAACGCTCGTCCAGCTTTCAGGCCAAGCTAATCCCAGATGCCCTCCAGTACCCACCCACACTTCGCAGGCAGGAATCTTCCCCAGGAAAGCCTGAGTTTTCCAGCCTGGCTCATCACCAGGCAGTACACAAGTCCTCAGAAACCTATATAATGAGCATCATCCAGGACTTACCAGCTGGCTGCAAAAACAGAGAGAGAGAGAGCTCAGTAAAACACCCGGTGGTTGCAGAGCTCCTAGAAACGGAATGCAGGGGCAGGCACTGGGGATCTTTCAGTGAAAGTAATTTCCAGAGCTCACGGTCAGTGCCCAGCACTTTGATAAGCATTTAGAAGAGGTCCTATTACTCCTGCAAATGAAAAGGCAGGTGCCTCACTGTGATTTTGCCCCAAGGGGCAGGGTCTGCTGAAGGTCAAGCCAGCAAACTGCTGGGACCAGGGGTGACCAGCCTAGGGGGCACCGCCAGGCATGGGTACCAAGGTAAGCAGGTTATTTCTGGGACAAAAGGGACTCCTTGCTAGCCGCATCGCATCCCCGCCAGGCCAGGCCAGAGGCCTGAACCAGCAGGCCACACGCTCCACCTCCTGGAATCTCCATCAGACTCAAGATGTGTAAATAGCTCTTTCTATGGATCAAGTCTAGCCGTCTTTAAACAGACCCCCAAAAGCTTGTTGTTTTAAGGAGAGGTTTTCATAAGAGACAAACCCCACCTGTTCCTTGTGCTCCCACGGGGCTGTTCCTTCACTTAACAATTCAGTCACTTCCCTGGGAAGATCATCAGGAAGGCAGAGATTCAGCCACAGCAGGCCAGCGCTCAGGCCCTGGGGTAGCCACTCAGTGGGCAGGGAGGAGGGGGGACTGCTGTGGGCAGGACCCCAGAGGCTCCACATGGCCTCCTTGCTCTGGGCCCTGAAACATGGATATTCCAGGAAAAGTTCTAGTTTCAGGCTCTGTCCAGGTCTCCAAAACCCCAGGTAGGGTTGGACATGGCCATAGGCATGGGTGAGATTTGGCAAAGAGCAAAAAATACATTTATTCCTGGGTCATTGCCCATGGCCCTTAGTGAGTTCCCAGTGTCACCACTGCCCCTTCCCTAAGGACTGGTAGGCAAAGTAAAGAAGGCTCCACGGACTGACATTCTTTGTGACATGGGAGGGGCACCACAGCCAAATGGGTAGATGAGAGATGAGAGAGAGGATGTTCACAGAATAAGGAGCTCTGGACTCTACTGCCCACTGGCCATCAGGACAGGACAGGACAGGACCTGTACCCCCTCTTCCCGTCCCCCAAGCAAAGGAACTAAGCCTATTCCCCAGCTGGCTCCGTGGGGCAGGAGGTCCTGGATGGCGGACCAGCACTGCTCTGAGACTCACCTCTGCTTGGATCATGCCCGTATGAAAAACCCTTCAGATTAAAGCATCGAGTTCTTATGGCAGTGTCGAAGGCCCTTCTGGGCCCTCCTCTGTCTCCTGAAGCTCCTACAGATGCATTGCCCGCCCCCTAGCCTTTCCCACTGCTCTGCACCCCCAAGTTGCCTCCAGCTCTCCTCTGTTCCTCTGGCCCTCTCCACACCATCTCCCTCCACCTCTAATACACCATGCATGCATTCATGCCACCTGGCCAGCACCTCCTCACCCTTTACATTAGCATTAATGTCACCACCCTTAGGAAGCCCTCCCTAATGTCCCTCCATCCCCCCAACCAAAGTGTGTTAGACATTTTCCTAAGTCCTCTCTGAAACTTTGTTCTTCCTTTCAGAGTTCAAAGGTCCCACCCTCAAGTCTGTATCACCCATTAGACAGAAGGTCCGTGAAGGTAGGGCCATATCTGTTTTGTTTTTCCCAGGCACCTAGCCCAGAGCCCAGAACTTAGTAGAAGCACAATGAAAACTGGCTCATTAAATGAAAGGAAGAAGAAATGAATGGGCTCTCCCATTGTTTTGTTTCATCAGTTGGCCAAGATTACATCATGGTGTCTGTACCTGCCACCTGCCTACACCCAGGAATCCAAGGGGGCTGAGCACTGGCAGCAACACCTGCAAGGCCAACCAGCTCCAACACAGCACCTGCCCTTATCCCATCCCCTGGGGAGCTCAGACACCAGGTCCTGGCCTCTCCTACTCTACTCCCTTTGGTTACAGTTGGCTAGGCCTTTCCATGTGGTACTTGAGGACCCCCCCAAGCAGAGCTGGATATATCGAGAAGCAGCCTGAGAATTTAAGTTTCCAGCACATTCTGGGTGATTCTGCCATGTAGCCTTGGGGAAAGCCAGTGCTCACAGACACATTTCCTCCACCACTGTCTCGAGAAGGGACATGCGTCATGCCAAACCCATTGAACCAAATCCAACTCATCTCGGAAAATGGACAAATGTAATTTGGGAGAGAAACAAGACAAGCCAGGAAAGACTGAATAAGTCAAGTGGGAGGTAGAGAGGAGGGAGGAAGTGATATGTGCGGGCTCCCTTCAAATACTAGAAGCTTGTCGTCTAAAAAACAAAGGTGGCCCTAGGAGGGTCATGGATGTGCTTTGTTGGGAGAGGGCTTGCCCGTGAACTCCATGAATTAGAAGCAAACCTTGAACTGCATGTACAGTTTTCTTCCCGGAGAGAAAGTCCATAGTTTTATTTTGTTTCTCAAAGAGAGTCCCAAGATATTAAAAACAGAAATAGGATTTAAAACCCAACATTGATTCAAACCACTGAAATATATTCTCAAGCAAAGCAGGAGGCCAGTGAAAGGCATGAGCAAATAAGAAATGAATACGTCCAGGAGGAGAAGGGACAAAAGCAAGGACGGGATGAAAAGGAAAATCCCACATTGGTTATGGTAAATGTTTTTAAAAACACCCTTGAGGTGACTTTTCCAGATGAACTTTCACCAAAGCCTGATCTCTCCTACAGTTTGGCTCCATGGTTGCCTTCTGCTGATCTTAAAGGTGAGGTTTTCTAGCATCTCACACCTCTAGTGTAGTAGAAACCTTTAGTATGATTACGTTTGTTTGTTTGTTTTTCCCTAGAATTTCTTTAGTCCTGTGCAGTTGCTAGACAGTGCTAGGGAGAAATCAGCCCCAGAAAAAGTTCCTGAAACAATCTTGACCCAGGATGCTCTCTGTGTAGTCTTCTTGAATCTTCAGTACTCCTCCTTGTGCCTCAAGAAGCAGCCAACACAGGTGCATGATTCCCCAGCAGCAGGGGCAGAAGGCTTTAGTCCTCCCTCGTGGGGCGGACACAGGAGAGAGCAGGGCGAGGGTCTCACTCTCACTCTCCAGAGCTCCAAGAGTGTCTCTGCTTCCAGGAGCATGACAGAGTTGAGGATTAATTACTTGCTGAATTTCATGCCGAATAAAACCACATGTGTCTTTCAGCTGTGGTTTGGAAACATTTCCACCCTGGATATTATCTGTGACAATTGGATGGGATTACATCACCTTGCTGCTGGTTTATGTGTGTTCAGATTTCGCGTCAGCAGGGAAGAGAAGGAGCTTCTGTGTGCTGCCCACGGAGGGCCTCCTAGAGAAGCCGCTGACGGACTGAGGCAGGGGAGAGCTGCGGCTATCTTGGGAGCCTGGAGTGGACTTGACAGGTTTGCTTTAGAAAGCGGGGGATGTGTTCATATTAGCCCGGTGTCAGTGTGGAGTGGTGAGGGTGTGAGGAGAGAAGCAGGGAGAAGAGTTAGGATCAAGGGCCTGGGAATAGAAGATACAGAAGATGAGAAGGATTCTGAAAAACCCATAGGGTCAAAAGTAACTCTGATGATTCATGGCACACTGGACAGTGAGAGGGTGTGGAATCTCAGATGAATCCCAGGTTCTGGCCTAAGTGACTATTGCATGGTGGAAGCATGGGAGATAAAGTTAGGGATTTCAGGGAACGGGTTTTAGAGGAAAATAATGGGTCAGGCAGGGCCCCTTGAGCTGTGAGATAGGCATGGGAAAACTAAGAGTACATATTTCAGGGAACAAGTCAGTATACAAATTTAATATGTTCATGAAAAGTGAAGGTGACAATTTGGGGTCACTGTCCCATAGGGGTCAATGACCAGCAGCACGGGTGGGCTTGCCCTGGGGCAGCAGTCAAGTGAGGACCCTCACAAGGCGTGTTGGGAATCCTGGGAACACCAATGTTCCCATGAAGGAGATCGAAAAGAAACTTTCAGATTTGGGAAAGATGTTTCAGGATACGGGTGAAGAGGAAGGAAAAAGAGTGGACTGGGAGGGATAAGGAAAACCAGAAGACAGTGGTTACCAGAATCCAAGCCTGCACAGAATTCCAAGAAGTGTAATAGTAAATGCATCAAATTACACAGAAGATCAAGGAAGTCATAGCAAAACCTAATTTTTCTTGAAATGTCAATAGGGTGATTTTTTTTCTTTAGCAGTCTCAGGGGAGTAGTAAAGATAGAAGCTACATTATGCAGCTTTGAGATGAGACTGGGATGTAAAAAAATTTACAGGAAAAATTTATTCTACCCTTTCAGGATCCTGGACTTATAAGAAGAGGGATCGGTCAATGGTAAAGAGGTGTAAAGAACACTCAAAGGGGAAGACTCGTCACAAGAGAGTACGGAATCACTGGCTGTCTTTCTGCTATAACTAGGCAATAAAGTGAGAATTCCGTTCCCTGATCAGGTACCAACCCCACGATGATGGGATTATGAGATTTATCTCCAGAAGCTGGAGATAAAAAGAAGTATATCCAATCTTGCCCAAGATACTTCAATGCAACTGCTACTACTACTACTACTAATACTTTGTTAGAAAAAAAAAAAAAAAATCCGGGATAAACAGGATTCCAAGATAACGGGCATAAACCAGGAGTCTTGAGGCAAATCAGAAAGCATGGTCCCTTGAGGTGGATGGATGAACACGACATCCTCGGGGAAAGGGTTTCAGGTGCAGCTGGAAGGGTGCCCAGGTCTGACTTCAGGCGGCTCTCCCCAAGCCTGCTTCCCACTAGGTGGGTAAGTGTCCTCCCAGAAGCAGCTACCAATGCAGGTGGTGCCGAGCCCGCTGAGGGGGCTGGGCAGGTACTGGGTGTCCCCATCACGGCCTCTGCTGGGGTTGACTCCTCACTCTTTTCAGTGGCAGCAGCTCAGAAAGAGTTTTCTGCTCTGAAGATTAGCTTTCATCTTTGAATTGTGGTTTCTGGTTTGGAGGCCACAGGGATAAAACTAAAAAGTCTCCTTCCTGCTGTCAGAGGTCCCCTGGCTTAGAAGAAACAAAGCCTCCCAATGCACAGGGGCGGGGGCTGCTCACTGCAGGCAAGCGAGGGTAATGCCCACCTGATGGCAGGTAAAACAGCCACCTCAAATCCCCCCCAGGGTGCCGTCCCCGTGGCTGCACTTTGCCCTTACCATTTCCCTTGTAAAAATGTAGACAGCCTCCGGAAATAGAGCATAATCCCTTCTTTTTCACATTTTACTGTGAATCGTTTTATCAGACTCCTTTTCATCATGCAGGGAGAAATCTGGATGGAGCATGAGGTAGGGGTCGGGGCCTCAGATGGAAAGGGAAAATAGGCGAATGTGGGAGGGGGAGAGGGCTGGGAAGAGTCGAACCCGTGATGATTTACTGGCTGCATAACTTTGTTGGGAGCAGATCTAGTGGAGGGGAAAATCCAGCTGAGCAGGTACGTCTTTTTGAGTTTTTGAATTTTGGTCTTACAAACAGACTTCAGGGGAACTTATTTGACAGAGTCCATATCGGTTATCCCTGTGTCTGGTCTGGACTTGGCAGCGAACATAGAAAGAGTGAGGTGTTTGAGAAATGACTTTCATTCCAGCCTCTCTGGAAATATTTAATGTCTAAAATATTTGTATAGTTAGGATTTACAACTCTAACGGACCTGCAAAGAGGTAACAGCAACTACCCAACTACTGAATCTGATCTTTCCAAGTTTTATTTTCATTTGTTTTATTGTGAAATAAAACAGATGCACGGAAAAGTATATAAAATACATATATGTCCTATTTAAAAATAATAAAGCAGGGAATGAAAAATTATGCACTCAACAACGCGGGTCGATTTCACAAATAATATATCGGGGAAAAGCAACCAGACTAAAAAAGAAAAGAAAAAAAAAGAATGTATACTATGTAGTTCCATTTATATAAAGTTCAAAACAGGCAAAATGGATTGCTGAAAGCCAGAACAGGTACCTTTGAGAGGGGGTAGTGACTTGCCATTTCTTATTGTGTATACTTTTTACTTACCTTTTTTTCCCCCCCATTAGGACAGCTAGTGATTCGGGTATAGTGGAGTTTGGTGATGGCATGCTGGGAATTTTAGCTTCTTTCATTGATCTGTGTTCTTGTTTCTGCACTTTTGTGTTTATGTTTTATATCTAAATAGTTTACTAAAAATAATAATGCAGAAAATACCCAAGAACTCAACACACCCATATAAAGAACTAGAATGTGCCATTTTCTCAAGATAAACACTCCATGTATGCCTTTCTGCTCTCTCCCCACCAAATGTAAGCAGTCTCCTGGCTTCTGAGACTTTTAAATGTATCCACATGACACACTACTTGGTTTGATCTGTTTCTGAAGCTTTTTACAAGTGGAATCACACTGCATGTACTTCCCTCTGACTCGCTAACTTTGCTCATGTTTTTGCGATTCTTCTCTGCAGATGTATGAAGCCGTGGTTCCTGGATTTTCACTACTCTGTAGTTGTCCATTGGGTAAACACACTATAAAGTATTTGGCCATTGATGAACTTCTTTTCAATTATGTACTATGAAATTTAAATCCGGGATGTATTCTTGTCAACAATAAAACTAGCTTACAGTAGACTCATCCTTTTTTTTTTTTTTTTCCCCAGGAGTGCATATCTGCTAGACAGGTGTAAAGTCTGACATCACTGTTCTTCCTGCCCACAGCAGTGGGGCTCCATGGTTTTCTAGCACAACTGTGTTCTTTGCTGCAAACACATTTACAATTGCTATGCCTGACTGGTAAGTTGAATCTCTCGTAATTTGAAATTAACTGCTTTCTGGGAAATCTATTTGTCTTGAAATCTATTTTGTAAATTATTAACATCAGCAGCTTTTGTTATTATTTAATATTAGTAGCATATTTAATATCATTAGTATACTTAATATTATTAATATTTTCCTGATACATATTTTCCGTCCCTTTACTTTTAGTCTTTCGTGTCCTTATTACTGGGAAATACCTTGAGTTGGCATTTTAAAAATTCAGCCTTACAACCTTAGCCCTTTAATTGAATTATTTAGTCTCTTTACATCTGCTATAATGTCTAATGTACTGCATTTTGGTTTGTATCTATTGTCTTACTTTTTGCTTTTTTTTTTTCAGTTGTCTCATGTATGCTTTTTTCACTTTGGACTTTTGGAGATTTGTTTTTTAATCCATCCTCCTCTACTTCAAATATTGTACATTTAGTTTCTATTCTCTTGCTGTTTACCTAAGAAATTCTGACATGTGCATTTGTCAACATTAAACTTCATTGGTATCTTTATCCTTGTCCCAGAAATATAAGGATCTTAGAACACCTTGGCTCCATTCACCTCCTTCCCAAATTGTATGCTGTTTTTATGGTGTATATTATTTCTCCTTATGTCAGAAGAGTTATGGATTTATGAATTTATTTATGGATTTATTTAAGAATTATGGATTTATGGATTTATTTAAGATTTGGATTTATTCCAAATAAATTCCATTTATTTGGAAAATAAATATGGATTTATTTAATTATTTATTTATTTATTTAAATTTATGGATTTATTTAAGAATTATGGATTTATTCAGTCAATGGTCATTAAATATTATGCAATATTATTATTTTGTTTGGTCTTTGTTTTTCAGCATATTCTTTCGTAAGTTCTATGGGCAGCAAAACCTATCAATTCTTTGTTTCTCTAATAATATCCAATCTCATTTCTGAAAAAAAAAAATTTTTTTTTCTTGGGCATAGGCTCCTAGGTTGAATAGTTTCTAGGTTTAGTTTGTTTGTCTGCTTGTGTTTCCTCTTCATACAATGAAAATTCCAGTGCCCTAACTTCTAGTTTCCATGTAGCTTTTGAGAAGTCTTCTGTCAGTCTGACACACTTTTGAAGGCAAATCGCCTCTCATCTCTTGCTTCCTTTAATAACTGCTTTGGCATTCACATTTTTCCAGTATTAAAATGAGTATGATCATATTTCAGGTCTTGAATATCTTGCTCTGATAATTCTCATAATCTTCTCTTCATTTTCCTTTGCCACATTCTTTCTCTCTTCTACTTCTGGAACCACAACTAAGAATAAATTAGATCTTTTCAATGTCCTTCGTGTTTCTTAACTCTCTTTTATAATTACTGTTCCTTTGTCTATTTGTGCTACATTCTAGATAAATCCTTCAGCTCAACCTTCCAGTTTACTTTTTGATTTCCACCTTTGTCTGATCTGTTTTCAAACACACAAACTGAGTTTTTAAATTTTCATCATTGTATGTTTCCTTTCTAAAAGTATTGATTCTTCTTTCAAACTTGCTTTGTTTTTCTTACAATATTTTATTCTCTGCCTATGTAAACTTGTAATGTATATTCTATTTACTTAAAATTTGCAAACATAGTTGCTTTGTTTCTGTGTCTAAAGTTTCATATAAAGTGTTCAACCCTGCTGTTTCTCACTCGAAGATATCTTGTTTCTTCACCTGTTTAGTCATTTTAACAACATGAGCTGATAATTTTCCTATGTGATTTGCATGTGTGTATAAATCTTGTAAGAACAGAGACAAAGGTAGATACTTTTGAGAAGTATTATTGTTTTCCTCTGCCAGGTGGCACCCAGTCTAGGATTATTTCAACAATTCCATCTGAGTTTTTGGGGCCATCCAGATGCTATGAAATTAGGGCAGCAAATCCACATAAGAGCTAGCTTGTAAATATAATTTCTCAGTCTTTTCTCCCCTTCTGCTCAGTGCCAAGATTCGAGATAGGCAATTTTCTTTTTCTACTTTTTTTTTTTTTTATTTTTCCTTTTTACCATTTTCTGGTAGGAATGTGGGGGAGAGTTTATTTCTAGTTTATTCTCATACTGAAAATAGGACTTCTTGGTGTTCCCACTTTATGGGAGTAGGTTTCCCACTCAAGTCTTACTTGGAAGGGACCTGTGCTCTCCTTTATAGCCTCCATACCACACAGGATCATAAAATGGTCAGCTTCTGCAAATCTTCTCAAGGCACAAATGCTGGATGAAATGCTGTGCTTGCCTCTCTAGGTTCTCATGTTCACCTAGATTTTGGCCCAAATGTTTATTATTTCCTTGCTAGCTCACCGAAGCAATCATTGAACACATAGTTATGGAGTGCTTGTGCTAGGCCAGCTCCCTCCCTATGTGCTGGAGACGCATAGGAAACAGTAACAGTTCCCTCCCCTCAAGGCATTTATAGCACAGACAATGAGTGGCTGTTTTAACAAGATTTTTTTTTAAATATTTCATCTAGCTTTTTTGTTTATGTCCAGCGCATTGATCTAGTACCAAGTCTGACTTATATTAAAAACAGGCTGTCTTTCTTTCAATCAGGCCTTGTAAAATGTAGGCTAGTGACAGTTTTCTGGATCCTCTGTTTCTCTTTTTTTTAGGTGCCTTAGATTTTAGTGCTTTGAAATGAGCACAGGACTGAGAAATGGGAAGATTGGCTGTTAGTCCCATTTTACAACTTAGCAAGTACAAATAGCAGACCTTACTTTTCTTCCTGGGTTAAATGGTTTGGTCATGTCTCCACCACAGGGAGATCAGGAGGCACAATGTAAGTGAAGGCACACTGTGGATACTCTTTATTTTTTTTTTTTTTGACTCTTTTTAAAAAAAATTTTTTTTTATTAATTTTTATTAACATATAACATATAATGTATTATTCGCCCCAGGGTACATGTCTGTGAATCTTCGGGCTTACACATTTCACTGTGGAGACTCTTATTCAGGCACCAATATTGTATTGTTTTTGACCTATAGAAATAGTCCTAAAGGAATCAAGTATCATGTCCAGTCATAATAACGTATTGTTCAAATTCAGATCAGTCTCTTTTGAGCAGAAAGGTAAGGTGAGAGTGGGAGAGTGTAGTTCTTTCAGTGAGCAGGGTTCACGCTCTTAATTTTTCCTGCTTTCAGGAAGAAACAACCCTCCTAAATTCCCAGGACCACCCCATCATGCCTTACCCCCGCTAAATGGGGTATAAGCCACAGCAGTGGGGTCACTCTGAAGGGCAACCATAAAGCTATGTGCTGTACGTTGTTGAGAGCAGGAGGAAAAAGAAAGTTGGAGGATGTGTGGGGTGGGGACCCAAACTCTCTTTAAAGTCCTATTTTCTCATATCCGCAGCCCCTTAAAGGGCTATCTCATCTGGGCCTCCTTTATTCGCCTGCTAACAGTGATCACCCACCTTGGGGCGGCCAAAAGGCAGAGTGACTGTCTCCGGTGTCCTTGATAACTAGCGAAATGCTGATTGAGGCGTGTTTCTCAAGAGCTCCAAGCACCTCCACACGTCAGGAAAATTGAGACCATGTTCCAAGGTTCTGCAGACCAGCTGGATCAGGGGTCCCCAGGATGAGGCAAAAGCCTACAATGTATTAGCTAATTATGTGTTTCTTTATGTGTGTTCACTGATGAATTCTGGAGAGATTCAGAACAAAGCGTGTTCTGTGCCCAGTGCTCGAGTTGCTCTGGAAACCCAAGTCCACGGACTCATGGAATTCACAATCATACCCGGACAAAGTGTTTATTTATAATAAAAAAGAGAATTTTTCTAATAAAGAAAGGCAGATGTTAGCCATCTTGATTCATTTCAAATGTGCTTGGCCTTATTCAACGAGCTTCACATGGAGGCTCAGAGGGCGAGCCCTGTTTTCCTTCTGTCCTTCAGGGTCACATTAAATCCATGTTGTGCTTCCCGACAGATTAGAAACAGGCCGCCCAATGTACGCCAACAGTTTTGAGATGAGACTTTGCCGTGTCGAGTGTCAAACCCCTGCGTTCTGCTTTCGTGCTTATGATGAAGAGTTGTTATTTACACTACATACTCTTTTATGCAAAATCTCAGACGCGCAGGGAGGCTGCCTAGAAGGTGATCATCTCCCACTCTATGTATTCATCGTCCAACACCAAACAGTATCAAGGTAAGCAAAATCCAGGGATGGGAAGAGCCACGTTCGTAATTTTCTAATAAAAATATATGTCTTGCTAACAGAAAAGACAGTGCTCCGTGAATAGACCTCCCTTAATCAGAGGGGTGATGTTTCATTTTGTTTGAGAAGTTTACCTTCGCCTTAAGTAAAGTGAAACTGGTGAACACTAAGCCCCCACGCAGACCGCCTGATTCACAAGTTGCTTTAGTGCAAATGGAGAGGTTCAAATATTTGGACTTTACCATTTTTCACTGAAGTCTTTCACTAGACCTGACCACAGCTGTCCTTGAGGCCAGATGTTCTCTGTAAAATTCAGCAAATTTAATATACCATGCAAGCTCCCTGCCTTTTTAGACCTGCTGAAGCCCCCAGCGTCTGCCTGTATTAGCTTTACACAGCTCTGCTTGCAGGGTCCAGATGCCTGTTTTCCTCGGGGGGCTTGGCAGTGGCTCAGCCTGCTGCCCAGCTTGCTCACAACCACTGCATTCAGAACATCCTTCTTTGGATGAGGTGAAGGAACCCCACAAATGCAGGCGATACTGGCTGATTCTGAAAGTCCTGGGTCGAAGTCAAATACCTTCCCTTTTTATCGCTGTTAAGCTGCCCAAGCCCAATGAATTGTGGCCTCCCCGAAACGTGCTTTTCCTGGGGGGTCGCAGGACTGAGGCCCCCGCCCCCCCCCACGCCTTTCGGGAGAGTGAGCCGTCTGCAGAATGCAGAGTCGCCCTGATTTGCCACTCCCCACCTCCCGCTGCTGCATTTTCTGGTCTGTTAATTAGAAACTCAGGACTGTGCAAATGCCTGTCTGTAACTCCTCAGGGCGAATTCACAAAGCCTGGAGAGCAGTGATGCAATGGAAAGAAAGACCCAGGCTTAAATCAAGCAACACCACTGAATTCCCTGAATGCCCGTTGATTCCTGCCTAAGCCCTACTCCTCCCGACTTAAGGCAGTCATTTTCAAGCCCGGTTCAGGACTGCTTCAGGGTCTGCAAATGTCTGAGTGCCTTTTCAAAAGACATTACAAACTCTTAATAAAATCGTAATTAAAAAGCACACTCAAGTGTGTCAGGTAGCTAAACGGCCTCATTGTTCTTTATCGACTGTCCTTACATATGTGAGTCCTACTTTAATCTACACTGTAGGCTGGAATCCCAGGTAACGTTCTGTGAGAGAAGAAGGCCTCCAGCGTTTAAAATATTTGAAAGCCCCTGCTTCACAGCATGATTCCAACCCTTCCAAAGCGTTCCTCCTCTCTCGGGGACTTCGGTGTTGTGCATCACCCAGGAAATGTGGCAGTTTTAAGGTCCTTTACTTTTAGATCTCTCTTTCATCCTTACTTTAGAGGTCTGAAAAATGGCAGGGATGTGGGGCAGATTTGGCAGAGCATCCTCTCTGCTGCATCCTCTGTGCTGCTGGCTCAGGGTTAGATTGCACCGAACCTGGGCGCAGATCCCTCTGCCCAGTGAGCACCCACTCAGTGGGGATTCCAGGGTTGTGGGCGGCGGGGCGAGCTTTCCAGCAGAGGGAGCTGTCCTGGAGAACTTGGACACCAGCATCACATTCAAAAGTTGGAACTTGCTGGGTGTGCCTGGCAGGAACGTGAGGAAGAGAGAGGGATGAGTACATACAGAAGCCTAGGCAGTGAGCGAATAATGCAGGCTTTTGTATGGAAATGTGCGTGGATTTTATCCAGTAAGAACTCAGTAACCCCGGAAGTTTATATCTATATGGTCGGCACACACAATGTTACATCATTTTCCCCTGCACAACATAGTGAATTGACAACACTGTGCATTCTGCTATGCTCACAAGCATGGCTGATTTTCTTTTAAAAGAAAGATATTTGGAAACTTCCGCACATGTCTTTTCCCAATGGTGATGTTACTCTTCCCCTTTATAGCTCAAATTGTTAAATTATGTAATTTTTCTTTTCTTCTAGAATCAAATAGGTCAACTAGGGCTGTTTAGGTTTTGACTAGCCCTTGTCATTTCCTAGTGTGACTTTGGCCAAGCCCTTAAACATCTGCACGGAGTTTCCTAGATCTGGAACCATTTTCTTGGAAGCAGATTTTAGCTCATGGTAAGAGAAAACCTCGTTTGCACATGTTCTTTGTTCCCAACACACTCTTTTGACTTCCTTCCACCCTGAAACTTCTCTTTATCTTAACACAGTTGTGCTCTGCCCAGACTGGGCTTTACCCAGATACTCAGACGGGATCAGGTCTCTAAGATACTTTCCAGGAGCACCTTGGACTATAACAGTTGTCATACTTATAACGATTTGCAATTGTTTACTTTCTCTTTTAAAGAAATTATCTTACATGCCTCTGGGCCCTTATATACATGAATAAGTCCATCAACTATCTTCATAAAAGCACAAAGTAAATAGTCATATGGCTATGGGGAAATCTGAGGTTAGCTTGATTTTTTCCCCCACCTTTCTTAGTGCTTGTTTTTTCTGCTTAGATGGCTGAGTCACCAATTTTTAGAGTTTTATTGAAGTATAATTTACATAACATAGAATACACATGATTATAGTGTACAATTTGATAAGTTTCAAAATATGTATATTACCAATCAAGATAATAATGGTATTCACCATCTCCAAATGTATCCTTGTGCCCCTTTGTAATCATTTCATCCTGTTCTGGCCTCCTCTCTCCAAGCGAACGCTGACTGGCTTGCGTCACGGCCCATTAGCTAGCGTATTCTGGAATTATATATAAATGGAATCATACACTATGTACCCCCCCTTTATTGGCCTGACTTCTTTTACTGAGCATAACTACTTTGTGATTCAAAGTATCAAAATAACAACAACTCCAAGTTGTTGAATATGTGAACAGTTCATTCATATATTTAGATAGTTCATTACTGAAGAGTAGCATACCACTGTATGAATACACCAGAATATATTTATCCATTCACCTGTTGATGGCATTTGCATTAAATGCAGGTTTTTGGTATTGCAAATAAAGCTGCTATGAACATGTGTGTGTGTGTGTGTATACATTGGAATTTATTAAGGTAAGAACTTTGCCCTTTAAGTGACACTGTTTAGTGAATGAAAATACAAACCACGCTGTGGGAGAAAGCATTTATAAACCACATGTCTGAAAAGGTCTTGTAACCAGAATATATGTATTGTGTATTTAGATCTTAAAAGTTCTCATCACAAGAAAAAAAGAAATCATAGCTATGTGAATTGATAGGTGTTAACAAATCATTTTGCAATACATATAATACATGTATATCGAATAATTATATCTCAATAAAACTGGAAAATAAAGAACTTTTAAAATTCAATAATAGGAAACAATCTAACTGAAAAAAGAAAAAAATGGGCAAAAGATTTGGTCAGACATGTCACCAAGTGAATTATTTAGAAATATTTAGCACATTGAGAACATTTTGGGTCTTACGTGCAAGCTCTGTTAGACTTGCCCAGAGCAGCATTTAGTTCAGAGCTAATTCTTTTCCTGTGATGGAGGCATCTGAGTCCCTCTGGACAGCTCTCTCCTCTCAGGCCCTCTGCCTTGCCTACTCCAGGTGCCTGGCCGCAGGGGAAGCCCATCTCCATCTCCTCAACTCAGGAAAACCACTGGGTCTGCCTGGGGGCCCTTGTCCTACCCTGTGGCATAGAAACACTGCCCAGGAAGAAAAAATGGGCAGTTGTATAGCACATCTCATTTGTTTCTTGTCTTTCAGAGATCACTGTGCTTTATTGCCCAGAAGAGGGAGGCTGGGTCAAATGTCCTGAAAACCTTTGTTCCATGCAGTTGGTCCAATAGTTTAGTTTAGGAGGAGAGTAGGTCCAGCCTCTGTTACTTCATGTCAGCCAGCATGGAAGTCTGAATGATTGCTCTCAACCTCACAGTTATTGAATACCCTTCCTGACAGTTCCTGAATCCTCACGAAAACCCTCTGACATACAGACATTTTGGTCCCCCAGAGAGGTAGCCCAGATTGCCAGGGAGAACACAGATAGAAACTAAAAGGATTGTGATCTGAGCTCTGGAAATCTTATTGCCAGCTCCACATGCTTAAATAACATACTATCCAGCCTATTCTTGAAATGTAGTACCTTAATCAGCATTTCTTCCGTGTCCAAATTCTATGTATATTTTTTTCGAACAGAGTATACCTTCTTAAGTGATTTTTGTCCTTACAATTTGAATACATTTTCAAGAATCCATTCTTTGAATTTTTTTTTTAATCAGGCACATCTGCCATTTGTGTGTTGGATTATCCTTGAAACAAATACTCATCAATGGCAGAATGACTTGATGCCATTTTCTTACCAAGCAGTAGCCATCCTGATTAGATGATGCTGTGCTATGCTGTATTACGGAGATGTCAGATGGAAAACCACAGACATCAACAATTTGGAGTTGAAAAGTGATTGAGGACAATTGGACACAATGTAAGAAACTAGGAATGTCTTAACTAATTTATCTTGTTATAAATCTTGATAATGTATTCTTTTTGTATATAGCAGAGCCATACCTAATATAAAACAATCTGTGTCTATGATTAAATGAGTTCCATCAGTAAATATAAAAATGCTAAGAAATGAGACAGCATTGGGTCATGGTGTTATTGGCAGTGTTTTTTCCCTCTTTGAGCAGTACATAAAATAACGATGTGTCTTACAGTTAATGGTGGCTTTGATTTAATGAAATATGGTGTCATCTATCTATTTTAATTTTTTTCCATTTCCCTTCTGCACCAACCCTTATCTAAAGCCTTATTTCAATAATGAAATTTCAGACATGGTGTTTTGTTTATTATAGTGCCTAATGTATGTGTTTCCAATATTGCTGTTTTGTTCCTTATTTTGTTTCTTTAACTCCAAAATCTTTTTTTTTTTCCAATTCATTCTATTGTTTTTTACTATTCCTTTCTCTGAGCTCTTTCTTTGAAAATGAGTTTTTATTAAGTTCTATGGTGGTAAGGGAATTTCTTTCATTTCCTTGGACTGAGTTCTTGCCTATGGAATTAATTTCCCAGAAGGACTTTCTCACTTTATTTTTTCTACTTAAGCTTCAGCCAGATTGCCCCCCATCCATCCTTTCCTTCCTCCTGTGGGGCCCTGCCCTGGCCTGCCCCTGTAACTTCGGCCTGTCAGAGTCCCACCATTTCTTCAATGTTTGTCTCAGCTACTTCTTTAATAATGCTTTTCATGATTTTGTGGAAGTGACAAGACTTTCCTCCATCTTCTACCCCATCATGACACCCTTGTCATCCCTTGTACATCTTACCAGATTCTCTCTTGGGAGTTTCATTATTAGGGTCACTGTGCAATAGGGTTTTTGTTTTGTGTTCAGCATACCTTTGTCTTCCCCAGTCAGAGGAAGGTGACTTATATAAAACAGATTTTTGACAAATATTGGTTGACTTGAACTAAGTTGATATACCTAAATTATATGAAAAAAAAAAAAAACCTCCACATATGAACTGTTAATTACCTAATGTGATGTTAAAATCACTGAGGAGTTCTTAATACATCTCAAATTGTGGTTCTCTACCTTTAGGACATGTAAGAATCACCTGTGTAAGTAGTTTTTGTTTGTTTTAAACAGCAATCTTTGGTTCCTGCCAAATCTGCTAAAACCGTAATCACTGAAAATTAGGCCACCAAAAAGTGTTCTTAAAAGTTGTACAGAGAATTTTGCTCATAGAAGGTTAAAATAATGGTTTTAGGATGTCAAAGGATTTTATTCTTAGCTGTATGTAGATTTAGGGAACCCTTCTTAGATCTCCTAAAAACTGAGCATGTGTCCTAATTAAGCAAAGTGGTGCATGGGCCACAATCGCCAAAAATCTATTTCTTCCAGGAAAGAAGGGAAAAAGGTAGAGGCTACTATAAGCCATTTCTTTAGAGATTCAACATATATGTTGATGTAAAAATAATCTAACTCTGACTTCCATAAATACGGTGGCAGAATAGAGAGAAACACATGATTACCTTGTGCCCCTGCAATACATAGGCTCCAGTGTAAGAATATATATAATGTTGACTAAGAATAAAGCATTTTTCTTTCTTTCTTTTTTTGTTTTTTAATTTTATTTATTTTTATTTTTTGGTGGTGTCTGCTCTATTTTGTGTAAATAGTTTGGAAATATGGTTTTCAGCACGACTAGCAAAACATATATGGACAAGTTTGTAAGTGCATATTTACAATACCACCCCAGGTAAGTAATCAATCAGGTAATGTGCACAGTTCTCTACTATATACTGAGTTCCGCTGTGTTAATCTTCCTAGAGCATTGGAGTCCTTATTAAGAATTAATGTGTTGAAGTTAGTATCTGTACAAATTTCAAAGTAGCCTCTAGGATTCCCATCCTCCAGAAATTTAGAACCTGATGTGGAGGAAAGAATGTGGATATAAGTGAATTTATTTAAGTGACACGTAATTGCTAGAATAAGTATTTTTTCCTCCCACTGGTTGTAAATAGGCTTGTCTTTGTGGATCTGAGACTACTAATGAATTTGCAGAAACCATGCAGCAGACACATGTTGAATCTTCTAAAAAGATACAGACATTTGAAACACCAAGTTTTGGAAACAACAGGATTGCAACCTCTAAGTTTTAGGAAAGAGAGTGACTCTGGACTCAAATCACCCATCTTTTCTATTGTGGCATCCCTTGGACAGAAACCTGTGGCTTACTCGTCAGCAGTCCAGAGTTAGTCAATGTTCACACAGGCACAGAACTCCTTCTGAGTTAGTTGAGTTAGAAAAAGATTCTACAGTCAGTGCTAGTTGCTTTTTGAGCACCTAAAACATACTCTTTGGGGCAGCAGAGTCTAGAGAAGATGTTTTTGTGTGACCTGTTACTCAGATGTAAGGTTCTAGAGGGCAGAAATGCATTTACATGGGGCTGGTACAGCCCTAACACCAAGAACAGTGCAAGACACATGGTATATGCTCAGAAAATTTTCTTTTTTAAAAAAATTAATTTTATTTTATTTTTTCAGTGTTCCAAGATTCATTGTTCACGAACCACACCCAGTGCTCTATGCAATACGTGCCCTCCTCAATACCCACCACCAGGCTCACCCAACCCCCAACCCCCTCCCCTCCAAAACCCTCAGTTTGTTGCTCAGAGTCCACAGTCTCTCTTGGTTTCACATTGCCTGGTTTCAAGCTGTGATCACCAAGACAGCATGGTACTGGCTCAGGAAATTTTCTATGCGATGCCTTCAATTTAAAATTTTCTGTGTTTTTGTTTTAATACTTCATTCCTACTTGTAAAATAAATCAATTCATTATAGAAATTTGGAAAATTGTTTAAACCTAAAGGAGAATATAGAAATTATTGATGATACCGTTATCTAGGGGTAATCATCATAAACTTTTTTTCATTAACGTGAGTTTCTAAAAATGGTTTGGTGCACGTGTGTGCATGTATGTGTACACATGAGCATCACTGAACTTGTACGCATAAAGTTTTTGGCAACATATCATGTTTTCTCATATGATTAAATTCTTTGGAACCATGATTGTTAGTGGTTATAATTTTCAAGCATGTAGATTTACCATAATTTGTTGGGCACATACCCTATTTGGGACCATTAAGTTTGCTTTATTTAATCATTTTTGTAAAAATAAATAACACAACTATGAAATTCCTTATATAGTAGTCTTTGGACATCACTAATTATCCCCTTGGGATAACTTGTCTTTGAAATGGTTATAGAAATTTATAGCAAAACAAGAATTTTCAGGATTTACTTTACTTCCTTCTTGATAACCTCAATTATCATTCTTTTCCATTGTTTCCAACTATGTAAAAGGAACTATCTCATTACGTGTGAATTTGAACGTAATTTTTTATTTGTGCATAACCGCATGTCTTCACAAATGGATATTTTAATAAATTAATTCTATGTGTTATTAATGTTTTTGATTGTCTTTTTCTTAGTGACTTACAAGAGCACTTTATACATTACAGATAGGAAGCATTTATCTGTTGCATAAATTTTTCCCCTTTGCCATTTCATCTTAAATGTTATAATGCTTTTGATATACAGAAGATTTACAATTTTGTATATTTCAACACATTAATTTGTGGTTTATTTTCTAGCTTTCTTTCCTACAATGCTCTTTGATAACTGACATCACCTAAATAATCATTTCATTTTAGGCCTTCTGTGGCTTTATATTTCAGGTACGTTGAATTTTTTAACCAATGTATAATTTATTTCAACGTAATTCGTGAGACAAAAATTAAATTTTGTCGTTTACCAATTGTCTTGTTATAATTTATTCAATAATGGTTTCCCTCCTCAATTATTTTGTATACAAATTTTAGATATGTTAAATTTTGTTCCTGATTTCTTCAGTTAGAATATCCACTTCTTCATACTTCACATGTACCAAAACTTGTTAATACCCTATATGCAGTAGAATAAATCTCTTCTCTTTATTCTTATTTTTTTTTAAATCTCAAGGCAATTCCCAGTAATTTTAAATTTCAAATAAACTTTAGAATCCTATTAACAGTACAAAGAGGGGAAAAGATAAGATTTCCACCAAAATTAAACAATTAAAATTTTAAAATAACTTGAGAAGAAATCTGTTGATAATATTGAATTCTCCAACACATTCTGCACCCACATAGCACAAAATTATGTTTACAAAAATGTATATCTTTTTTTCAATAAAATAAAATCTTTCATGTCTCTCATCAAAGCTGTAACACTTTCTTTGCATAGAATGAGCGTATTTTGTGTCATATTTATCCATGTGTATTTTAATACTTTTCATGGGATTTTTTTTTTTAACAGTTGTTGGGCATATGGGTTGTTCTCAGTTTTTGGCTGTTACTTTTAAAATGCATCTATGAACATTTGTGTGGAAGTTGTTGTGTAGACATAGGTCTTCGTTTCTCTTGGGTAGATACCTCAGACTGGAATTGCTGGTTCACACGGTAACTCTATATTTAACCCGTTGAGTAACTGCTGTATGGTCTTCCACAACAGCTGCACTATTTTGTATTTTTACCCATATTGTGTGAGGGTTCTAATTTCTCCATCCCTGTCAACACTTGTTATTATCTGCTTCTTTACTTCCAGCAGTCCTAGTGGGTATGCAGTGGTATCTCACGGTAGTTTTAAATTAAGATTTTTAGGATACCTTTCAACTAGTTATTGCAGTTATAAAACAAAGCTACAGTGACTCTCATAATAGATTTTCCTAAGACCTTTTGCCCCTGTGTCTCTGTCAGACATATTGGCTGATGCCCCATGCACAGTGCACACTAGTGGCCTGTCTGCTGTTCTCCAGCATCCACATGGGAGAGTTAGGGACCGTGCAGTGCTTACAAAGGCAGGTTCTGTGCCCAGACTGCCTGGACTCAAATCTCAGCTCTTCAGTTTACCTGCTGGTCTGACCCAGGAAAGTTATATACATTGGTCACATATGTCCCCAAATTCTTGGTATTAACAGATATGATTTATGCAAGAAAGACAAAAGGGAATTTCAATAAGTATACACACACTGAGAGAAATAACCTGTTTTATAACCCTCCAAATTAGCAAATTGTCATAAACATTTAAGTTGAAATCATATATTTTCGGCATATTTGTATGATTTTAATGATTCTCCACTTTAATAAGTTATTGTCATAAGCAAATCAAATACTGCTATCAATTTTATGAAATAAAATATTTCCATTGTATTTTCGCATTTGTTTTATATATAATTATCTTTTTCAATGAATCCTAATTGATTTTTAGGAAATAAGTATTATCTATAAGTAGTAATGTACTATTCAGTGTTTAACGATTGGCTCTGGAAAATGTATGTATATACATATATATGTGTGTGTGTATACTTACAGGCTTATGAATTTTACTGATATAAGGGATTATAACACACGATTAAAAAATATAATTTACAATACTTTTTATTGAAGGTCCTGTATAGTCAATTGATTCTAACAGAATGCTTTCATTGATTTTCGCCAAACTCTTCTATTTGAAGCAACCATGGTTGCTCTCCAACCATGAATTGAAAAGTGGAGTTGCAACCCAATTTGCTTTTCCCAAAAAATGTATCGTCATCAAATTAGATGCATGATCTACAGGTGAACTCTTTCTCACCCTTGACCAAGGACATTAATCTGAAACATGCAGACCTTCTCTGCCACCAGAGTCCGGCTGCTCAGGAGATAGCCCAGAGTGTTGTCTGTGGTTGGAGTACATTCATTCCTCCTGTTCCATTTATTGCAAAATGAGCTGTTGAATTACTCAATGGGACAGAGTTTGCTCAGTAACGCTAAGGCACTCTCCAGATTTATCAGCTAACTGTAGTATTGGCAATTGCTAGGGAAAGGTAAATTTTATTTATTATTTTCCTCTTTTCATCTTTTCCATGTAACTTCTAAATTTCTCATATATGTCTACTATTTTTCCAAAGTGATTTTTACAAAAGCTGATTTATCACACTCTACTTGCTTTGTTTATAACCCTTCAACCAGCCAGTACATATATTTTTATTCTTGATGCAGACTCCCCTGAGCCCTATTCGTGACTGCTCAAATTTGTTTCAAAGATAAAATGTCCTATTCAATCATTTAGAATTGAACATGAGAGATTCTCTAAATTTTCCTCTTCTTCAGGCAGCAAGTTACTCTGCTGTTCTAGAGAACTTCTTTTTTTCATTGACATGCAATATTTTTTAAGAAACTTGGTCATTTTTCTCGTTTTGCTCATCTTTATATATTGATTTATAGGTAAATATGAGTTATAGACATCCCAAGAATGGAATAAACACTTCTCTGAGATTTTTGAATGCCAATGAAAGAAAAAAAATTACATTTACTATACTTCTGCATGAGTTTACAGAGATCTAGCAAACTTATGCAGCCACTTGGTAATCCCAGAGTACTTGGATACTGCCATTTCCTCAATGTATTTGAGAAAACACAAGAATGGGTGCAAGGTCTGCTGGTGATTGAGTTTCCTTTGAGCAAAGCCTGTACTCTGCAAATACACAGTGGCAGTAGATGGTGCCCTTGCCTGGGTCTCCCTTCACGCTCTAGCCACCCAACCACTTTGGGCTCCAGTGCATCAGCGACCTGCCAAGGGCAGAAGACTCCAAAAGCCCCGGGGTCTTTACTTCCCTCTAGGTCTTTATTTACCTAAGTTGGGAAACCTTAGAGGGTTTTGTTAACATTGTCTCTGATTACTTCCTAGGCAGCTGCTCCTTCTCAGGAATGGAGTCTGTCTGACATTACTTCCTGCTAACTATATTCCTTGACATTCCAGCTGGAATCTGAAAAGCTGACCTAAAGTTCCAGCTGGCCTTGGGACTTTCACAAAATGATCTTCTTTCCCTGCCTTTCCTCTTTTTTCCTTCCCCTCCCCACCTTCTCCATCCATCATCTCTCTCTTTCTTCCACACGGTTTTCTGATGAGCTTTTGTCCGACCAAATTATTGTGATGCATGTAGTCAATTTCATAAGCCATCATGTGTCCCTTATGTAACCAGAAACTTAGTATATTAGTTTTCTATTTATGCTGTAAAAAATTACCACAAATTTAGTGGCTTAAAAAACACAAATTCATGAATTATATTATAGTTCTGGCACTCAGAAGTCCAAAAACCATGTAAAGATGCAAAAATCAAGGCTTACATTCCTTCTAGAGGCCCTTTTTCCATTTTCTGTGGGTGGCCCATGTCCCTTAGCTTATTGCTAGGTCACTCAACCGCTGCTTCTATTGGCACATCTCCTTCCCTGATTCTTCAATCCTCTTCTCTCCTTATTAGAAAACTTGTGGTTACTTTGGGCCCACCTGGATACACCAGGATAATCTCCCCATCTCAAAGTCCTTAACTTAAATGCGTCTGCAGTGTCTTTTGTCATATAAGATAACATATTCACAAGTACCAAAGATTAGGACATGAACATCTTTGGAGGACTGTTATTCTGCCTACCACACTTACTCTCAACTGTGCATATCTTATGCTGCCATTTCTGTGTTTGTGTGTTTATTTTTGCAAATAGGATTGCCATGAGAAAAAGGCTTCCGAACTTCTGCTTTAATTTTGTATCCATATGCAGTGATTTCTGGAGTGGAGCAAAAGATGAACATGGAGGACTGATCATCTGTTTACTGTAATGTAAACAGTATCAAGAAAATCCAAGCATTCAAATATCCTTGTTATAAGAAAAATATGAGGTCATGCTTATGAATATAGTCAATCTTATTCTTGAGCCAAATAAACACAAAAATTATCCTGACACTTGGTTGGAATCTGAGAAAGGGCTCAAAATCTTGGATGTAAAATGGAACATTCATTATGTTTAACAGAAGGGATTCTAAAGCTTATGGATTGGTTATAATTTTACATAATAATTTAGGGACCCCATGGGAATATTCATTTAATGGAAGCTCTACTCTTGTATTTCATGGTATCGGAAGACAAACTGCAAATTACTGTTGGCTCCTCTGATCAGTCTACATCAGTCCTTTGTAAGACAGACTATGAGTCCCATATGGGATCTCACATTGACCACATATTATTAATGTCTTCTGTGGAATACTAATCTTTCTCTCCTTCTACTTTTCACTCAAACTTTTCCTACAAACAGTGGAATTGTCACTTTATTTAAATTTGATACCTCTTTTTGAACATGATTATACAATTATGGTCATCTATTTAAACTACATTTTCTGTAAGCTCCTTATGTCCTGAGACAGTTTTGAATTCTAAAGACTCGATGTTGAATCTGTCAGTTATGATGGGGGAAAATTATAATTTAAGTTAATGAAATTCACCAGTCTTTAGATTGAATTTAATCAGATCAGGTCAAACAGATAGCTTTATACTGGTGGTGAAATAAAATGTTCTCAGAAGAGACTAAAGTGATATATCAGGTTATACAATTTGAAATACTTCCTTATGCAACAGAAAAAAACCTTAACTATAAAAGAGTACCCTAGCCATAACTTTCTGACTCCAGTCTGGGTGGAGTGAACACACTCTACCCTGTGACACTCTCATACTGAGCAAACTACAAACTCTAGACAGAATGCATGAAGTAGCTATGACTTGGAAAAGTAAATGATAGCAGGCGGATTAAGAAAAGAGACCACAGTTTGATATAATATGACACTGGCAGGAGTTTCTCATGTCTTCACCTCCAGAATCATTCTACCCAGACTCAAAAACATTCAAAATCCAGAGGTATACAGTGGGTAGAGTTGGGAATAACTCCAATGGAAGTCCTCTCTTATAGATCCAAAAGCAGGAGACAAGACTCCAAGTGTCATAAAGAGGAAGAGGAAATCCCTCCTTTGTTTTTCTTCTTTCTCACTGTGGTCCCTAGACACTACCATGATGGCATATTTGGGGCAAAGGTAATGGCAGCAGTGGTTCCAAGGAACCACTCTGAGGGAAGAAAATTCACTCTGACAAGAGAAGCTATGGTCACAAAACTGTAAGGGAATTGTCGGGCAATTCCTACTACTATTTTTTCCCTCAGTTCTTGCGCTTCTTGGTCCCCAAATAGATGTAGTCATGAGAATTGTGATGCAGATCAGGGAAGGTAGAGTTTTGGCTTTCTGGCTGAAGTACTGGGAAAGGTAGAGAGGAGTGGCAGATCATGGAAACTTTAGCAAGATTGTGGAGGGGAGGAAGATGAAAAGATCAATTCCATAATGTTGCTTATGAACTCCCACTTTCATCCAAGAGCTGTTCATGAGTGTGTCTAACCTTAAATAGCATACCCTAACTTTTAAGAACTGCAATAAAGGACAGACCACCAGCTAGATCTCAGACTGGCCACCATGGCTGTGCATATGGAACAGACCTAAGTGGCACTGAAAAGGCCTAGGAAAATGAATATTGAACTCACAGCTTAAAAAGGTGGATCAGAAGCACAGACTAAAACTCGTCTGACTTCTGATCTCAGCTAAGGTGTTAGTCTCAAAGTTCAAGCCCCACGTTGGGGCTTGCTGAGCATAGAGCCTACTTAAAAAAAATAAAAATAAAGCCAACCAAGGAAATTGTCTGCTGGAACAAACAAAAACAGTTTCAAGATTCAACATTTTCAAGATTTAAATAAGACCCACAATCTCATGATACAATATTCAACATGTCCAGGATATGATCCAACATTGCTTAGCAAATGAAAAGCCAGGTAAATCTCAATTTATAATGGAAAAAGCAATCAAAAGCAGCTACTACAATCATGCTCAGAGAAGTAAGGCTGGAACATTTTTTAAACAAGTAGTGAAATAGGAAATCTCAGCAGAGATATTAGAAAAATATTTTTTAATGGACCAAATAAAAATTTAAGAACTAAAAAATAAAATTTCAAGATAAATAATCCAGTAGATGGGACAAATAAAAGAATGAGAAGGACAGAAGAAAGAGTCAATGCTTTTGAAGAAAGAAATTATACCATCTGAACAGCAGAGAGAAAAAGATGAAAATGAAAAGACTTCTGGAAAAGGTTGAAGGTGTAACATTTACGTCATCAGACCCCCAGGAGGAAAAGAGAAAGTGTAGCACAGAAAACTTTCTTGAGAGAAAAAAAAAAAATGTCTGAAAATTCCCGAGCAAAAGGCAAACTTACAGATTCAAAAAGTATAGCAAATCTGAAAAAGTGTAAACATAGAGAAATCCATGCCCGGATGCATAATAACCTAACAAACTATAAATGAATGCAAAAGAAAGAATTTGAAAGCATTCAGAGAAAAAAAAATGCATTAGTCATTAGGAAACAGCAGTTGGAATGACTGCATGTTTTAAGTGAAAAGGTTAAGCAATAATTATAATGTACTTTTATAATGATAAAAGTACTGAAGGGGAAAAAAAAACATAAATTGAAAATTGCATATCTAGCAAAAATATTCTTTAGAAAGAAAGATGAAATAAAAACATTCTCAGATAAAAGGAAAGTAAGAATCTGTTGTTAGTAGACCTGCTATATAAAATAAACTCTAAAGTGAGTTCTTCAGGCTTCTGCATCACAAGGAACATGAGAACATCAGGAATAAAGAAAGCATGACAGAAATGGTAACTATATAGATAAAGAAAATGGGCTATTCTCCTATTATGTTGCTTGAAACATAATATGCAGATGAGGGATAATGTTATAGCATTGTCTACAACAATAGGTTTTTAAGTTTGTAGAGGTAATATATGACAACTACAAGGATGGGGAAAATAAAGACACCTATGTGATGGGAAGTTTTCAACATTCCACTTAAATAGTAAAATATCAATCCCAAGTAGAGCGTGAAAAGTTAGGTTTGTATATTTTAATCCTTAGAGCAACCATTAAGAAATTATACAAAGAAATATAGTCAAAATTCATAGAAAATTTAAAATGAATCGCTCAAAATTTTGAATAATTCAGAAGGAAGCATCAAAGGAGAAAAGAAGGAATGAAAAAGAGGAAACAATACAAAAAGCAAAATGCTAGACCTACACCCAAATATCAAAAATAATTACATGAAATATAAATGATCTTAGCATGTTAATTAAAAGACAGAGATTATCATGATGGATAAAAAGAAGATCCAACCATATACTATTTAAAAGCAGTTCACTTTATTTATTTATTTTTTAAAAATTTTATTTATTTATTTGACAGAGAGATTACAAGTAGGCAGAGAGGCAGGCAGAGAGAGAGGGAAGCAGGCTCCATGCCGAGCAGAGAGCCCAACGTGGGGCTCGATCCCAGGACCCTGAGACCATGACCTGAGCCAAAGGCAGAGGCTTTAACGCACTGAGCCACCCAGGCACCCCAAAAGCAGTTCACTTTAAAATAATGATATGGGAAATATAAAGGTAAAAGGATGAAAAATATTTCTCATGCAAATGATAATGGAAAGAAAACTTGTGTGGCCATATAAATGTCACATAAAGTAAATTTCAGAGCAAGGAAAATTGCTTAAAATAGACATTACATAATGATAAAACTCAGTAAACATAACAATCTAAGTGTTTATATATCTAACAACAAAGCTGTTTTTTGAAGATTTTATCTATCATCTATCTATCTATCTATCTATCTATCTATCTATCTATCTATCTATCATCTATCTATCTATCATTTACTTGAGAGAGAGTGAGAGAGAGAGTGAGCAAGCATGAATGGGGTTGGAGCAGAGGGAGAAGGAGACTCCCCACTGAGCAGGGAGCCTGATGCTAGGCTTGAGCCAGAGACAAGATCCCAAGACTCAATGCCGGGACTCCAGGATCATAACCTGAGCTAAAGGCAGATGCTTAACTGACTGAGCTACCCAGGTGCCTCATAACAACAAAGCTTTGAAGTACAGTGAAAAAGGTGACAGAAATAAAAGGAGAACTACAGGTGGAGACTTCAAACTGTCTCTCTCAGTAATCAATGAACAGGTCAAACAAAATCAGAACAGGAGACAAAGCAAAATAACCCCACAGCCAAATGTATCTAATTGACATCTATAGAATGTTCTTCCAACAACAGCAAAATATGCATTATTTTTAAGTGCACATGGCAGAAATGCATACACATAGACCATATTCTGGGTCATAACACAAACTTAATCATTTAAAAGATATCAAATCATTAAAAGTATATTTTCTGACTATAATTGAATTAAATTAAAATCAGTAACTGGAAAGTCATAGAAAATAATAGAAACTCTTCATCCAATTTCTTGAAAATTAACATACATCTAAATAATTTGTTAAAGAAGGAGTCTCAAGGGAACTTAGGAACTTGATATATCCTAAATTTGTACATATCAAAATTTGTGGGCTACAGCCCAAACAGTGCTTACAGGGAGATGTATCACATTAAATGACTATACCAGTCCAGAGATGTCTAGGAGCCTTTCTGGTTGAGGGACTGCTGGGCCAGATGGAGAAGTTCTAGAGCAGAGGCATGGAGGCTGCCAAGTTGTTTGTTCAAGCTCTGTCAGGTCTCAAGGATTGGGCATAAGCTTAGGGAAACTCATGTTGTGAGAGTTTATTGGAAGACTGTACAGAAGATACAAAAGAGCAAAAATCATTTTTAAAAAATTGTTAGCAAATGCATGCCTCATGAGAAATTGATCTGTGTTTACCATTTTTTAGGGTATAACAAATGCATGGGCTTTGGGCACATTCAGGTTCAGATCCAGGATCTGCCAATTATTAGTTAGATGATCCTTGACACACAACAAGTCCTCAATAAATGGTAGGCGTTGGGGGGGGTGGTGATAGTAAAAGCATGGAGCAACTTTAGAGATACAGCGGGACCCTTACAGTCTATGTGCTACTGACTCAGTTCCTCTATTTCTGCTTCTTACTCCTTTCTTCTCCTCTGTCCTTTCATTTCCCTCTCTTCAGACCCTCTCTTCAGAGGTTTCTTTAGGGTCCTCCAGGATCCTGGATTAAGACTTGCTTGTTTGGATGACATGATACTATATATAGAAAACCCTAAAGACACCGTCAAAAAAATGACTGGAACTGATAAATGAAGTCAGTAAGGTCACGGGATATAAAATCAATATACAGAAATCCATTGTATTTTTATACACTACATTAAGAGAAATTAAGAAAACAATCCCATGTACAATTGCACCAAAAAGAATAAAATACCTAGGAATAAACATAACCAAGGAGGTGAAAGACCTGTACTATAAAAACTATCAAACACTGATGAAAGAAATTGAAGATAACACAAACAAGTGGAAAGAGATTCCATGTTCATGGATTAGGAAAACAAAAATTGTTAAAATGTCCATACTACCCAAAGCAATCTATAGATTTAATGCAATCCTACTCAAAATACCAACAGCATTTTTCACAGAACCAGAAAAAATAATCCTAAAATTTGTACGGACCCACAAAAGACCCTAAACAGCCAAATCAGTCTTCAAAAAGAACAAAACTGGATATATCACAATCCCACATTTCAAGATATACTACAAAGCTGAAGTAATCAAAACAGTATGGTACCAACACAAAAACAGACACATAGATCAATGAAATAGAATAGAGAATCCATAAATAAACCCACAATTATATGGTCAATTAATCTTTAACAAAAGAGGCAAGAATATGCAATGGGAAAAAGTCTCTTCAACAAACGATGTTGGGAAAACTGGACAGCTACATGCAAAAGAATGAAACTGGACAACTTTCTTAAACTATACACTAAAAGAAATTCGAAAATAGATAAAGGGACTAACAGTGAGATCTGAAACCATAAAAATCCTAGAAGAGAGCACAGGAAGTAATAATGTCTCTGACATAGGCTGTAGCAACATTTTCCTAGATGTGTCTCCTGAGGCAAGGGAAACAAAAGCAAAAATAAACTATTGGGACTATATGAAAACAAAAATGCTTCTGCACAGCAAAGGAAGCAATCAACAAAACTAAAAGACAACCTACTGAATGGGAGAAGACACTTTCAAGTGACATATCCAATAAAAGGTTAGTATTCAAAATATGTGAAGAACTTTACAACTTAACACCAAAAGCACATAATTTGATTAAAAAAATGGGCAGAAGACATGAACAGACATTTCTCCAAAGAAGACATATGGATGGCCAACAGATACAAGAAAAGACGCTCAACATCACTCATCATCAGAGAAATGCAAATCAAAACCACAGTGACCTAAAACAAAAAACACAAAAAACAACAAGCTTTGGTGAGGTTGTGGAGAAAAAAGTCCTCTTACACTGTTGGAGAGAATGCAAATTGGTGCAGCCACTCTGGAAAACAGTATGGAGATTCCTTAGAAACATTAAAAATAGAATTACCTTATGATCCAGTAATTCCACATTTACTCAAAGAATATGAAAATACTAATTCAAAAAGATATATGCACTCTTATATTTATTGCAGCATTTTTTACAATAGCCAAATTATGGAAACAACCCAAGTGTCCATCAATAAATAAATGTATAAAGAAGAAATATGGGTGAAATAAGTGAAGGGGATTAACTATACTGGAATTAAAATACAATACAATGCAATTCAACACAACACAATACAGTACAATACAGACTTGTGTGGCCACGAATCCATGTTCCATGATTTAGCAACACCAGCAGCATAGGGAGATAGCACTCCATGCTATCAGGTAGCCCATTTCTTTCTCACCAGGACCCCATATTGTAATAGTTTCATCTCAGTTATGAGCAGAGGTTCAGTGTGTAAAAGAATGATTAGTCTGACAACTGTCAATCTGTCTTTCCCTCATCACACTATTGTTGGGGATAAATTCCCTTTACTGGAATTTATGAAGTAGATTCTGGTCCCTCTGAATTTTAGGATGCTCCATCCTATAGCAGAGCTAACATATAGCAGAAATGGCTTAAGTTTTTCCCTTCAGTTTTCATCCATAGCTAACACTTGGTGGAAGTTCCAAGAGGCAATGCAATGGAATGATTAAAAGCAGGTAGAAAAATCCACCAACCAGAACATTCCTTATTAAACAATCAAGAGTAGACTGATTTTGTGCTCATTTGGATTGTCAGGGAGTCTCAGGGGAAGCTTCAGAGGGTTACTGAAACCTTAGAAGCTCTGTTGGCCTCATTCCCTCCAGCCCTCAATGCTGTGGCAATCTGTGCATTAGAAACCATTATACATCTGCTTCCTTGGATGGAGTTTGCAGTAGATATCCTAGACTATCTCAGGGGTGTAAGAAGAGTTCTGAATGCAACAGGCACCATCCCAGAGGCAGCTCCCTCTGGCGAAGGGCCTGCTCAGCCTCCTGCTATAATCCATTCTGCTGTCTGCAACTCAGGACATTCCCATCAGAAAGGATCTCTTCACCCTGACCTGCACCACCGGTGTAGCCACTTAAGCTCACTTCTTCTGAGAGTGGGAGGACAGCTGGTCACCTTCAGGAAAGCACATAACCACTGCTGGCATTTTTAATATATGTTGAGATTACTGAAACTGCTAAGATACTAGTTGAAGAGTGTGTATGTCTTTGCCTTCTATACTCCAAGATGACACTGCTAAAGAGTTGTTCTCCATGTGGGGCAAGAGGGCTGAAAACCACTGGGATCTTGGACAGCATATATGTGAATATTATTCTTGCCCCCTCTCCTTGTTCTCTGCCCTGTCCCCCTCGTGATCACTCCCAACACCTTGCCTCTATCTTCCTTGGTTTCCCAATGTTGCTCAGTCATGTTGTATTATCTGAAAGGACTTCCCTAGTCTTCATCATATTTTATTAGCCAATCTGGCTTGAGTTCTTTCTACAGCAGCTGCTTTCAAATCTGGGGTCACACATTTTCCAGCCTGTTCAAGTTCGTGGGTTGTTCTTGAATTATGGTGGTTGTCTCCACAATGTTGAAATCTAAACACCAATCTTACCTTGAATATTTTTCTCTTTTCAAACAGCGATCCTCTAACTTGAGTATGGACTTGGATTCCTTGTGGAATTCTGGTAAAATATAGATAAATGAGCACCACCCCAGACTTGATGAAAAAAATGATCAGAGAAGAACTCCTCACTCAGGTCTATAAAGAAAAACCTCCCCCACGGAGGATCTGAAGTGACCAATGGTTCCGTGGCTTTTAACTATCTCTAGGGAGCAGTGGTTCTCAAACTACAGTACACTTCAGGATCCCCAGTAGAGTTTGAAGAAACAGGACTGCCACCCCCCCCCCCATCACAAGATATGCTTCAGTAGAGTCTAGGATGGTGCCAAAGGATTTGCCTTTCTAACAAGTTTCCAGCTGATGTTGACACTGCTGTCCTAGGACAACACTTTGAGAATCCCTCCTTTAGAGAATCTTTTTATTGTTTGGTTTATGGCATTAATCATCTGTACAAGGGAAAGGAGAATATAAGTGTCAGGGAAATGTTTCCTTCCAGGCGAAGATACATGGTCAATATGATGCCTCACAGAGGAATTAGAGATGGTGGCCATGGCATAGAGTCTAGACAAGCAAAGAGCCTAAACAAGGAGGTACACCATCAGATGCTACATATGTGTGAAAAAACAGCAGACATCTGTTGATTTTTTTTTTTTTTTTTTGGCCTGCCTGGCATCTCCTCTCCTGTCTTGTGTTTAAAGAATTCTCTTATCAAGAACTTATCCTGTGTTGTTGAAGTGGAAATAACACCTCCTCCTTCACTTCCCTCATGGGGTGGACCCATGACCTAGACCCAGCCTGCCATAATTCTGCATTCCCCTGTCCACAGTGTTTGGATTATGGATAGATGCAGCATCCAAATTGGCCAGTGAGCACTCTCTCTGGATTGTGCTAGGGTTCTCAAAAAAGAGGAATTCTTTCCTTCTGATATCACAGATCTACCACTTTATAGAAAGAACCTTCTTAAGGGGAGGGGGAGCAGAGGGAAGCAGGGCTGAAAGGTGGAAAGAGAGAAAGAGCAAGGTCAAGAAAAAACTTGACACGGATCCCTCCAACAGAGTACCTACACAGGCATGTTTGAAACTGCCTTCTAACGCTTCTGCTTCTCAGCTGGGCAGTCCTTGTATTTTGTTTTTACTCAATCTGTTTGTGTATTAACTTTTTATCATCTCCATTCTTAAGAGTTCTGCCTAACATAGTGCATCCTCCCAGATGTCTACCATCTTACTCAAATTCCCCTGCCATCATAAATGGGGATTTTAAAACATGCAAAGACATTCTGTTACACAAAAGGGTCCCACCGATCTAACACATTTGGGTAATACCCCAGATTATGTTCTTCTCTTGGGAATACATTTCACACATTAGTCTGTTTAAGAACCTGAGAAGTTTTGAACTATAATTAGCCATTTAAGTTTTGTAACTCAGCATCTCACAAATATATTTGATCACATAGACTTTTTGTGTGTATGTGTGGAACCTGCTATCCAACATCCATGGTTTTTGTTTTACTTCTGTGATGAATTTCAGGCCATTATATGGTCATAGATGAAGTGTTACTCTTAGGTATAAACCATTCCTCCAAAAAACACATTATGCCCATTACAGAACAAATACTAAGTGAAATTAAAAGGCATGTGGCCTTCTTCCCGGAAGGATTTCTCTATAAATAGCACTCCAGTTTAACTTTGACTATGAAAGATTAAGTGGTATGATCAAAGTTAGGAGTAAAAGAAGACTTTCTTTGATTTGGGAAGAGGTCTATATTTACTTAATGGCTGGTCTTTCTTTCTGATAGCAGTTTTGGAGCTTGGCCTCAAAGTCCCCCTGGTAGAGTGAAGGGGCTCCTGCACTGGCTCCTGTAAGCCTGCAGAAACAGTACATGGTCTAAAGGTCATCACTTTTTAGTCAAAGAACAAATACATGGAGTGAGGTTAGGAGGAAGGGCCAACCAGAGACATATCCTCTCCTCACATCCCTGCAGGACCAAGGCCAATCTTCTGATTCCCATGCACTCCATGTACTTTTAAAACAAACAGAAAACTAATTCAGATAAGCAAATATACTCATGAGTCCCACTCCAGTGTGACCAGGTTTTGTTTTTTGGCAATTTGTACAAAGTTCTGCCAAGACTGGATTTCTAAGTGATGGTGTCTAACCATCATGCAGCTTTTCCGGCTTCCCCAGGCCCCCAGGACTACTAGCATACACTAGAATGTCTTCCATGCTTCTCCTCCTGTGGCTTCCACCAGGGTCCAAGAATTGGCACTTCTGCTCAATCTTTCTGTTCAAACAAGCTTCACCAAACAGGCGCTCCTATTGTTACTGCCTTCCACCAAATTGGCTGCTGCCTCTCTGAACACTAAAACTTGACCAGACCAGAGTCCCCCCCATTGTCAAAACCTCATGATGTGACATGGTACCAGGAGGGGAGATGTCCCTCTCCCTTTCATTCCCGTGGCTTTGCCCCATCCTTCAAGGAGCTCCCAGGGCAGCACTGCATTGACTGATTTCTTAAACAGATGGTAGTCAAATAACTTAGAAGAATTTTTGTCCTGGATTTCATTAGGACGAAGGGGTGAGTCCTATGGAGTTGTGATTGGAGGACAGTCACATTAATGAAACAGCCGTGCGAAGAGCTCCTCTCAGTGGCAGTCAATGCCTTCTTCCTGGGGCCCAGATTTCCTGTCTTGCTTCACATGGGGCTTTCCAAAGATGTTCCTCGGTCCTCATGAAAATGGGTTTCTGGAGCCCTCACCTCCTGCCTAGATATGTCCGGAGCTCATACTCAAGTTGGAACCACACCTTCTACAAGGTCATTGAGATGAAACAGCAAAGACAACAAAAGAAATAAAAGACTTATCAATGATATTAGAGACATCTTCAGTGATTGGTAGTCATAGGTAATACAGGTACCATTTATTTACCTTCTTCCATGTCAGGGATTGGGAAACATTTCTGTAAAGGGTCAGATACTAAATATTTTTGCCTTTACAAGCCATATAGTCTGCATCAGAACTACTCTTCTTTGCTCTTGTAGCTGCAAAGCTAAAAGACAAAGACAATATGTAAATGAATGGACAAGTCTGTATTCCAAAAAAACTTTATTTAGAAAAGCAAGGGCAGGCTGGATTTGATCCCTGGGCTATAGTTTGCCAACCTCTATTCTATGTGATAGAAATATTTCAAGATCTTCCGTCTTTGAAACGTTAATAAAATGCTTATAAATTCATTTTCTTGATATACATATTGAAAGAAAGCATTTGATATTTTCTTTTGTTGCTGTTGTTGTTATTGTTTAGGGGTTCCATTAAAATGTTCAATTCTTTATAATTAGGAGCTGTTGAAACATGCCTTCAAGGTCTCACACTAGAGGTAGTTTAGAAGCCTGAGATACAAACTGTCTGGGAAGTGTTTATTTAACTCAGTCAGATTGCCAGAGCAGAGTGGGTATTTCTCAAGCTCTCTCCCAAATATGGAAGATAAATACAGCCTTAGCTCCACTTCATCTGCACATGAGAAGGTAGCAGAAGTACCTGATTCCTTCAGGTCTGAAATGCCTGCTTGCTGCCTCACCCCAGCCCATCACCGAGCACAGTTTTAAGGCACAAGTTTACTTTGTGTCCACTTCCCATGGAGCCCCAAGACGGCACTATAAAATCATTTGTTCCCACTTTGCCTTCTGCTCTGTCTCCGCCTCTCCTCCACCCCCTCATTCCACCCTTCTCTAACTACTGCTTAGGAATGTAGCTAACTATCTGTGCCAATTCAAAATTAACTTAGTTTAGAAGAAAGGTATGCAGAAGTAAACGAAGGTACACTACAGTGTCATAGGAGAGGATCTGAAGGTTGGAGAAATATTTCATTTTCTATTTCAAGAATCAGTTCCACATCTTTGCCATCATCCAACAAGCAAGTATGGAATACCCAGCATGAGCTCGGTGTTCCAGACGGGATATCTTACTTAGACATTTAGATTTTGCAGCTTAAGGAACCACCCAGAGTTTAGTGAATCAGAACAACAAACATTATTTTCATTACTTTATGCATGATTAAAAGGCCAGATCGGCTTGTAAGCAAACATAGCCCACTGGTAATGCTGCTAGTGAAACCCAAAAAGGAAAAGTGAAAACTATCATCGAGAAATTAGGAATGTCATTTCACTGAGCAGTGATACTAAACAGTATTTGTTGTTTCCCCCAATATCCATTGAAAGGAAGAGAAGCTGGAAAGAGCAGAAAAACATCCTGGAGGGTTCCTGCTGCAATTCTCCAGGGTCAAGGCTGGCTGGGCTGCTGTCTGCACCACCTCCTCACCCACAGACGGCCAGCCTGGGTGTGCTCATGGGGACAGAGGGGCCCGCCAGCAGAAGAGCAAGTCCCAGAGCACAGGTGCTTTCCAACTCCGTTTGCATCACTTGTGCACATGTCTCATCCGCCAAAGCACTGGCTAAAGGGTGGGGAAATCATCCTCCCCTCTTGTGGGCCAAGTCCCACTGCGAGCTGGCAGCACAGACAGGGAGGCACGAATACATGGGGGCTGTTGTCAGAATGATCTACCTCAGCCAACGAGCTCTTTTCTGCAAGCCATTGAGTGCATATCCACCCCTCCTTGTTTTATTTCCTCCTGAAAAAGCATGAGAAAGGCTCTACTGACCCGTGAGCTCTGATTACATCTGACGGTAGCGAAAGACAAGGCCGACTGCTAACTCTCCAGCTTGTGGGTGATGTAACCCAGAGTCCTTACAGATCAGCTTGGCGGAGTATATTTGGGTGGAATTACAGCTTTTACATTGTAGAGGGGAAAAAACAAGGAATGAAAAGTTCTAGAAAGAACATACCCTTCCCTGTCCTTACTGTGAGCCCCAGAGCCATTCTGGGTCTTCCAGATGAACCCACTATTTGTAGAATGCCTTTTCTCCCTTCTGGATATTGGTTATAATAGGAGGAAAACATATCACCCTTCTCTCTGGGCCTGGTGGAAATCTCATCACAAAGTCAGATGCACGTAGTTTTTAAGATAACGTTGTGAACATAAGGTCATTATTCCTGTTTTTTTGTTTTTTTTTTAACAGACATGCTTGGGGTGCCTGGGTGGCTCAGTGGGTTAAAGCTTCTTCCTTCGGGTCGGGTCATGATCTCAGGGTCCTGGGATGGAGCCCCGCATCAGGCTCTGTGCTCAGCGGGGAGCCAGCTTCCCCCCCCCTCTCTGCCTACTTGTGATCTCTCTCTCTGTGTCAAATAAATAAATAAAATCTTTAAAAATAAATAAATGAAAATAAACAGACATGCTGCATCCTCCAGACCCAAGAGCCACGCAGGGAATAAGGTGCACCTCTCCCCTGACTTGAGGATTAAGTGGAGACCGAGCCACACAGCTGGTAAACACTGAACTCACAATGGCCGAAACCTGGTAGCCGTTTTCATTAGAATTACGAAGTTCGTAAAATTCTTCTGAAAACCTGGATTTTCGCTTTTTGCTGGAACCAGCCCTTCCAGTTAGGTTTCTAGTCCTACTTGCTCCTTGTAAGCGTAGGCAGGAGACCAGAGAACAAAACAAAATAAGCAACTCATGTGCAGGGTTTAGGGGAGAGAGAGAGAGAGCAAGAGGGGCTGTGACTATGGGCTGCCTTGTCCGTCCAGGAAAGAAGATACCACTTCAGTCTGTCACACAGAGGGGTTCAGGAGCAGCAGAAGAGCTGAGAGGCTGGCCAGAGGAAGACACTGCAGTCAGAGGTTAACCAGAGTTAGGCGGCTGCTCACACCCAGCACTGCAGAGCCCTTCAGAGAAGGCAGGCCAGCTTCCAGAGCCCTGGGAGCCCCCGGAGCTGCCCTCACAAGGCCTGGCTGGCTGTGCAGGGGCCGGAGTCGCATCGCCATGGGTCTGAGGTGCTCTCTTCTCCTGTCCTCCAGCCAATGCCCCACGTGGCAGCCCTGGAGCCCCCACTGTCCCCATACCCTGGGGCTCTCCAGGATGGGCCGTTCGTGCCGGACACCAGGACTCCTGGTGGGCAACTTCTGCTGAAGTTCTCTCCTCCAGCCCAAGATGCTCAGACTGCACTTGGAGGCTCTTTCTGTCCAGTCCTGTCTACTTGCACCCCTTCTGATGTGTGTCGGACTGACTGCAGCCCAGGCTCTCTCTCTTTTCCCTTGCTCTCTCGCCTTTATCCATCACTACCATTTCTACACCCCCCCCCATAAATAAATCTCTGGCATGTTTGATTCCATCTTGCTGTCTGCTTCTCAGAGAACACAAGCTGATAAGCCCCTCCCTGTCTCTCTTGTGGCGAAAGACAAGCCACAGCTCTTTCCACAAACTCCACCACAAACTCCCCTTTCTTCTTGCCTCCAATGAGGCGAGTCTCTCTCCGTCTCAAGTCTTAGCCTCCACTGCCCTCTGAAGCCCTGATCTCCCTCCTTTCTCCATCACTTTCATCCTTCTCTCTTGCGTATCTCCAGTCCCACCCTCTCTCTTTCTTCCCCAGTGAAGCCCCTTCCACTCCCAAGTCCCTCCCCTCAGTCTCCAGTCCCTTTCAAGATTTCCTGCTTGCTCTGCCTCCTTCTCACAGCCAGGGGCCTTGGGAGGGCACTGGTCACACTAACTACTTCCATCTGTATGGCAAGGTGCTCACTGCCCCCAGGAGAAAAACAAAAAACCAAAACCCACATCCAGGTTCCTGCAGTCCCCTGGTCAGTAAGTCCAAGGTTACCTTAGACTCCTTATGTTTGTCCTTATATTACTTCCACATATCCAACCACTTCGGAGCATTTGGCACCTCTTAGCTGGGCCTTCCTTTGCTGGAAACTCCTTTCTCTCTTCATCTGGGGGCACATTTTTCTTTAGTTCTATAACTAGTCTTTCCTAGACTCTTGGCTACTCCTCTTTCCTTGGTCTTTCCCTAGGGACCCTTCATTGGGTCCCTCATCATCTCACTTTTCATACTCTTCCTGGGCAATGAGATCCACACATGGAGCCTTGATTTCTAGTCCAGAGGTGACAATTCTAAAATCTAACTCTATCCTAAAACTCCCTCTGGAACTTTGGACTGCTACTTAATATTTTGACTCCTATTTCTCCCAGTGCACATCAGACTTAACATATCTACAACCACAATAAGCCTCATCTCCCTCCTGATCTACTACATACCCTCTGTGTCCCAAGTCACTCTTGACCCCTTTGTGTTGCTCAAGCCAAAACCAGGGTATCAGTATTGACACTCCTTTTTTCCCCCTCATCCTACCTGGATCCTTCTTCATAGTCTGAGTTCTCCTATACCTTTTCATCTCGTGGCTTCTACCCTGGCTCCGGCCACCATCATTCCTTTCCTGGATTGTTCCTACACATCCCTAAATGATGTCCCTATACCCAGTCTTGATCCCCTTCAGCCCTTCTCAACACGTCTACCTTGTGATCCTACTAAAGTGGTAACTGCTTCAGTGCTCCCCCCTGATTCTAAAATTAAGTCTCCAGTCCGTGGCCTGGTTTACCAGGACTGTCATAAAATGACCTTGGTTCTCCATCCTGACCTTCAGCTTCTTCCGCCTCCTTCCCCTCCCCCCCCCGCTCCCTGTTTCAGGTCATGTGTAAGCACGTGCAGTTTTCTGAACATGTCATTTCACTCATTTGCCAAACTTTGTCCCAGGAGCCACCCTTCTTGGGGATCTCCTCCACGCCGTGCAACTTTGCCGAACACACAACCACCATGGCCCACGTCAGCAGCTAAATCCTACATACCCATCCCCTGTCACCTGTCCCCCTTACCTCTGTGACTTGTTGAGATGGCTGATCTGCTTCCCTGCACACCTCCTTTTATAGTCTTACATACTGTACTATAATTGCCTACTCTCTGTCATTTTCAACAAGAATATCTCCTTGAGAGTATGTCTATGTCTTCTCCCCAAAACAAAGCACAGGGCCTGGAAGAAGGAATTTTTACTGAGTTAATAACTATGCTATTCTGTTTTAAACCTATTATATATCTGCCTATAGGATTTGCTCAGGACATCATATTTTTTTTTAAAGATTTTATTTATATATTTGACAAAGAAAGAGAGAGATCACAAGTAGGCAGAGAGGCAGACAGAAAGAGAAGGGGAAGCAGGCTCCCCACTGAGCAGAGAGCCTGATTCAGGGCTCAATCCCAGGACCCTGAGATCATGACCTGAGCTGAAGGCAGAGGCTTTAACCCACTGAGCCACCCAGGTGCCCCCAGGACATCATATTTTTGAAGATAATTATTGACCACTTAAAATGACTATATTTTTAGTATAGGCAATTTAATTTTATAGTTGGAATTGTGCATCTTAAGTCTTAGGCCTGCTCAAAAAAAAAAAACTGTCCAATTAATACTCAAGGCACAGACCTAAGATTAATGGATAGAAGGCATAAGTATATTATATGTGCCTAAGAGTGGAGTCTATCCCCATAAAGAGTGGGATGAGGTGTGGTTCCCATCACTATAGTTATACAAGTGTAAATTAGATTAAAATGTTATATTTGTGGTGGACTCATCAGTTGATATTTAAGGCTATTTCTGAAACAGGAGTAAAATTTTGATTGTGATGATTTATATGCTTACATCTCATAGACATATAATTCTAGGCCTGAAAAATATCTTAGGATTTAATGCCAAAATTCAAAGTTGAAACCTTGAAGATATTCATCTACGAGCTCATAGAATCATATTCTATGTTTGGTTGAATAGCTACAATTTTTATTATTTTAAGAGAAAGTAGATTTTTTTTTTACTGAGATTAAGTTGTTTTCCATTTAGGATATTTTAAAATGATTACCTTTGAATAATAAGCTTCTAGCAGAAGCTCTGCATGAACCTTGCCTAGTTTTGCCTACAGCTCTTGACTGAATGTCCAGCAGGCTGTTGGGTTGTTGTCCAGCCATAGCAAAGCCATATAGATGCAAAGTTCATCTTCAGTTCCCTCTTCCTGCCTAGGTCCTCTGCCCCCTTCATTTTCCAGTGCTTTCATGCTTTTGCTTTGACCCCCTGACTTCTCCCCTTGGATGACTGGTTTGGAACCACTCTTCTGGTTGGGAGAGGGCAAGCCAAGGTGCATATGCCACACCACCTGTTTCTCCAACAGACTAGACTGGTCTGTGGAGACAGATCTTAGACAACACATGTGTTCCTTTAGGTATAGGTGTCACTTCTGAACAAACCTCTTCCATATGCACCATTTCTGGAGAATAATTCCTGACAGTCTTTTTTTTTCTTCCTTTCTTTCCTTTCTTTCCTTTCTTCTTTCCTCCCTCCTTCCCTCCCTCCCTTCCTTCCTTTCTTCCTTCCTTCCTTTCATCCTTCTGTATAATTATAATTTACAACACTGGGGCTCTGGGAAATAATGACAGGACATTTTTAATTCCTGTTGAGCTATCCTTTCCTGATTTTGTTATTCTATAGTATGTTAGCTCTAGGTTTATCCTGTGGATAGATAAAAGCACATAAGCAAAAATAAAACAAACCCCCCCCCCCAAAAAAAGGAACAGATAGGAAAGTCTGGGGATATTGACCAATGATACATCAGTAAATGAATTAATTCTACATCAGGCTAAAATCACTTCTTATGGCCTGAATATTCCAGATCTTGTTCAATCACTCCTCTCTTATCTTAACTACCTGCTCTATTCCCATGTCCTCGGGGCTCTGCTAAATGAATTGTTATCTAATTTCTGAGAAATCATTTCATTAGAGTATTAATGCTCTCCATTATTTAACATATTATCCTCTGGCAGATAATATTTGCATTTTGAGTGGTACCTTCTGTGCCTTAATCAGAATACTGAGCAGTATGTTAATTCTAGGTACCATGTCAAATCTTCAGGAGACATATATCTACCCATTAAATCTTAGAGGGAGCCCACCAATGTTTAGTGCATTGCCAATTAATGGTTTCAGTCAGTTTCAGTATTTAACCAAAGCTAGGCAAAATATTCCAAAAAGGTTAAATTCTAGGTACAGTTGATGGAAGGTGGGTAGTGAGGTACCTGTTTTGGATTTGGTGGCCACAGTTTAGCTTTTTAATGTTATTCTTAATGGCTCTGTAACCCTGGGCATATTCTTGCCTCTGTTTCTTTCTCTAAAATGGTTCTTACCCTGATGAAAATAAAATAATAAAATAAAATAAAATGCACCACCATTAGAATTCACCACAAATTAATTCTTATTGGTTGAAAAAGGTCCAATGAGAAACACTATAAATATGAACTATTTCTTTACTGAAAAATACCTATATTTCTCAGCTATGCATTACAGTGGGATTTAGAAAAGTTGACCTTTTGTTGATGATGTAGAAGTGGCATATAGGATGCCTAATGACAAGCACAGTGATAGCTGGGCACTGGAGAACTGGCCTTGTTTGCTACTTGACATGCCCTCCTTTTTCTCTAACTAGTCTATTCATCTTTTGTTTACAGAATCCTGAGCCTTTGTTTATACTTCAAAGGCAACAGAATTTTACTTAGTTCCCAAGGCAGTAGTGCCAAGAAGAAGATGAGAAGTAGGTACCTGAAGGTAGCATTCCACCTTTAAAGGATGGTCCAGACATTCTCAGTGCCTTGGAGGCTGAATTCTCAGCAGACTATTTTAAAGAGGGCAGTGTTGTCTACTTCACCACAACCTAGAAAACAGCAAGTTATTTGCTCTCCCAGGGTGACCATTTTTTTCCTAAACAAATAGAGATAATTGTCTATTTAATTTATGACTTGGGGTAAGTCATTTATTGCCTGAAAATATTCATTGGAAGAGCCTGGCATTTTTAAATTAAAATACACTGTAATTTAGGTTACAATCTATCATTTCTTTTTAATCCAATCATCTTCTTTCATTTTTATATAAACAATTTTGATGGAAAATATATATTTATAAAAAAAAGCTCCTTTCCCAACTTCCTTCTAAATGACCCACTGTAGACCCAGAAAAACATAAACACTCATAATGGCAGAGAAAACTGGAAGTTGCAAACAGCCAATTGCGAGAACCTGGGGGAAATGTGTGCTAATTATGAGGATGAGATAAGTAGTTTCAAGTAAAGGGCACTTGATTGGGCTACCAGCCAAGTGGTGAGTGTCTGAGATCAGGTTCCTTGAGGCTGGAAACAGGAAAAAGAGAAAACTCCACTGAAAGCAACACAAGACATCACGAAATGGAGAAACATTCCAAATCAGAGCCGTCTAAGAAAAAAAAAATACGGTTTCTATACTCACAACAACCGGTTTTGAATCAACAAGCACATTCACGAGATTTCTTACCCAGAACACAGAAACATTAACAATAAAAGAAAAACTTGATAATCTGGACTTCATGAAAACTAAAACTTTTGCTCATCAGAAGATGCCACTAAAATATAAAAATACAAGTTACAGACTGAAGAAAATATTCACTTATATATACATATGTCTATATATATATATACATATATATGTAATTATATATATTAAGAGGACAAAAATTTGAACAATTACTCTGTAGCCTAAGATATACAAATTACTGTTATACATGCTCATGCTCATTAGTCAGCAGGGAAATGCAAATTAAAACCACAATGAGATTCAATTCCACATCCTTTGGAAAAACTAATATTAAAAAGAATGACCACACTAAATGTTGGTGAGGATGTGGAATAACTGGAAACTACTTTACAAAATTTAAACATATATCTACCCTATGCTCAGCAATTTCATTTCTAGGTATTTGTCCAACAGAACAACAAGAAGTGCTTTAAAAAGTCTCATACAGTAAATAAACAAGTGTAGAATAGTCACTTGTACAGTGGAGTACTGCTCAGGAATGAAGGGGAAAACAAATACTTCTTCCTCATGAAAGCTTGCATGAATCTCACCAATGTAGTATTAGGAGAAAGAGTCTACTAGAATATATTCTCTTGAAGTATGGGCTTTCCTAATTTCTATTATCGTAGTTGAATTTTGTCCATAAGAGGACATTTTGGTTTGCTAGATATTCTATGTTAGTTGGTGTGTAGATAACACAAGTGCATGCACTTGCTAAAAATCTTCAAAATGTAGTCTTAAAATATTTGACTGTATTGTATTTAAGTACAGTGTATTAAATACAATGATTTTTTTGAAAAAAGTAAAGCATTAATATAATTATTATGTTCAAGGAATTAAAAGGAAAGATGAATTTTGCAAGAATACAATTTGTTTTAATTTGGGTTCCCTCAAAAGCACATTTTGAGACAATGACTCAATTATAAGTAGTTTATGTGGCAAGTTCAGGGAACACTGTGAGAGCGTGGGGAAATGAAACAGAGAAAGCAACTAGGCCAGTAGTGGTATGTTTTGAAACAGATTCCACATTGGACAACTAGAGCTTAACATTCTGGAGAGACTGAGGAGACAGTGTAAAACACGGGCATCAGCATTATTCTGAGGGAAAAGAAGCGAGTACTTATATACCTACTCAAAATAGTTTTAGGTTGAAGCTATTCACGTAGGTTGTTAATTTCTGGATATTCCCAGCAGACTAAGTGAGTAAAAAGAGATATATTCTGTGATTCCATAAAAATCTGCAGTTAGAATTCATTTGTATCACACTAAATGATAATGTCTGAGGGATATGTGGAGATATTGGTAGCATCTGCTAAAAAATCTTTTCAGGGGCGCCTGGGTGGCTCAGTGGGTTAAAGCCTCTGCCTTTGGCTCAGGTCATGACCTCTGCTCAGCGGGGAGCCTGCTTCCCCCTCTCTCTGCCTGCCTCTCTGCCTACTTGTGATCTCTCTCTCTGTGTCAAATAAATAAATAAAATCTTTAAAAAAAAATCTTTTTAAAATAATGAGGTGGAGAAGCTTGGCCTCTGGTTAATACATGGGTGATATTAGACTGCCCCACTGTCAAGAAAAACCATAAATGATGAGAAGACTCAAAAAAAGAAGGAGGAAGAGGTGGAGGAGGAGAAAAAAGGAGAAAAGGAAGAAAACATCTGTTCAATGGCACTGGAGAGCAACCAAGGCAGTCAGAATTTAAGGGGCTAAAATTCTTGAGCAAAGGGAAGCATATTGAAGTAACCTCACCATGTGAAGTCACTTTACTCCTTTGGGACAATTGCCAATTCGCAGTATGGGGCATGGAAGCCAAACAAAAAGCAGTAATTTAGAACAGGGTTGTCCAATAGGAATATAATGTGAGCCATATAATCTTAAGTGATTCGGTAACTACATTAAAACAGGTTAAAAGAAACAGGCAAAACTAATTTTAATAATATATTTTACTTAACCCAATACCATTCCAACATGTATTTGATGTAAAAAAATTAATGCAACATTTCACTTTTTTTGTACTACAACTTCAAAATCTGGTGTGTATTTTACACTTACAGCACATGCCAATTCAGATTAGCCCTATTTAAAGTGCCCAGTGGCCACATATGGCCAACGAGTGCCATACTGAATAGTACAGGACTGTTTATAGCCGTCTCACTGGGCTGTGATGACTATAAGGACATATGAGACAGGAGGTGTCAGGATCCTGGGGAAGAATAAACTGTGGATGAGAGAGCCAGATATTCTGCATGCAACTTTTCCAATAATGTACAAAATCAGAGAAAGACTCTGAAAAGTAAGAAGAACATCGCTGCTAAAATGATTAAATATTACAGTATTTTCAAGGGGCCAACAAGGCAAAACTTGCAGTTCAGAATCTCCCAAGCTGCCAGGACGTAGATCAACAATGCAAGGTGTAAACTGAACCTCTTTAAAGAGTTGGAACAGAGAGGAAGAAATGCCAGAAATGGAGCAGAATCAAGTAGATTCAGTTGAGATCTTCAGAGTATATCCCTGACAATTAAAATTAAATTCCCTGTAGAAGAATCATTATGCAGTGTCTCGTAGTGTTTCACTGAAAAATATGTGATACTCGGGGCCTGATACTCAGGGCACCTGGGGGGCTGAGTCAATTAAGCATCTGACTTCAGCTTAGGTCATGATCCTGGAGTCCTGGGATTGAGTCCCGCATCAGGCTCCCTGTTCAGTGGGGAACCTGCTTTTCCCTCTCCCTCTCTGCTCTCTCTCTCTCTCCCACCCCTCACTCAAGTAAATAAATAAAATCTTAAAAAAAAAATGACACTCAATCAAAAATTACCACACCTTTCAGGAAGCAGGCCCAAATAGCCAAGTCCAAGAGGAAAAGCAGACAGTTGGAACATACCCATGTACTTCATGTGTCTGGAGTTATCAGATGTGAACTTAAAAGTTACTGGGATGAAAATATTAAAAGAAATAAAACACAGATAATATTACTTGCCAACTAAGATTAATTAAAAGCATGTAATGTAAATCTTAGCACTGCAAAAGTACAATAAATCAAATGAAGAACTGAACAGATGTGTTTGATAACAGACTGGATGCAGAAGAGGAGGTGATTCGTAAATTGGACGGTAGGTAAACAGAAAATGCACTGAAACACAAAGAGAAAAAGATGAAAAATGCAGTCAAGAGTGTGAGACCCCCATGTAGTTCAGTGGAAAGGTCTAATGGGTAGGTAATCAGAGACTCAGGAAGGGAAAAAAGAGAATAGGTCAGAAGTAGTCATTGAAGACATAATGGCTGGTGATGTGCCAAACATTGCAGAAGACATCACATCATAGATTCAAAGAGCTTTATGAATTCTAAGACTGAAAAAATATATTATTAAAATAAACTACTAAAAGACAAAATCAAAGAGGATATAAAAGTAGCCAGAGGAAAAAATAATATATACCTTGAAAGGAGCAACAGTACAACTAATGAGAGAGTTCTTAACAGAAATGAAGAATCCTGAGAGAAAATGGAATGGCACCTTTAAAGTCGTTCTGAGTTAACTTGTATCCAATTCCCTCTGGATTCATACGTCAAAGTCCTAACACCCAGGACCACAGAGTATGATCTTACTTGGAGATAGGGCCTTTACAGATATAATCATGTTCTATGTACCAAAAGGCATATTTAAGAAAGTGCAAATATGAGCCCCAGATTGCAGAAGCTATTTGTAAAACATGTATTTGACAAAGGACTCATTGCCAAGATATATATGGAACTCCTACAAATCAATAAGAGAAAACTGATAATCCAATTTAAAGACAGTAAAAGGACTTACACAATCACATCATAAATAAATAAATAAATAAATAAATAAATCACATCACAAAATAAAATACCCAAATTACCAATAAGAATACAAGGTGAGCTTGATCTTACATGTCATTAGGGAACAACAATTAAAACCATAATGAGAACCACTACTTACCCATCGAAATGACTAAATTAAAAAAAAAACTGACCTTGGCAAGTGTTAGCAAAGATACGGAGCAATTAGAATTATTTTGATACTGATTGTAGGAATATAAGCCAGTACAACCATTTTAGAAAATTTATTGAATTTATAAATATCAAATAAGGCAGATAATTCATTCTTGGATATATATCCCCCCCAAAATGTGAAAATACACTAAAAATGCTTATAGTAGCATTATTTATAATTTTTAAAAATTTAGAGCTACACAAAGGTCTATAAGAAGAAAAATTGAATAAGTATATTGTGATCTGTCCATATAACAGAATACTACTCAACAATGGGATAAATGAACTACTGCTGTGCACACACACACACAGAGAATAATACATGAATCCCATAAACATAATGTTAAGTGATACATGCCAGAAAATAAAGATCATATTCCATTTTTACAAAATTCGGAGGCAAGCAGAATGAACCATATGATAAAAGTTAAGAGCACCAGAATTGGGATAAATTTCATCATGTGCCTTCTGAAACCATGCACCTGGAAGGTTAGAAGGACACACCATCACTTCTATGGCAATCTCTCATTATACATATGTGAGAGTTACTATTATAAGAAATTGGCTGCATGACTATGGAGACTGAGAAGTCCCACAATATCTGCAAGGTGGACACCAGGGAAAGCTGGTGGTGCGGTTTGAAGGCTTGAAAACTGGAGAACCAAAATGGTGTAAATTCCAGTCCAAGTCTGAAGGCCTAAAAAAACCAGGAATGTCAAGGGCAAAGGATCAATGTCCTTGCTCAGTCAAGTAAAGAGAGAAAATGGGAGTTCTCCCTTTCTTCCACGTTTTTGTTCTCTTCAGGCCCTTAATGGATTGGATGATGCTCACCCACAAGGAGGAGAGAAATAAGCTACCAATTCAAATGCTAATCTTCTCTGGAAACATACTCACAGACACATCCCAAAATAATGTTTATGCAGGTATCTGGGCACCCCATGACCCAATTAGGTTGACACATAAAATTAACTATCACAAATGTATAACCTAAACCTAATCATGAGGAATCATCAAGATAATCCCCATTGAGGGACAAGTAACTGTCCTATCAAGGTTAGAAGGGACAGACTGAGGAACCGTCCACATTTAAAGGAGATTAGAGAGACCAAAAACCCAATGCAAATGTTGGATCAAGCTTTGATCGTGGAATGTATCCAGAACTGGGATGTGGGAATATCCACACATGTGTATGGGGACACACACACACAAACACACACACACACACACACACACACACACACACACACTATAAATATGAGCTGTTGGATATATGTGGATTAGGTTCCTATATTAGATAATAGTGTAATACTGATAATTTCTTGATTTTAATAGTTATACTATATTTATGCAAGCAAATGTCCTTGTTCTTAGGAAATACACATGGCAGAGTTAATTTACTTTTTTAGCAAAAATACCCATATGTGTACATACAGAGAGAAAATGAGAAAGCATGTGTGATTAAGTATTAACAGTTGAGAAATCCATGAAGAGTGAACAGGGATTCATTTTTTAACTCTGGCAATTATTCTTTAAGTGTGAAATTATTTGAAAGTTAAGTTACAAAACAATTACTAAAAAATCCCATTGAAGGTATAAAACTTGAGAGAGCTAGATTAAAATACATATTAGTGGTTCTTTAATCCTAAGTCTACCTGAAATTTGGCAGAAAGGAACTTTATTTTTGTTCCCCAATTCAGAATGCTGTGGAACCTGGACTGGATTGCCCAAAGGAAGAACCAAGTGGCACTTGGAGATCTTGGAGGATAGGAGATTTATTTGACACCGGCAGGCTCAGAGGAAAGTGTTCTCCAAAAGTCTGAGCCCCGAGCACAAGCAAGAGGGATAATTTATATACGTCTACTTCTGTATACGTGGTACTTTTGGCACGTGTGGCAAGCAGGGCAGGAAGAAGAACCCAGAAGGGCCATGGGGCAGAGACTGAGATTCCCCCACTGGCTTGGTTGGCCATCTTACAACACAGATTTTCCTTATCAAGAACACAAAGTCATGACCACCTTAAAACTACTGTTTTGTTCTCCCACCCTTTCCCCATTACCTGTCTTTCGGAACTCAGAAGATCCTATAACTCCATGTCAACAATAAACTGGAAAGACACAGGGAGAGAGGCAAAGTCTATATCTAAGTTTCCCCAGGAATGGGAAATTTTATATTCATAAAAGTAAGTACATTTTTCACATCACAGTTGGATGTGAGTCAAGATGCTGTTCTGGAAGGCTGTTCCAAGTGGTAATTCAGAGATCCATGCTCCTTCCATCACACGGCCCCATCACTTTATCCTCTAGCTCCCAGATGTGTGTGTGTGCATGTGAGAGAGATCCTGGACACAAGCATGGGGTCACCAGAGTGTTGCATATCATTCTGTATGCCCAGGACTCAGTAACATCATCACTGTAATTACCAGGGCAGCTAAGAGATGTAGGGTGCATAAGTGAGCACTAACAGTTCTGCCACACCAGCTCAGAGCTGGCAGGGTCTACTGGACAATAGGAATGAATCAGGGAATGTGTCCATCCAGCATTCACCCAGCACCCAGATGAGCAAAAACAGAGCCAAAGGACAACCCACCTGTTCTGCCTATTTTTGGGTTACTGGTCTTGTCCAGTCTGTTTAAATGCAAGCATCAGAACATGCACTGAACTTGAACTAATTCTGTCGAACCACAGAAAAGAAACATTATTCTGGGAACTCAGAAGCACAGACTTCTAAAACTCATTTATTACCAAAGCCAAGGGAAAATTTTAGAAACCTGTTTGGCACTACCTCCATGACACAGGAGGAGCCTCATGAAGAAAGATATTGCTGAGATGCAAAGACAAAAAAAGAAAATGTATAAGATAAGAATATTGAGGAGTTAAAAGTGAAATTACAGAAGTATAATTTTTATTGGAGTCAGTGAGGTGCAGAATCAATAGTGTAAAAATCATATCAATGATGTCAAAGCCAAGGACAAAGATATCCCAGGATTTGTAGGAAAGGGATGAAAGAAAAGAAAATGAATAAACTAGAGGCAGAGAATAAGAATCAGAGATGCAATTTAAGTAGTGTAGGCATTTCCAAGGAAGGTTTCAGAACAATTACAACAGAAATGGTTGAAAATAGTACAGTTGAGTAAAACTTTCATGAACTGGAGGGGGGAAAATAAGCCATGGATACAATTTTTAAAACATCAACATAGGTATGGCAAATGCAAATATTAATCACAGCTAGGTAAGTCTTAGAATTATTTTTTGTTACAAAGATAAAGAGAAAAACCCAGAACAAGTAAAACCTAAAAGAGGAAAAAAAGACGTCGTATTTCCTTTTACAAAAAAATCAGATGACAATGAATAATTCTATAAAGTTTTGAGGAAAAGGGAAAGTAGCCTAAGAATTTAAACACAGTTTTTGTGATTGCCCTTTGAAGAAAAATACTAAACCCACAAATATCACATGAAAGACATTTTTCTTTCTTATGAGAAACGGAGCGAGTTTACGGTTTTAAACCAATCACACCAACTGTGTACTTTTTCTCGCAATATTAGCTACAGGTTGCAGCAAAGTGGAGAAGAATGAAGGATAACACATATGCCTGCAACTTTCCTTTTAAAAACTCATCTTTGTTTTTATTTGCTAGCCTGCTTCATTTTAGAGGATAAAGGGAATCTTGCCCCAAATGATGTGAAAGCATAGTGACCACATGTTTCTACTGAACTTTCCCAAAGTACTGTTTCAAGCAGAGTGGTAAGGGAAAACTTCATTTATAAGGTGAAATTTAAGCAAAGACTTGAAATGAGGGAGCCAGACTTGCAGATTGCTGGTGAAAATGATCCAGGCAAAAGAAAGGCCAAGTGCAAATGCCCTGGGGCAGGTGGGCATGAGGACAACAAAGAGATCGACTTGGCTGAGGAAGGAGAGGAGCAGGAAATGAAGGTCATGGAGGCCAGGGAGTTTGCAGTTCATGTGGGGCTTGTAGATTATCATAAGGACTTTAGTTTTTACTCTGAGTCAAGTAGTTTCTGGAAGGTTTGGGGCAAAAGAAATTATCTCCTTTATTTTTAAAATAAGTTGCTCTAGACATTGTATGGAAAACAACCTTGAGATGGAGTAAAGGCAGGGAAGGGTAGGATCAAGAGTGGATGTAGGCATAATATTCCATTGTATATATGTACCGTGTCTTCTTTATCCATTCATCTGTTGAAGAGCATTTTGGATCTTTCCACAGTTTGGTAATTGTGGCCACTGCTGCTATGAACATTGCGGTACATGTGGCCCTTCTTTGTAATGCATCTGCTTCTTTGGGGTAAATACCCAGTAGTGCGATGGCAGGGTCATAGGGTAGTTCTATTTTCAACTTCTTGAGGAATCTCCACACTGTTTTCCAAAGTGGCTGCACCAGTTTGCAATCCCACCAACAGTGTAAGAGGGTGCCCCTTTCTCCACACTCTCTCCAACATTTGTTGTTTACTGTCCTGTTGATTTTGGCCATTCTAATTGGTGTAAAGTGGTATCTCAGTGTGGTTTTGATTGGAATCTCCCTGATGGCTAAAGATG
>CM053614.1:81732041-81772936 GCA_028646535.1 Procyon lotor
AGGTTCCTCAAAAAGTTGAAAATAGAGCTACCCTATGATCCAGCAATCACACTACTGGGCATTTACTCTAAAGATACAAATGTGGTCCGAAGGGGCACGTGCACCTGAATGTCTATAGCAGCAATGTCCACAATAGCCAAACTATGGAAAGACCTTAGATGCTCATCAACAGATGAATGGATAAAGAAGTGGTATATATATGCAATGGAATACTATGCAGCCATCAAGAGAAACAAAATCTGGCCATTTGCAATGGCATGGATGGAACTGGAGGGTATTATGCTAAGCGAAATAAGTCAGTCAGAGAAAGACAATTATCACATGATCTCTCTGATATGAAGAATTTGAGAGGCAAGGCCAGAGTTTGGAGGGGTGGGGGAGAGAAATGAAGCAGAAAGGGATGGGAAGGGAGACAAACTATAAGAGACTCCTAGACTCATGAAACGAACTAAGGGTGGCTGGGAGGCGGGGGAGAGGGGGTGTAGGGATAGGGTGGCTGAGTTGTGAACATTGGGGAGGGTATGTTCTATGTTAAGTACTGTGAAATGTGTAAGCCTGACGATTCACAGACATGTACCCTGGGGCAAATAATACATTATATGTTAATAAAAATTAAAAAAAAAAACCCAAAAAACAAAAACAAACAAACAAATAAATAAAATAATCTTTAAAAAATAAAAAAGATACAAAAGTATTTGGAGGGGGAGGAATATTCTAACATCTACAACTTACTCTAAAATACATAAAAATACAAGATGTCTTGATAAGTACAGAGAGGGCTAGTTTGACTGATATGTGATAAAGCAAATATAATAACAAAATGTGAGTTGTAGAATCTAAGTGGTGGATATACGTCTGTTCACTGTAAAATTATTTCTACATTTCTGTAGTTTGTTTTCTTAATAAAATTTTTGGGAAAACAAAACAAAACAAAACAAAAAAGAATAGAGTCATTGAATAGTTGATGCTTCCTTTTTTTCACTGTTAAAGAATCAGCTCTTAATAAGAAGAGCACTGTATTCAGCAGGAGCCAGGGCTGCACCAAAGTTGCATTTGGTGGGTGATTTCAATTTCACCGATGTGATCTTTGAACAACAGAAAGCAAAGAAGTAAAGTTGGATCAAACCAGATGTGCAGCTTCTGAGCTCCACCAAACAAGCTGTAAAGAGGTGGTTGGTCTGGTGAGGTAAAGTGATCCAAAAGTTATTAATTTAGACTTATCCCACCCGCACAATGCATCATTTTGATTTTTTATCTCCCTTTCCCCGAGATGAGGAAATCATCTCAGCACAAGTGCTGTAAGTGCTGTAAGTGAATGCACAGAGGATGACAATTTTTCATGGTCTCAGAGATGTGGCACCTTGCTGGTCTGGGGTCTGAGGGAGAATTCATGCACAGCTCATAACCCCCACTTATCACTTCACCCAGAGAGCACAATTCAAGAAGAAGGATTCATTCTAAGCCCAAACTTATAAACTATAAAAAGAGTGTCTTCCCAGTGGAGTCCATGCTCCCTTCTTGGTGTGAATGTATCAGCAGAACCAACTTTGTTTTCAAGGGATTGATCACTAAGTCTTGAATGGGAATGAGTGTTTTGAGGAAGCTGTCATACAGAACCTTGTGAATGGCTTCCTCCTTCATCTTGGTGCAGCTTTCTGGGGATCTGACTGTCAGGCACGATGGACTATCACACTTGAATTGAACTGTACAACCACTGACCCCTCTTTAACTTGTCTCCTCGTACTGCCCATGAATAAAGCCCCCAGTCCTGTTTTTCAGTTCAGCTTACTTTCATGACATGTTAAAAATCCCTTTGATTGCATGTTCTAGAAGCATTGAATTCTGCCTGTCAAGTATGAATTTAGAGCAGCTTCTGCCTCAGGGTGGCTCCTCAGATCTGACATCTCTTCAAGGGGAATTCTTTTGGTCTTTGGATTTGCAGTCTGAGTGAAGTGAACAAATATTTGGATAGTAAAATGGGGAGTTATAATGAAGAAGTCATAATGTAACCCTATTTTTAATCTACTCTGTTAATTTTAAATTATAGGCTAAGATGTTCATTATGAGGAGGATTTTAGACTCTTCAAGGAGAGATATCTGCTGGAGAAGAATGAAGAGACTGAAGCTTGAGGGACTTAATGTGGGATTTCATTCCTACTCCTCAGGAAGGGGGGAGGAGTAAAGCAGGGAGGAAGAAGAGCATGCTTGTGAATGTACAGGGAATAAGAATCACAAGGGAGTTGAACAAAAGTCAGCAGAATGTGGGGAAAGGAAGCACGCAAAACTTTCCCCTTTGTTTCCATTTCTGATCTGGCAAAGGATCTGATCCATGGTAAAAAAGGACCAAGGAAAAAAGGTACCTCATGGTTTCCTTGAATCTAGTCATTTATTGATCAAGATGAGCGGTAACATAATGACATCACATGCATAATAATTGTATGCTTCAAAGAAAGCCCTGAACTAGTTTAATTCCAAAAACCAGTCCAGGTGATGCATACACATTGTTTAATAAAACTATATGGAGGAGGAGCTTATAATGACATGGGCCTTCTTCTTGAACTTTCTCCCTCCCAAGGCCTATCCTTCCTGGGCAACCACTTTTGATCCTTATTTTGAAGCTGCTCCTATTTCTAAACAATATGATTATATATTGTTAATTATGTTGATAATATACTTATAATGATATTTCTTAATTTATAGACTCTTGACATTGCTTTCTAGTTACCTGTGGGATAGATGAGCTTTTAGCCTTCTTATACCTTTTATCCCCTAAGGTATGTTTTTTGTTTTATTTTGTTTTGTTTTTAGTACTGACATGCCTCATTTCACTGTGCTTTGCTTTATTGTGCCTTACAGATCCTGCATTTTTTAAAAGGATTTGTTTATTTCAGAGAGAGAGAGAGAGAGAGGGCATGAGCAGGGGAGAGCAGCAGGAGAGGGAGAGAATCCTCCTCAGGCAGACTTCTCACTGAGTATGGACCCTGACATGGGACCTGATCCCAGTGCCCTGAGATCATGACCTGAGCCAAAATCAACAGTGGCGTGCTTAACTGACTGAGCCATCCAGGTGCCCCCAGATACTGGATTTTTTTAAATTGAAGGTTTATGGCAACTCTGCATCAACAAGTCCCTCAGGACCATTTTACCAACAGCATTTGCCCAATTCATGTCTTTGAGTCTCATTCTGGTAATTCTAGCAACGTCTCAAACTTATTTATTTTTATTATATTTGGATTGCTGCACCTTGGTGACAAAACTTCAATGTGTTTCTTAAGTAGGATCCACTGGTGAAGACGCTGTGAAGACTGTTGAAATGACAACAAAGAATTTGGAATATTATATATACTTATATATTTTATATATATACTTATATATAATAATATACTTATTATAAGTATATATCCTTATATATTATATGTAGTTCAAAAGTGGCAGGAGAGTTTGAAGGGATTGACTCCAATTTTGAAAGAAGTTCTGTGAGTAAAATGCAACCAAACAGCATCGCCTGCTATAGAGAAATTATTTGTGAAAGGAAGTCAATCGCTGAAGCAAACTTCATTATTGTCTTATTTTAAGAACATTGCCACAGCTACCCCAACCTTCAGGAACCACCATTCCGAGCAGTCAGCAGCCATCAACATCAGGCAAGACCCTCCACGAGCCAAAAGATTATGACTCACCGAAAGCTCAGGAGATGGTTAGCACCTTTTAGCAATAAAGTTTTTTTGTTTGTTTTTCTGAGAGAGAGACTACTTTCGATTGGGGGAGGGGGAGCAGAAGGAGAGAGCAAGTGAGAATCTTAGGCGGGCTCCATGCCTAGCACAGAACCCTACCTGAAGCTCCATCTCACGGTCTTGAGATCATGACCCTGAGATTGTTACTGACCTGAGCCAAAATCAAGAGTTGGACACTTAACCAACTGAGTCACCCAGATGCCCCACAATAAAATATTTTTAAATTAAGATTTGTTCATTGTTTGTCTAGACATAATGCTATCACACACTTAATAAGACTACAGTGAAATGTAAACATAACTTTTATGTGCATTGGGAAATTGAAAAGATCATTTGACTCACTTTATTGTGGTATTTCCCTTATTGTGGTAGTCTGGAACTGAACTGGTAATATCACTGAGGTATGCTTGTATATAGTTTTGCTTATTTTCTTTAATTAAATTTTTACCTTTGAGATACTTATAGATTCACAAGTGGTCATAAGAAAGAATTCAGAGATCCACTTACACTCCACTCGGGGTTTTTCTTCATGGTAGCATTTCTGGAACGTGATCACAGCCAGGATATTGACCTTGACATGGTCTAAGAGACAGAGTAGTGCCCTTGTCCCGTCCCCAATCCCCTCACATCATCCTTCCAGAAACAGACCACTTCCTTCTCATCCCCTCTCTTTCATCTCTCTAATTTTGTCATTTCAAGAATGCTATGTAAATGAAATTTTAAGTATATCAATTCTTGGAATGGGCTTCTTGTCATTTGGTGTAATTTTGTGGGGATTCGTCTAGGTTTGAGTATGTATCCATAGTCCATTGTTTTTATGGTTGAATAGTATTCCAAGGTGTGGATTTACTACATTGTCTTTAGCATTTGCCCACTGAAGTGCATCTGGGTGGTTTTCAGTTTTTGACAATTATGAATAATGTGTGAACACAGGCTTTCATTCCTCTGGGATCAATGCCTAGGAATGCCCTGGCTGAGATGTCCTGGGGCTTACTTGTAGTCTATTAACTGCCAAACTGTTTCCCAGAGTGATCTTCCACTGGACATTCCTACCATCTGTATCTGAATGATCCAGTTTCTCCACACCTGTGCCAATATTGGAGAATCACTATTTTTTAATTTTAGCCTTTTTGAAAAGTGTATTGTGAAATCTCATTGTGATTTTCATTTATATTACTTTAATTGCTAAAGATGTAGAACAAAACACCTTTTCATGTGCTTTTTTTTTTGCAATCTGTTTATCCTTTTTGGTGAAATATCTCTTCATCTCTTTTTACAAATGTTCTAATAAGATGACTTTAATTTTTACTGCTGAGTTTGAGAGTTCTTGATATGTTCTTGTCCTTTGTCAGATATGTTGTTGGCAAATATTTTCTCCCACTGTATAGTTTTTCTTTTTGTCTTTACAAGGGTCTTTTATAGAACAAAAGCCTTAATCTTGAAGCACAATTCATCAGCTTTCCTTTTCATGGATCATGTTTCTGGTGTCAAGGCTATAAACTTTCCATCTAGCCCTAGATCCTAAAGATTTTCTCTTATTTTTTAAAAAGTGCTATAGTTTCACACTTTATTCTATGACCTATTTTGAGTTAATTTTTATATAAGATGTGAGAGTTAGGTTGAGGGTTTTTTTCCTGTTTCATTTGTTTTGCTTACGGTTGTCCAATTTGCCCCAGCAGCATTTCTTAAAAAAGCTATTTTTCCTCTATTGAATTGTTTTTGCACCTTTATAAAGAATCTGTTGGGCATATCTGTGCAAATCTATTTCTGAGTTCTTTGCTCTAGTCCACTGATTAATGATTCCATCCCTCTGCCAATGCCAAGTAGGCTTGATTACTGTAACTCTATAGTGAGCCTTGAAAACCCCATTTTATTATGGCTTCAAAAAATTTTATATATTCTAGCTCTTTTGCCTTTTCATATAGCATTTAGAATATTATTGTCTATATTTACAGACATCTTGGCGGAAATCGTATTAAAACTGTCAATTTGAGGAGATTTGACACCTTCGCTATGTTGTATTCTAATCCACGACCATGCCGTCTCTTTCCATTTCTGTAGGTCACTGTTTTCTGTGACCAGCACTGGGTAGTTTTTGGCATATATGCCCTGTACTTGTTTTGTTAGATTTACCTAAGTATTTTATTTTAATTGAGATATAATGGGCATGTAACATTATATGCATTTCAGGTGGACAACATAATAATTTGATACTTGTATATACTGCAAAATGTTCACCAAGATAAGTCTAGCTAGTATCCATCACCACACGACTACAATTTTTTTCTTGTAGCTGGAAGTTTTGAGATCTACTCTCTTAATAACTTTCAAATATGCAATACAGTATTAGTAACTATAGTCGCCATGCTGTACACTATATCCCCAGGACTTATTTATTTTGTAACTGGAAATTTGTACCTTTTGACCCCCTTCACCCATTTCACCCTCCCACCATCCACTCTGCACTTCTGACAACCACTAATCTGTTCTCTGTATGTATGAGCTTATTCTGTTTTGTTTTAAATTCCACATAAAAGTGAGATTATGAGGTGCTTGTCTTTCTCTGTCCGACTTACTTCACGTTGCATAATGCCCTCAAGATTCATCCATGTTGTCACAAATGACAGGATTTCCTTCTTTATTGGGGGAGCTGAATAATATTCAATTGTATACATAGTCTGCATTTTCTCTATCCATTCGTCCATAAATGGACACTTAGGTTGTTTCCCCATCTAGGCTATTATAAACAATGCTGCAATAAATATGGGCATGCAGATATGTTTGCATGTTAGTATTTTTGTTTTCTTCAGATAAATACCCAGAAATGGAATTGCTGGAAAATATGGTAGTTCTATCTTTAATTTTTTGAGGAACCTCCATACTGTTTTCCATAGTAACTGAACCAGTTTACATTCTTATCAACAGTAGTGCACAAGGATTTACTCTTTTCCACCTCTTGGCTAACAATGCTATTTCTTGTCTTTTGGATTATAGCCAGTCTAACAAGTGTGAGGTGATATCTCATTGTGGTTTATTTGATCTCTTGCCCATTTTTTAATCAAATATTTGTTTGTTTTTGCTATTGAGTTGTAGAAGTTATTCATATATTTTGGATATTACCCCTTTATCAGATATAGGGTTTGCAAATATTTTCTTCCAGTTTTAAGTTGCCTTTTCATTTTGCTGATGGTTTCCTTTGCTTTGTGGAAGCTTTTTAATTTCATGTAGTCCCACTTGTTTATTTTTGCTTTTGATTTTGTTTGCCTTTGCTTTTGTGTCAAATAAAAAATTGCTAATAGTGATGTCAAGGATCTTACTGCCTATTTTTCTTCTAGGAGTTTTATGATTTCAAGTCTATGTATAAGTCTTTAATCCATTTTGAGTTCATTTTTGTGTATGTGGCTTATTAATGGTTTTGCATGTGGCTGTTCAGTTTTCCCCAACACCATTTATTGAAGAGACTGTACTTCCCTCCTTGTATATTCCTAGCTTCTTTGTTACAAATTAACTGACCATATATGAGTTCTCTATTCTGTTCCACTGATCTATATATCTGCTTATATAGCAATATCATACTATTTTGATGATTATAGCTTTGATCATCATTTGAAATCAGTAAATGTTATGCCTTCAGCTTTGCTCTTCTTTCTGAAGTTTGCTTTGGCTATTTGTGGTTTCATACAAACCTAGGATGATTTGTTATCTTTCTGTGAAAAATGTCTTTGGAATTTTGATAGGGACTGCATTGGATATGTAGATTGTTTGGGGTGGTATGGACATTTTAACAATATTAATTCTTCCAGTCAACGAATAATCATTTTTCCATTTATTTGTATTTTATTATTTATTTATTTATTTATTTTTAAAAAGATTTTATTTATTTATCTGACAGAGAGAGATCACAAGTAGGCAGAGAGGCAGGCAGAAGGAGAGGGGGAAGCAGGCTCCCCACTAAGCAGAGAGCCCGATGTGGGGCTCTTTCTCAGGACCCTGAGATCATGACCTGAGCCTGAAGGCAGAGGCTTTAACCCACTGAGCCACCCAGGTGCCCCTATTTGTATCTTATTTATTTTATCAATATCTTATTATTTTTAGTGTATAGGTTTCTCCTCCTTGGTTAAATTTATTCCTAGGTATTTTAGTCTTTTCAATACTATTATAAGTGGCATTTTTAAAAATTCTTTTTTGGATAGTTTGCTATTATTGTATCAAAATACAAGCGATTTTTGTATATTGATTTTGTATCCCACAACTTTATTGAATTTATTACTTCTAACAGTTTTTTGGTGTGGTGTTTAGGGTTTTCTTTATATGTATTATGCCATCTGCAAATAGAGATATATGATAGTTTTACTTTTTCCTTTATGATTTGGATGCCTTTTATTTCTTTTTCTTATCTAATTGCTGTGGCTAGGACTTCCAATACTATGCTGAATAAAAGTGGTGAGAGTAAGCATCCTTATCTTGTTCCCATTCATAGGGAAAAAGTTTTAGCATTTTACTATTGGTTGTTATGGTGGCTGAGGGTTTGTCATATATGACTTGTATTGAAGTATGTTACCTTTATACCAATTTTGAAGTGTTTTAATAAAAAATGGATGCTAAATTTTGTCAAATTTTTTTTGGCATCTGTTAAGATAATCATATGATTTTTTTATCCTGCATTTTGTTAATGTGTTGTTACATTGATTGATTTGTGGATATAGAGCCATACTTGTACCCCTGGAATAAATCCAACTTGATTATGGCAAATAAACCTTTAAATGTATTGTTGAATTCGGCTTGCTAATATTTTGAGAATTGCATGTATGTTCATCAGAGATAATGGCCTGTAATTTTCACAAGTTTTAGAGTCCCTTCTCTTCTATTTTTTTTAAGAGTTTGAGAAGAATTATTAATTATTCATTAAAAGTTGGTAGAATTTATCAGGGAATCTATCTGGTCCTGGACTTTTGTTTGTTGGGAGATTCTTTTTTTACTGATTCAATCTCCTTATTAGTAATCTGCTCAAGTCTTGTATTTCTTCATGATTTAGTCTTGGTAGATTGTATGTTTCTCAGAATTATCCATTTTTTCTAGGTTGTCCAATTTGTTGGTATATAACTGTTCATAGGAATCTCTTATAATCCCAGGTATTTCTATGGTATCTTTGTAATGTTTCCTCTTTCATTTCTGATTTTACTTGAGTCCTCTATTTTTTTCCGGGAGACTCTAGCTAAAGGTATGCATGTTTTATTTATCTTTTAAAAAACTCAGCTCTTAGTTTCATTGATCTTTTCTGTCTCTATTTAATTTATTTCCATTCTGTTTTTTTTTTTTAATTTCCTTCTTTTTATTAACTTTGGGCTTAGTTTGTTCTTTTTCTAGTCCCCTGAGGTGTAAAGTTAGATTGTTCATTTGAGATGTTTCTTGTTTCATAATATAGGCATTTATCACTATCACTATGAAATTCACTCTCAGAACTGCTTTTGCTAAATCCCATAAATTTTGGCATGCAGCACTTTCATTTTTATTTGTCTAAAGCTTTTTTTTATTTCTGTTTTTATTTGACCAATGGGTTGTTCAGTAGCACATAGTTTAATTTCCACATACTTGTGAATTTTCCATTTGTCTTCTTGTAATTGATTTCTAGTTTCATACCTATGTGGTCAGAAAATATATTTTATATGATGTCAGTTTTCTTAATTTTATTAAAACTTGTTTTTTGGCTTAACATATAATCTATCTTCAAGAATGTTTTGTGTCTGCTTGGGAAGAGTGTGTATTTTGTGTCTTTTGAATGGAACGTCCTATAAATGTCTAAGTCCATCTGGTCAAATGTGTCATTTAAGGCCAATATTTCGTTAATGATTTTCTGTCTGGATGATATATCTATTGATGAAAGTGGGGTATTAAGTTCCCTACAATTATTATGTTCTTGTTTATTTCTCCCTTTAGATCTGTTAATATTTGTTTTTTAGGTGCTCTTAGGTTAGATGCATAAATACTTACAAATGTTATATCTCTTATGGATTGACTCCTTCATTATTATATAATGATCTGCTCTGTCTCTTACTACAGTCTTTGTCTTAGAGTCTTTTTTGTCTGATGTTAAGTATAGATACTCCAGCTTTCTTTTCATTTGCATAAAATATTATTTTCAATCTCTTCACTTTCAGTTTGTGTATATCCTTACATCTAAAGTGAGTCTGTTGCAGTTAGCATATAATTGGGTCCTGTTTTTTCATTTATTCAGCCATTCTATGTATTTTGACTGGAGAATTTAATCCATTTATATTTAAAGTAATTATTGAAAGGCATGTAATTACTGAAATTTTGTTAATTATTATCTGGCCATTTTGTAATTCTTTTGTTCCTTTCTTCTTTTCTTGCTCCCTTCCTTTGTGATTTGATGATTTTTGTAGTGGCATGCTTAGATTCCTTTCTCTTTATCTTTTGAGTAACTACTATATAGGTTTTTGCTTTGTGAGTACTATGACACTTATATAAAACAACTTATATTTATGGCAGCCTATTTTAAGTTGATAACAGCTTAAGTTTGAATGCATTCTGAAACTAACATTTTAATTCCCCTCCTCTATATTTTAGGTTTTCTGTGTCACAATTTATATGTTTTTATCATATATATTATGTAGTTACAGTTATTTTTACTAATTTTATCTTTTAATCTTTCTGCTAACTTTATGTGATTAAATAATCACCTTTGCATTAAAGTATTCATACTCTTACATACATAATTCATATATATATTACCAGTGAGATTTATATTTTCATGTTTTCCTAATACTGATTAATGTCCTTCTGTTTCAAGTTAAAGAGAACATTTAACATTTCTTGTAAGAACTGTCTAGTGGTGATGAACACCTTTAGTTTGTTTGTCTGGAAAACCTCTTTTTAGATCTCTGCTTCAATTCTGGATGACGATTTTGTTGGTTAGAGTATTCTTGGTTGGCAGGTTTTTTTCTTTGAACACTTTGAATATACCATGTTTCTCTCTTTTGGTCTGAAAAGTTTTTACTGAAAAATATGCTGACAGTTTTTTTTTTTTTTAAAGATTTTATTTATTTATTTGACACAGAAAGAGAGAGAGATGGCAAGTCGACAGAGAGGCAGGCAGAGAGACAGGGGGAAGCAGGCTCTCTGCTGAGCAGATAGCCCGATTGATCCCAGGACGCTGAGATCATGACCTGGCTGAAGGCAGAGGCGTTAACCCACTGAGCCACCCAGGCGCCCCTATGCTGACAGTTTTATGAGAGTTTCTTTTACATACCACTTCCGCCCCCCCACTGCCTTTTAGATTATCTTCTTATCTTTAAATTTCAACATTTTAATTATGATGTGTCTTGGTGTTGAGCTCTCTGGGTTTCTCTTATTTGGAACTCTCTAGGCTTCCTGGATTTGTATGTTTTTTTCCTTCTGCAGGTTAGGGAGGTTTTTAGCCACTAGTTTTTCAAATAAGTTTTATGTACCTTTCTCTCTCTCTTCTCTTTCTGGGACCCCAATAATGTGAATGTTGGTCTGCTTGATGTTGTCCCATAAGTCTCTTTAGATATCTTCACTTCTTTTAATTTCTTTTCTTTTTGCTATTCTTACTGGATAAGTTCTACTGTCCTCTCTTTGAGTTCACTTATCCTTTCTTCTATTTCATCTAGTCTGTTGTTGAAACACTCTGTTGTATTTTTTTTTTTCAGCTCAGTTATTGTTTGTTCAGCTTTGTGACTGTTCAGTACTTTCTTATATTTTTATCTTTGTTGAAATTCTCACTTTGTTTATATATTGCTGGTGAACATCTCTATGACTGTTATTTTGAACTCTTTATCAGATAAGTCACTTATCTCTGTTTCACTAAGGCTTTTTTTCTGAAGTTTTAACTTGTTCTTTCTTTAAGAACATATTTCTCTTTTTTTATTTTCCTTGATTCTTGGTGTTGGCTTCTATGCATTAGATAAAATAGCCACTTCTCACAGGCTTACAGGATTGGCCTTTATAGAAGATGAAATTTACTGTTTAACCCTGATTCAGCTCTTGATGGTATCTCAAACTTTTGTGATTATTCAAACAGTCTACTTTATTTTTTAGTGGCTCCCAGTAGTTGAGCATGTCTAAGACTTATCCTTTGTCAAAGGGGAGGGTCTCAGTCAGCTCTTAGATTCAGGCTAATTGGAAGCCATACCCTCAGGCAGCAGTTTTTAAAGTATGCCTCTTTCAGGGAAGACTCTGCTCCCTTTGTACTGAGCCCTGGGGTGACAGCCAGTTAAGAACTGCTTCTTTGTTTGCTACAGTCTCAAACAGCCAGTGAACATAAACTCCACATGGGAACCAGAGCCAGGCTATCAAACGAATGTGTCTTCTGGGCCACAACTACGAAAGCTGGAGTATCAGGCATGTATACAAGCTCTTTTCTCAGAAACACTGGGGACCAGAGATGGGACAGAGGGAGAATGTGAAGGTGACACCTGCCGGCCTCCCTAGTCTCTGCAGAGGATTGTAGTCAGCCCCTAGATATGTGTTTAGTTAAAATTCTGCCTTTGGTCCAAAGCTGTGCAGAAAAACCAATAAGCCTCTTTCATGGAAAGACTAAGAGTGTGTTTCAGTCTGCTGTCTCTGGGCTGTGCCAAAAGGCAGGGTAGCCAGTTTGGAACTATTTCTCTATTTGTTACAGTCCTATAGGACCCAGGAATATAAACAAGCCCTATTGGCCACGAGAGCCAGACAGGCAGTCAAGGGGCAGCCCATGGGCAACAAATACAAAAACCAGGATACCAGATGTGTGCATAAACTCCTTTTTAAGATATATGGATGATGTGGAGTGATGTAGAGGGGGATGACAATGATAACATCCACTCTCTGAGGTGTCTATAGAAGATTACCATGTGCCTTTAGATGTACATTCAATCAGAAGCTGCCTCTCAAGTTGCAACTATGAAGATAAGCTAATAGACCTCTTTCACAGAAAGACTGTGAGCTTCAGTCTGCTGCCTCTCTACCGTGTCCTGGGGTGTAGGCAGTTAATAATGCATTTTCCATTTGTTAGAATCTTAGGGGACCCACAAATGTAAGCCTGCTGACCAAAGCCAGGAGGTCAAGGGGTGGTACTACAAAAACTGAGGTGCCAAACTTGTACACAACTTCCTTTCTAGGTGATACGGGACCTGGAGTGAGGTAGAGAGAGAACACAAAGGTGATACCTGCTGGCCTCTGTTTTCAGAGAGTATTTCAGGAGTCCCTTAGCTGTATGTTAAGGCCAAAGCTTTAAGATAAGCTGACAAGTCTCTTTCACAGACAGACTGGGGTTGTTTTCAGTTGGCTGCCTCTGTACTGGGCCACAGGGTGAGTGAGTCCATATGAGCCCTCTACGAACAGTTTCTTAGTTTGCTGTAACCCTGTGGGTCTCTTGGTTGTAAACCTTGTTGGCATTCAAAGCTAGATGCTTACAGTTTTGTCTCTCAGGAGCAGATCTTAAAATACAAGATACCAGATGTGGGTTTCAAATTTTCCTGTTTAGGGAGAAGCTTGGAGTTGTGGGTTACTGCACTGAAGGTGGGGTTTGTGGCAAAATTATGCCTTGGCTTCTCCTCCCTGTTTCATATGAGGACTTTTTATTCACCTGCTGTGTAGGAGTCAGTTAGCTAGTTTTTGGCTTTTTTCAGAAGAGATGACTCTGTAAATAGCTGTAGACTAGGTGTCTATGGGAAGAGGTGAGTTCAGGATCTTCTTATATCACCATCTTGAACCAGAACATCTATTTCTTTCTATATAATTTATATTCTGGAACAGAGCCACTCCTTCCTAAAGAGTGATGTATATTTTCCTCTTTCTGTCTTGTTTTTCTCTTTTTTTAGTCTTATGCATCGTCTGTTAATTTTTTTAAAGAATTTATTTATTTGTTTGTTTGTTTGTTTAAGAGAGAGAGAGTGAGCGCGCGAGAGAGAGCAGGGGAAGAGGAAGAGGGAGAAGCAGACTCCCACTGTGCAGGGAGCTTGATGTGGGGCCTGGGATCATGACCTGAGCTGAAGGCAGGCTCTTAACCAAATGAACCATTTAGGCACCCCTCTTCTGTTAAATCTTGAGAAGAACTTTGTGAGACCTTAATTTCACTTACAGTTCATTCTTGTAGACAACAGAAACTTACTCTTTGTATCCCAAGAAAAAAAGAAGAAATCTTTTGGGATCTCAGAATTTATATCTGTTTAAGAAGAAAACAAGAAAGCAGGAATCAGGGAACATAGCAACTGTCTCCCTAGGAGGAAAATCTTGGGTAGGATCCCACCAGTATTTACTGTCCCTGACACCACTGGGAAGAAAATGAGCTCTCAGAGTTTGCTTAGTCTTTGTGTCCATAATTCAACAAGGAGTCATTTTGGTTGACTAGATCATGGGCCATATACCACATGGCAATTAGAGAAAGGATTAGCCCTCAGATTTTTTTTAAATACCAAAATATCTTCTGTTTTATTTTTAAATATAATGTTGTTATATCCAGTAGTATATGCATGAAAAATAATAAAATATTTTCATTAATTAAAAATTTATTTATCAATAGAATACATAATGAAGTATAGTTTTTAGCATAAATACAAATTAATCAACTTATATCCATTACCAATGTTATGATTTATCTTTATTTTATGGTTACAGTATGTTGCAGATCATTAACAGATACAGACATAGGTGATATATTTATAGGGGATTCTAAAAATAATAATTCCATTCATTAGTTACTATAATACTTTATTAACATTTAGTCTGCAATCTGAATCCAACATCAGGAGATAGACTGGCCCTTGGATGGCTGTTTGGAAGTGTTATTATTTGTGAAGTGTTTTTGATAGATGGATTTTTGCAAAAGATTTCCTGAACATTTCATATAAATAGTACCATGCAGTATTTGTCCTCTGTCACTGGCCTATTCATTTACTTTAATGTCCTCAAGGATTATCCATGTTGCCACATATGGCAGAATTTCTTTTTTTTTTTGAAATATTTTATTTATTTATTTGACAGAGAGAGAGATCTTGTGTAGGCAGAGAGAGGGGGGGATGCAGGCTCCCCGCTGAGCAGAGAGCCCGATGTGGGACTCGATCCCAGGACCCTGAGATCATGACCTGAGCCGAAGGCAGATGCTTTAACCCACTGAGCCACCCAGATACCCCCAGAATTTCTTTTTTTAATGCTGCATATATTCTATGGTATGTATAATCAGTAAACAGTTTCTTTTTTCATTCATTCATTGATAGACACTTAGGTGTTCCCATATGTTGGTTATTGTGAATAATGTTGCAATGAACATAGGAGTGCAAATATTTCTTTGAGATCCTGATTTCAATTCTGCATAAACACCCAGAAGTGGAATTGCTGGATCACAGGGTAGTTCTGTTTTTAATTTTGAGAAACCTTCTTATTGTTTTCCATAGTACTGTGCCATATTGCATTCTCACCAAGGAGTGCAAGGGCTCTAATTTCTCCACATCTTTGCTAACATTTACTATCTTTTGTTTTTTGATGATAGCCATGTTAACAATAAAGGTATTATGTCATTGTGGTTTTGATATGCATTTCCCTGATGATAAGTGATGTTGAGCATCTTTTCATGTGTCTGTTGGCCATTTATATGTTTTCTTCAGAGGAGCCCCTCGACATTAATAATAGTGAATAGGTAGTGAGAGATAGGAGTCAAGGATTTCCTGCTATTAAGATTACGTGTAACAGGAGAGAGGTAAAGTTCTGTGGGAATATTGAGCTCCTATTAGGAATAAAGTTGAATACTGGGCAGTCCAAATCTGACAAATCCAGTAACCACAAACGGTCTATTCTTTACTCATATTTGATTGACTGACTTGAAGGCTGAGAATGACTTGTGGAAGGCATTGATCCATCATCTGCTGACATCCAGTGTGCTGCTGAGAAGCCCGATATTTGTTCCTTGGTGGATGAGGTTTTATTTTTTAAACTTTCAAGTTTATATATTCTGTTCTTTATCTTCAGTTGTTCTGAAGAGATTTTGCACCATGTGTCTAGGTCAGCACCTCTATTCATTTACTGTCTTGGGCACTTGGGTCTTTCAATCTAAAGATCTTTGCCTCCGAAGAATTCTCTGCTCCTATTATTTGATAGTTTCATTTCTCTGCATTCCTTAATTCTGTCTTTCTGAAACATTTATCAGGAGGATGTTGGGCTTGCTGGATTTCTTCTCTATATCATTTATTTTCTCCCCCCTTTCTCCTGCTTCAGTGATTATTTTAATGGATTTACTTTATTTCTTGCTGCATCTTATCTCTTAAATTGTTTCTTCTTCATAATGTCCTATATTTATTTCATGGAAAATATATTTTCATTTTTTGGGAATACTAAGTAGACTAGTTTAAACTATGTGTCACTTCATTCCTTGGATATCTCTGCCTTTTTTTTTTTTTTTTTGGCCACTTTTCATATCTAAGAATGAGCATTCATTGAAAAAATCATTCTGTCTTTTTAACAGCTTTATTGAGATATAATTCACATATCATACAAATCATCCATTTAAAGTGCACAATTACATGGTTTAAATTTATTTACAAATGTGTGCAATCATCACCACAATCAATTTTAGAACATTTTCATCACCTGAAAAAGAAACTCCATACTATTTAGGCTATCAGCCCACTGCTCTCCACCTCCTTCAGCCCTGAGCAGCCACTAATCTACTTTGTAACTCTCTGTATTTCCCTATTCTGGACATTTCATATAAGTAGAGTCATAATAAGCCAGTCTTTTGTGACTGGCTTCTTCCACTTTGCATAATGTTTTCAAGGTTAACTCAAGTTGTAGAATGTATCCATATTTCATTTCTTTTTAAGGCTGAATAATGTTCCATTGTATGGGTATACTACATTTTACTTATCCATACATCAGCTGATGGACATTTGGATTTTTTCCACATTTGATTATTGTGAATATTGTTTCTATACACAGTGATGTAAATTTTTTGTGTATTTTTATTTCTATTGGGCATATACCTGGGAATAGAATTGTGAATTATACCACAACTCTATGTTTAATTATTTGGGGGAATTTCTAGAATGTTTTCCAAGGCAGCTACACCATTTTACATTCCCATCAGCAGGGCATCAGTATTTCAATTTCTCCATACCCTCCTTTTTTTTTTTTTTTTTTAAGATTTTATTTATTTATTTGACAGAGATCACAAGTAGGCAGGGAGGCAGGCAGAGAAAGAGGGGGAAGCAGGCTCCCTGCTGAGCAGAGAGCCTGATGTGGGGCTTGATCCCAGGACCCTGAGATGACCTGAACTGAAGGCAGAGGCTTTAACCCACTGAGCCACCCAGGTGCCCCTCTCCGTACCTTCCTTAACATTTGTTATCATCTGGTTCTTGATTCTCGTCATCTTTACTGTATTTGGACTGGTATCTCACTGTGGTTTTGGCTTACATTTGATAACTAATAACATAGAACACCTTTTTATGTATCTATTGGCCATTTGTACTTTTTTCCTGGAGAAATATCTATACAAAGTCTTTTTTTAAAATGGGTTATTTGTCTTTTTATTATTGAGAGTAAGATTTCTTTATATATTCCATATGCAATTTCCTTATCAGATATATGATTTGTGAATATTTTTTCCCCATTCTTCTCATTATCTTTTCACTTTCTTAGTGGTGTCCTTAGAAGCACAAAGATTTTTAGTTTTGATGTAGTCCAAATTGTATGTTTTTTCCTTTTGTTGTTCATGGTTTTGACATATCTAAGAATCTTTTGCCACATCCAAAGTGATGGAGATTTATCCGTTTTCTTTTAAGAGTTTTATAGTTTGAGTTTTTACATTTTGGCCTTTGATCTATTTGAGTTAATTTTTGTATATGGTGTAAGGTAGCCATCCAAATTCATTCTTTCCAGTTGTTTGAGCATAGTTTGTTGAAAAGACTACTCTTAACCCATTTAATGACTCAGCACTCTCAACCTCATTCCCTTGATCTGTATGTCTACCCAAGTGTTAGTAGCATACTGTTGGTTACAATTGCTTTATAGCACGTTTTTGAGGCATCATCACACGCAATAACTTTCCAATTTTTCTGAGAAATTTCATTTTTTTCTTTTAAAAAACTTTTTTGTAGAAAAAAACACAGACCTAAAAAGCCATATGGAGTAAATATATATCTTAATGAGTAAAAAAGCAAACACTCTTGCAACTACCACTCAGTAAGGAAATAAAACTTAACTAATCACATGGAAGTCCCTTGATGTGTGATTGGAAATTATATCATTCTACCTGTAGTAACTAACTATTTTCCTGTCTTTACATTAATCACTTCCTTACTTTTCCTTCTAGTTACATCACGCTTATACACAACCCCAGGAACTGCATAGCCTTGCATTAAATAAATGGTATGTCTTTAAGTCTTCTTTTAATCTATAAGTCACTTCTCTATCCTGTTATTTTCCTTACAATTTATCTGTTGAACAATAAGAGTATTTGATGGAAGAGTTTGTCATAGTCTAAATTTCACTGATTGTATTCTCTTGAAACAGGTTAAAAGGTTCCTCTTTTATTTCTCATAAGTTGGAAATTGGATCCAGAGGATTGATCATACTCATGCTTGATCCCTTTAGCAACATGGTAGGTGTTATGTATTTTCATCAGGAGGCACAGAATATGTTGTATCTCTTTTTGTGATGTTAGTAGCTGTTGGTGTTCAATGCCTAAGTTCATTAATTCACTGGCTTGTATAAAATGGTGATATTTTAATTCTATCACTACTTGTTATTATTAAAATAGCTTTAGAGATAAGATGAAAATAGAGAGGGAGGCAAACCATAAGAGATGCTGAACTCTAGGAAACAAACTGAGGGTTGCCAGAAGGGAAGTGGGTGGTGGATGATGCATATTAAGGGGGGCACTTGAGGTAATGAGCACTGGGTTTTATATTAACTGATGAATCACTGAATTCTACATCTGAAACTAATGACATACCATATGTAACTAAATTGAATTTTAAGAATTAAAAAGAAAAAGAATAGCTCTGCAAAGGTATACTACTGCATCTACTACTTTGTTACTTTGATATAATTCTTAGGGAGAAGAAAGGATAAATGCTAGACTTTTTCCTTTTCTTTTTTTATGAATTTTCAAAATAATGAATTTATTCCTTATTTTCTTCTAAGGAAATCAATTAGATTATCGTAATATTATTGTAATAATATTATGATAAACATACAGATTTAATCATATTCTGCCTTTTAATCAACTATAATTGTCCTTTTTGAAATAGTTCCATGTTTTGCTTAGGAGAACCTCTTCAAGCTGGCTTCTAAGTATGTTTAATTCTCTAATGATCTTTAATAACTTGATCACTGTCTGGTATGACAAGATGTTTGAGGGCTGTCTTGTACATTTCCTTCCCTAAACATGGAATCAGCCAAAAGTTCTACTTCCTTTTAGTGGGAAGTGGTATTTTAAGACAAAATGTGAATCCTATCAAGAATCATTGCTTTTTGGTTAGTCAATGTATTGAGGCCTCTTTAGTGGAAAGAATTAAAAAGTTTTTATTCTGTGTGTGAGTGTGTATCAAAGGCAAATTTAGAATTAGTTCTACAAGGAACTATACATTTAACGTTCCCACCAATCCTCATGTCAATGTCTTTCTAGTATTTGGTTTTCGGAAGCTTATACGTAGTAGATTTCTCAAAGGGATCTTGGGAACATTTTCCCTGAGTACTCACATTTTGATAAAAGTTTACATGTGCCCTTTAAACTTGAAAGTGAGGTTTTGGGATATAAAGATCCTTGACTCATACTTTTTTTCTTCTTGACTATTCTAAATATAGTTACTCAATTTTCTCTGTCATAAAATACTAGTTTTGAAAAAATCTGATAATACTCTAATTCTTCCCTTATCAGTCCCTTGCTTTTTTGGCTTACTTACCCAAAATATTTATTATTCTTTTTTAAAGTACAGTTATTTTACTAGACTATCTTGGTTTTGGTCAGTATTCTCAGTAGTCTCAGTAATCTGCTCTTTTGTATGTAGTTTCAAATAACTTAAGTTCAGAAGAGTTGTTTTTTTTTTTTTTTTTTTTTTTTGATTTAGACATTTTATTGTTTGCTCTTTCCCCTTGATTTTTTTTCTTCTCCAGGGACACATATTATCTGTGTCCTGATTCTTCTGTGCCTTTCTTTAATATTTGTCACTTAAAAAATCCTTTTGTCCTTTTTACTTTAATTTTTAATTTTTTCTCTCTACTTTTTACTTGTCTTGAAGAATGATCTGTATGTCCTCATTTATGGTATGATCCTTTTCTATTCTGAATTTCTGTTCCTTAATTTTAAGTACTTTTTTTTTTTTTTTAAGATTTTATTTATTTATTTGACAGAGAGAGAGATCACAAGTAGGCAGAGAGGCCAGCAGAGAGAGAGGGGGAAGCAGGCTCCCTGCTGAGCAGAGAGCCTGATGGAGGACTTGATCCCAGGACCCTGAGATCATGATCTGAGCCGAAGGCAGAGGCTTTAACCCACTGAGCCACCCAGGAGCCCTTAATTTTAAGTACTTCTAATTCTGATTTGTGTCACTTTATTTCTCATCTGGATGCCATGAATACAAATATGAAAAGAGATAGTCCTTGCCTTTGATAAGTCCGTCCTTATCAAAGATACATGCAATACACAGGCAGAGTATATGAATAGTACAAAAAAAGAGATGAGTAATTCAAGGAAATTTAAGTTTTTGAGTCCTATGTTTAAATCACTAAAATACAGTGTTTTATACTCTGTATAACAAATTACAGCAAAGTTAAATTGTCTTTATTATCTGTCAATAATCCATTTCAGCATAGCGCCATTCGTGTATTTATTGTTTTTTTGCTTTAAATGGTGTTTTAAAATATAAATATAGAAATTTTTGCTTGAGCACTAAGATTCGATAAATGCCACAGCTCATCGATATGTAATGTTATTGTTATAGTTTTTGTTCTCCAGAAAGCTGACTCTGAGCTAGAGGTTAGTGTTCAAGATATTTCTTAGCATCAATGCCTTAGCATCAATGCCTATGAAAGGTAGAGGGAAAAAGCAGGATTGAACAGAAGAAGAAGCTGAACTATGATGTAGGGCTAACAATCTCATCCAACCTGATGGGGAATTGAAAGGGCTTGCCAAAGTTTTTCTATGTTATGTCAAAATGGTCTACTTGACACCTCTGTCTCAATTAGTCATTGGATGTTGGCTGTCCACAGAAAGGTGTGACCAGGGGTGAGACAGCTTTCTGTTGCTGAATTACTCCTGAAGGGGCTGTGGGCTGACAGCACTCCCAGAAACTGGGGCAGTATGTCCCATCTTGGAGGGGAATATGGGTGACACATCTCCATGTGAAACACACAATACCATGAAGGACTTACCAAGGAGGCAATCCTAATGTGATCTTGTATCTCATATATCTCACCACATCAAGGGTATAAAACAGTTGAAAATGAAAGATTATGAGTTCCATGTTCCAGTACAGGTACAGTAAATTTCTGCTCACACCCTCATGGACAATCTATATCTTGAGATATGAGCTAACAAGTCAGTTTAATGGAAGAGTGAAAGAGGAGTGGCTTCTGTGGGTAATCTGAACTGAAGAGTGACTAGGCAAGTGTTTCCTGGTTGTGGGGCTGTAATGGAGAGTCAGTGTGGGCTTCCTAAAGATTTTCATGAGGAACAACTCATGAAAGTTGACTTGTTTGCTAGGACAAAAAGAGATCTTAGCAGAAATAAGTTCCATTTTGGCTAAAGAAGGAGATATAAGTGACTAACTGGGGGAAATGTACCACCCACATCTCAGAAATAGTTGATTAAGGATTTCCATGGAAAGCCCCATGTAAACCCATGTAAAGCCCCATGAAAGATCTTAGTTTAGGCACCTACAAGGACAAGACAACAGGAAATAAATAGCCACCGTGGTAGTCAAGTAAAAACTTCCTGTTCCTCTCTTTTCCTTTCTTCCTCTTCTCCAAAGCTGGAGAGGCCATAATTGAGGTCAGTAGTTGGGGGGAGAATACATAACATGGTGTACAAAATGTACAGTAGGAAAGAATTAGTATTTCAACAGCACTAGCTTTCTTGACTTCAGGAATTCATCTGCAATTATCCTGAGCTTGTGGAAGGAGGGAAGATTTAATTTAACTCTAAAGTTAGATCACTTCTGTTTCATGGAGCTGGAAAATTTAAATTACTAAGATAAGACTTTTTTTTTAAATTGAAAGATACTGATGACTCAGTTGGTTGGGTGCCAGACTCTTGATTTCTGCTCAAGTTGTGATCTCAGGGTCGTGAGAGGGAGCCCCACGTCAAGCTTCATGGTGAGCCCTATATCAGGCTTTGCACTCAGCATGAAGTCTATTTGTCCCTCTCCCTCTGTTCCTCCCCCTGCTCATGCTTACTCTCTCTCTCTCTCTCTCTCATTAATGAATAAATAAAATCTTTTAAAAAATAAATATAATATAAAATTGAAAGTTATCTAAACATTCATCCAAGAGAAGAACTAGACCCAGAAAAACATTAAAGGTATAGTGGAAAATAATAAAATTGTTTTATCTGTATATCCCATAGTATTCTTGCCTAGCTAAATTTTTAGACTCTTTAGAGTTGTTCCTAACAACTAAACTGTTGTTTTTATTATTTATGTATTTATTTTGATAAATTCAACTTAAGGGCTTTCTGAATCCTCAAAGAAAAATTACAGCTATTTTACATAATTAATTGGAATAGACTTTCATATTTTTTTAGAGAAGCCAAGTTTCACTTTTATTCTCTGATTTTCTGAAAGTGCCATAACATTGAGTGTTAGCTCATGTTGGAAGCCTGACAATTCTAGGCCAGAAATTTCCTCAATGTTACAGAAAAGAAAAAGGATGTTGGAAAAAATCAGCCTTGGGACTGGAAATATCACTAAGCATTCAGGACTGTAAGCTATCATGGTTTTATCTTTCCTGGAAAACACTTAAAACCTAGCAATATCTCTAACTTACAATCTACTGTCACTTGTTCCCATATTTTAGGGTTCAATTTAAATTATATCTCAGCTCTGAAACCCAGACATGTCAGGCACGGTCTGATTTTTTTTCTTCTACTGAATAATCCCTTGATATAGTACTTATATGACCCTTAACACAGATGGAGTCACACACCAAGTTAAGATTTTAAGTTAAACCTTATTTTTACCAAAGTATACATGTATATAGTTTAAAGAGTCAAACAATAGTATAATGCTAATAGTAAAAATATTCTTTTGCTCCATCTTTCCCAAACTTCCTTATCCCCAAATATCTCTCCCCAGAGGTAAACAATTTCAATTCTTTTTTTTTTTTAAAGATTTTATTTATTTATTTGACAGGGGGTGGAACACAGAGCAGGGGGAGAGGGAGAAGCAGACTCCACACTGAGCAAGGAGCCTGATGTGGGACTCCATGTGGGACTCCATGCAGGATTTTATGCGGGATTCCATGTGGGACTCTATGTGTGACTCAGTTCCAGGACCCTGGGGTCATGACCTGAGCCAAAGTCAGACACTTAACTGACTGAAACACCCAGATGCCCCAACAATTTCAGTTCTTTTAAATGTTTTCTCTTGTGGTTATTTTCATATTTGTATATAATATATAAGTTGTTATTTCTGAGTTTTTTCAGTGTTAGACTATAATTTGACTTCCTACTATGGAATATGGGGATTTCGCTTTCACCTCATCACTAATTTCAGACTTCCCCCTATCCTACCTCTATAGCATGTATGTTATAAATATTAAATAAATATTAAGTGTTTACTTAATATGACCTTGTAAGTATTGTTTGTAGCTATAGCTGTAAAGTATTGGTCAGTAGAATTTTTTAGTAGAAAAAATTAATCTAGAAAGATAAAGAAATAAAAAAAATCATTGGAAATATATGTATTGCAGAAATTCTGCTACCAATTAGCTGCTTGCAATTCCAAAGTTGATGATTCTTAGAAAACACCTTTCTGGAAGTTGCTGCTGCTGCTGCTAACAACTGTAGATGTGTATACACCTAATAGTTCCAGAATACACAAGGCAGAAATTGACAGAGTTAATAGGAGAATTACAACTACACAATTACACAATTGTGTAATTGTGTAGACAATTACACAATTATAGTTGGAAATTAAAACATCTAATGTTTTATTAGATTTCTAATTTTATAAATTAAAATTAAATTATAGTTGGAAATTAAAACATCTCTTTCTCTCTCTCTTTTTTTTTTAAAGATTTTATTTATTTGACAGAAAGAAACACAGTGAGAGAGGGAACACAAGCAGAGGGAAAACATCTCTTTCTTAACAATTGAAAAAATTAAGCAAGCATGCAACAAAGACAGAAGACCTGAACAATTATCAACTGTCTTGATTTAGTTGATATTTATAAGATACTACACTAACAATGGCAGAAAACACAGTTTTTTTTTAATCATTAGACTGATCAAATAAGAAATAGAGAAGACATAAATTATTCATATCAGCAGTGGAAGAAGGGACATCATTACAAAACTTACAGATATTGAAAGAATAAAAAGGAAATGTCCCAACTTCATGCCAGTAAATCTAACAACCTAGAAGAAAAGGCTATATTCTTTAAAAAATGTAAATTATTTTAAAAGCATTAGAAATAAGAAGCACGAGTTACCAAAATAGGAGTAGCTCTCTCTATAGATTACAGAACATATATTTGAATATATGTATATTCAAAACTCGAATAACTCAATTAAAGTAACAGAATTTATAATTACAAATTTCCCACATAGGAAACTACAGTCCTAAATGCCTCCTATCAAATATTTAAAAGAAGAAAATAAATCTACTCTTATAAAAGTTTTTCAGAAAATAGAGGAGTAAAATGTTCTTGTCAATTTATTTTATGAAGCCAGTATTACCCTGTTACAGAAAGCAGATAAAAATGTCATAAAAGAGAAAACTACAGAGAAGTATTCCTAATGAACATAAACACAAGAGTCCTTCACAAAATTAGTAAATTGATTATAATAATACCTGCATCCCAGGAATGCAAAATTGCTTTAATATTTGAAAATCAATAAATACAATTCACAATCTTAACACAAAAAAGGAGAAGAAAACATGCAATCACTTCAAAAATGAAAAATATTTGATAGGGTGTAACATTCATGATTTAAAGAAATCTCAACAAATGATGACTAGAAGGAAAATTTCTCAACCTGATTAACACTATCTTCAAAAAAACCTAAAGCAAACATCATATGCAATGATGAAACATTCAATGTTTTCTACCTAAGATTAAGCATAGGCAAACAATTCTCTTTTAATACTTCTGTTTATCATCAATTCCAATCATGTAAAAATATATTCAGTGGTGATTCATTTAGCTTTCATCACTCACTAGCACGTATTTATGGAGTACAAACTCTGTGTCGGGCACTAGGTCAGTCATGGATGAGGCAAATGTGAATAAGGCATGAGCTTGGCCCTCAAACTGTCACACACAGACCATTACGTAAACACAAAATCACTATGCAGTGGGATAAAGACAAACATGAAGTTGTATATACGTTTCCATAGTGACACAGGGGAGGAATGGCTAGCTTGGTGTGAGTAGAGTGTTGGGTTTATGGAGGGCTTGATTTTGAACCATGTTTCAGGTGGTCTGGCAGAAGAAGACATGTCCAGCATGGGAGCTGGCATGTCTCAAAGCGTGGAGCTGTACCAGAAGCCTAGTTTGTTCTATACTGGTGATACCTAGTATGGCTAGAGTAAGGTAGAAGTAGTCGTTGGCATGATATGAAACCAGAGCATCAGCAAGAGAGTACTACTTTAAAAAGATTAAATATAATTTTCAAGGTAATAAAAATATTAAAATAGGAAAAAGACAAGATCAGATTTGTGTTTTATTAAGACGATTTGGGATATGGTGCTGAAGATGGATTGTAGAGGGAGAGACATTTGAGCCTTCTGCAGGGGCCCCAGGGTGATGAAGAGAAGCATATTTGGAAGAGTGGGAAAGGAGAGGCAGAGATACATTGATTTGGCAGGACCTTGGGAAACATGAAATTTAGCAAGTGAGGGAGAAAAAAGCATTAAATGTTGGCTCTTGGATTTCTGACTTGGGTTACCAGATGGATAATGGACCCATTAACCAAAATTGGTTATATAGGAGAACATCTGGTTAGATGAGTGACAAAGACACTGAGTTAAGTTTTGGAAATGTTGAATTTGAGTTGCCCATGGGGCATCCAGAGAGAAATGCCAATAAAAATACTGGCCCCTTACACAAGAACAGAAACATGATTGGGGATATATTTTTTAAAAGTCATCATCATATACATAGTACTTAATATTACTGGATCAGATGAATTGGCCTAGTGTGAGCATGAGGAGTGAGAGGCTCAGTGCATAGAAATGGAATCATGAGTAGTAACTTGCAGAATGGATACAGAGCTTCTGTGCACAGTCCTGCAGTTTGTATGTGGCACATTTCTAGGCGCTGATCATATCAACGTCTAGGTGAATGGTAAACTCTAGAGTTGTGCAGTGTACAACCAATATAGCTGTATATGGCTACTGGTTGAGGAGAATACTGTGTAAGGCTAAGCAAATATTAAAGACTGGAGTAGAATGAGGGAAGAATGTGACACAGAAACTACAGGAGCAGAAAATTTCTCTAGGAGGAGGGAGCAAGAAACTATGTCTGAAAGCTCTGAAGAAATCTAGTAGTTTCATCTTAAGGGTTTTCTTGATAGGAACTCTTTGGTGACTATAGGGAGAGAACTTTCCATGCACTGGTGGGGATGAAAATTCTGAGCCCATGGGTGGCCATGTGGTTGAGGGTGAGACCATAGAGACTAGGGTGCAGACCAGTTAATCGTGTCGAGTCTAAGGAAGAGTAGGGAGAGAACCCAGCACAAGGGAAGCTTTGTTCTGTCTTGGTTGTAATTCAGCATGTACCACGAGAGGAGCCAAAGTCAGGGGACTGCTTGGTAAGAAAGGAAGAAGGGTACTTTGGCAGAAAAAGTGAGAAGGATGGAGGGAGATTGATGTGCAAACAAAAACCAAGGGAAACACCGTCACCACCATAACCCCAAATAAGGTCTTTTCCCTCTAGCCCTGGGAAGTTGGGGAAGGCTGGTTAATTTCAATGGCGTATGCAGAGTTTATGTGTGTGTGTAGCCCGTTATGGTGTGGACACAAGGGGATGGGGCAGATGACCTTAGCAACTTGATAAGCAACTGTCCCAGGAGAACGCGGCCAACCACATGTGAGAGGCAGGCCCCCCAACGAGCAAATGAGTGGTCTGCAGGTCTGCAGTCCCCTGCCTCTAGGACTTTGTCATCTCCTAGTCCCATATAAGCTCCCACCTGCCCTGTCCCCTCCCTCCACCGTGCCCTCCTTGCTCTCGTGAGGGGGCGCTACTGCTCACTGGCTATAAGGCCACATTTTGTCAAGAATTTCTGAATTGCCCATCTTTCAGGCATGACTCTAGGCACTGGGGTTACCTCCAGAGAGAGACCATGGAGGTCTACCTCTTCCTACAGGAGACCATGTTCTTTCTCATGTTCTAGAGAGGGGTGGCTGTTGGTAACACCAGTATAAACTATGGCAGGTAGTGATAAGAGCTATGAGCAAAATACAATAAAAGGAGGTGGAAGGGATAGAGGAAAGTGGGGATAGGGGTGGGCTTCTCTGACTGGTCACATTTGAACAGTCGCCTGGGCAGGAATAAAGTGAACCAGGAGGAAATGGGCCCACACAGAGGACACAGGAAGTGCAAAGGCCATGCGGTACAAACCTGTTTGAGCTTGAGGGAATGGCCAGCAGCTCGTCAGTGACTGGTCACAGTGTTGGGTGCTGGAGTGAGGAGTATGGAATTGACCTAGATGGTTGGGAAGTCATTAGAGGGGGTTTTCTTTAAGGGCTCTCTGTGCTGTGGAAGTAACCTGACCAGTTACCATCGACAGCAAGTAAAAGGTCATTATTTCTTTAATTACCTTGCTCCAGCCCTCCTGCTTTGGCTCAGCATTTTGTTAATGTAAGATTTTAAATTTATTTTTAAATTTTTTTCCTGTCTGTGGATTGTCCCAGTCAAGAGGTACTGAAGTCATCTGGCAGTATGCAAAAGTGCTTCATGGGGAAGATTAGAACCCAGACCTCTGCTGGAGGAAACCAGTAGGGAATATGACACCAGGTTATAACATGAAGATTAAGATCTTGCTTCCAGAGAGGTGATGAGTGGAAAGAGCAAAGCCAGAAATAATTTAAATACTAACAAAGCTTAATACTCCCTAAGACTATCTGACTGAAATTCAGTCTGCATCTTTGGGTAAAATTGCCTGATTTAATGTATAAAAATACAGAATTTCAACTATTGCATGTCATAAAATACATATGTTAAAAATATTCATTGTTTATCTCAAATTCAGTTGCAACTGGGAATCCTCTTATCTCTGGAGATAAAGTTGAATCTGGTGACTTTATCTCTAGACATAAGGACCCCAAGAGGGATAGTAATCTCTAGTGGGGAGGGGAGCATAATTTTTTTAGACAAAACTCTCTTTTGCATTGGAGATTAGTGTAATGCTTTCAGAGGAAAGAAGAGCTAACTTTTGGTAATGTTTCCTTAGACCTGCCTGGAAAGATATTTGTTGCTTCAAAATCTCACATTTCTGACCAAATGAGGCTAGGTTAACACCATCTCTTTCTAGTTGGGTGCCCTTGAACATGTCAGTTTTCTCAGCTCCAACTGCTTTGAGGCATAAATTGTGATTTATAAGGGAAAGTACTTCATAAAATTGCAAAAATGTTCTACAGATATAAATTATTATTTTTCTTTATCAATTTTTCTTTTTTATCTCTTCTTCTTTCAGAATGATAAAACATCATGTATTTTTAATCTACTATAACCCTCCAGATTTTTCAGAAGAATGTTGTATTCTTTCACAAGGAAAGATGTCCCACTGGGCACCCCTTACCATGTGTTCCAAATTTACTTGCCTCCAGGAAGTCCTATCTCCCATCCCCTGGAAAATCACAGACATTTGGGTTTCAGATAAACACAGAAAATGCTTCCAAAACACTCCCCTAACCCAAGTGCTAAACTGAATGAATTTTCCAAGCCCCCGCATTTCCTATTGACCTCACACTCCAGAAGGCCATCTGGCTATCTAACATGGCTTCATCAACACTTTGTGGAGGTCAAACAGTCAACAGATTCAGGGGTCCCTGTAAATCTTCTCTTTAAGCTGTCAGCCAGTGGACTATGGCCAACCCCAACCTCACCAAGCTCTTCCATCACCCCTTTCAAACAAAACCTGAAGAACATTGTGGGTTAAATGTAGAAGATGTTCAAAATGCAAAAAAAGTACGATTAAGGACTTAAAAGTAATCCTCGAGTTCACTGCCCAAAGAAAACCATTGGTGGCATGTTGATATAGATATAAAAAGTTTTAGAGAACTGGAATCATACACTACAGAGTAGAGTTCTGAGTTGTGCTTTTCTCTCATACCATCTTAATGATTTTCTAGGCTGTTCCATAGCCTTCAAAATGGGGAAATGAAATGAAATAAATGAAATTATCTTCATACTGCCCCATCATATGGATGCACTATGACTTGGTCAAGAATTTTCTGTATTTTAAGGCATTTTTAAGCATAGTAAGTTCATTAAATTGGTACTATTCTGGGGATGTGATCTTGTAGCATAATTTTTTTGTGTCCCAAGTCTTTCCCTATCCTATGGCAGGACCCATGACTTCTCTGTATCTCCTAGGTGATAGAAGGTCCTCAGACTTTCCATTTGATAATTACTAAGCTCAGCCTGGTAGATATCTTCAACACCATTACATTGGACTTAGAGTTAAATCTTCTTTACCAGCTAGTTGCTGGCAAAAAGCCACAGTGTGGAAGTGAGGGTGGCATCTCCTTGTCAAATATTTTGAGCCTGGCTATTGTTGAAAGCTGATGATTTTCCTCAGGAGCACTTCCTGGTCTTATCAGAGGTTCCCTGCTCTGCAGAGTCTTTCTGAGTATGCCCTGCAATTTGAATCTGTCCCCTGCCATGCTCTCTGCCACTTGGACTCTCTTCATTCCCTCAGCCTGTGACAGGTGTCCTTTTGGGCAGGATCCTGTTAAAAATGACCCTAGGTCCATATTCCTTCTCAGGATGCCATATCTGGTCTCTGGGCCTCCAGCAGCTTGGATGAGACATCACTCCCTGTTCAAGTCTTTGCATTGTGTGCACTCAGCTATCTCTGGTGTAAATACTTAGCAAGGGAAACCTGGGTAATTCAATTTTATATTCCCATGAGATGTGAAGGAGAGTTATAGTTAATCTGTCTACCTGCCAACACTCACTGTGGTGTCTTTTTAATTTCAATCATTCTAATAGATGTGTAGTAGTATCACACTGTGATTTTAATTTTCATTTCCCTAATGAATAATGATGTGGTAATTTTTTGTTACAGTCATAGGGTGGAAGGTTAGGGTTGCAGAAGCTTTGTGTGTCTTCTTTAGGGCAAGAAGAGCATAGAAGTTCTGATGGAACTTCATCATATTTTATTTTTCCCTCCCTTCCCCTGTGATACACACACACACACACACACACACACACACACGATGGAATATTACTCAGCCATCAAAAAATGAAATCTTGCCATTTGCAATGATGTGGATAGAACCAGAGGGTATTATGATTTGATTAGTGAAATAAGTCAGTCAGAGAAAGACAATTACATGATTTCACTCATATGTGAAATTTAAGAAATAAAACAGAAGATCATAGGGGAAGGGAGGGAAAAATAAAACAAGATGAAATCAGAGAAGGAGACAAACTGTGAGAGACTCTTAACTATAGGAACCAAACTGAGGGTTGCTGGAGGGGAGCTGCGTTGGCAGATGGGGTAACTGGGTGATGGACATTGAGGAGGACACATGATGTAATGAGCACGGGGTGTTTTATGCAACTAATGAATCCCTAAATTCTACCCCTGGAAACTAATAATACACCATATGTTAACTAAATTGAACTTAAGTGAACAATTTTTCAACATCATTAAGAATTTCAAAATGGTGACAGCAGAGTGTTAAACAAAACATGGGCTGTTCTGAGTTTGGGAACCTGTGTGATTGCGCAGTTTGGAGACTATAGAGCAGACTCCTAATGTGTACACGGTGTTGCAAACTCAGTGCTTCTTCAACTTGTAGCATCAGAATAAATTGGAGAGGTTGCCAATGCGTAGACCGCTGAGCCCCGCCTTTAGAGTTTCTGATCCAACAGGTCTTCGGCAGAGCCCTAAATTCTGCATTTTTAACAAGACTCCAAGTGATGCTGCTGCTGTTGCTCTAGGAACTACACTCAGAGAACTGTTGGCCCAACAGATTAAGTCCTTGCATGGCCTGCATTGTCTTTACTATCTGACCTCTGTCCCCCTTCAGATGATGGAGCCGTAAGGCAAGTCATGTGGAGCTCCTCACCACTGCTTAGATTTCTCAGGCTTTTGTAGGCCTCCGTGCAAAAGCTCTAGTGCTTGTGTCTACAGGAAAATTTCTTTTCTTTTTTTTTTGTAAAGATTTTATTTATTTATTTGATACACACACAGAGAGAGATTACAAGTAGGCAGAGAGGCAGGCAGAGAGAGAGGGAGGAAGCAGGCTCCCTGCTGAGCAGAGAGCCCAATGCGGGGCTCGATCCCAGGACCCCGAGATCATGACCTGAGCCGAAGGCAGAGGCTTCAACCCACTGAGCCACCCAGGTGCCCCCGCAGGAAAATTTCTGATTTTCCCTTCAAGATTCTTTTTTTCCAGTCCCTTTCTCTCTGTTCTCAAGCAGAGAGGCTCTGAAGCTCTGCTGTATGTCAGCAATCATTCTGCTGATGGGCCACTTGGCTGCGTCTTGGAGAGCAGATGACTGTCTTTCATCTGTGTCTTCTCAGGGCCTAGCACACTGTGACCATCCAACACTGAGAGAATACATTCATTATTCATTCTGAATAAACACATGATTGTTCATCATGATTACTATTATCTGGATAGAGTTTCAGAATGAGTGAAGGAGGTTTTCTTCCAACCCCTACAAGATGTCTTAAAAATGCGTGCTGTTGGTCCCACAGAGAACCAGGCTAGAGACAGAGATAAATCATTGCAGATCAGTTCCTGCAGCTGGAAAAACAACTCAAAACATTCTCTCCTGAGTCAGCATTTTGATTTTTGCCTTTAGTGAACTGCTCTTTCAGGGACATCTTCCACTCTAAAGCTACTACCATCATATTTTCTATGGAATGAAAGAGCCTTTTGCAAACAGCAATGGTAGCTTAAAGGAAAAGGTCCATCAGTATTTGCTATTTTGTTTTTCCACTTGACTTCATGTGATCGAACACTGAATGGGTTAGAAAATGATGTGAAAATAAGAATATAAACATATATGTGTAGTTGAAAGATTAATGAACAAATATCCAAAGTTTTTGGCCCTTTTTTGGTACACAGAGACCTGCTTTGGAGTGTGTGTGTTTTGTGTGTGTGTGTGTGTGCGCTATGTTGTGGGGTTGTGTGTGGGGTATGGTGCCTGTACGTGGGGGGTGGGGGGACTATATGTGAGGGGTGTGGAGCTGTGTGTAAGCCTGTGTGTGGTGTGTGTGGTGCTTGTGTGTGTGGTAGGTGTGGGTGGGGGAGGAGGTGGTGAGCAGAATACAGGTTCCTTGAGGTTTCTCCCTTGAGGGATCATGCACACCCACATAAAATCCAAATATAATAAATTTTGGAATGAAAGCACAGATTATCCATCTAGCTGAAGAGGTGGAAGGCTGCCTTCAGACATGGAAAATGACAGATAATTATCCAGTCTTTTGACAGCATGTCTGCTACCTAATAATTCAAACTACTGGTATGAAGAAGAAAGCCAAGAATCTTGACGAAGTTGGAAGAGAAGCCTAACAATCGGTTTCCACCTTCTGCCCTGGAGTCTATGCTCCTATATTCAGCTGCAGGAGGGGTATGAGGTGGCCAGGGTGGTAGAGAAAAGCAAGAGACTCAGCGGAGCTTGGCTTTATCTTTTGGTTCATGTGCAGTCCCTTTTTTCTGCAAATGGTAAGACACGGTGCAATTTCAAAAAGAAAAAAAAAAAAACCCTGAATAATAACCCCTTATATTTGCAGAGTGCTTCCAAAGTTAAAAGAGATCTCATTTATATCTTAGAACAATCCTGTGAGGGAGGTGGGATGGGCATCATTGTTCTGTCTTTATAGGTGAGGACCTACAAGGCGTGGCTAGTGCAATCCACATCTCTGGTTTCTTGTCCACGTATTCCATTTTTAGATTAAAATGAAGTGCTACTTTTATATTCATGGGGTTGGATTTTTAATAAGGGGCCCTTAAAATGGTGCCTAAACAATTTTATTTGGAATTTAACTTGATCAGTGTAGATTGATTTCACCAATTCCCTTCCATCAAAAGCAATATTTAAAGAAAGAATTACGTGGATAGTTGTCTCAAAACTTCACTTGATTTTGCTTCCATTTACTCACACATTCTTTATTACCTTACTTTTCTACATATGAATTGTTTTAACAAAGCTTGAGTGATACATAAGTCCCTGCAATCCATCCAGGGGCCACAGATGCATTGTGACATTCTTATCTCTTTAGTGACCTGATTTATTTACGTCTCCAGAAAGAAATTTATCATGAGATTGTAGGATAAACATTGTTCAAGTGTATTTTCTCTAATTGTTAAAGATCTCTCTCTCACACGTGCAGACACACACACACACACACACACACACACACACACACACACACATTCCTGAGTTACTTAAGGTGTAATCAGCAGGTACCTATATACAGGAATCCACATATTGTATACAATCCATATTGTATATCCACAATACAGGAAAAATTTATAAAATGTTTTCCTGGGTCCCAAGTGAACCTAACTGAAGGGTAATATGTAATTAATTAAACTCATGCCTTCTATTTTCTCTAACAGGAAAACCAAGTAATTATTTAAGAAATCAGGAAGATTTATTATAATTACTTAGAAACTATTTTCATTTTCATCTTTTCTATTGAAATAGTGTGAGCACTTCCTACCACATTTTTGGTGGAAATGAATATAATAATAATTCCCAAGTGGATTTCTCTTTTTTATATTTGATGACACTGGCATCACTGTCTCTGGTACAGATGGAAAGAAAGTACTTGGCTGAATTCTTCTCCACATTGTTCCTTTCAAGCCAGGTTTGAATTAGTTCACCCGGGTGTTCTGGAGTCTGAGAAACAGCAGACACTTTTGGTAAAGCCATTAGGCATCCTGTTGGGGTTGCAGCTGTGTCTTGGGAATCCCAGTCAGGCCTTTCTGGGCCCATCATTCTTTGGAGGTAAAACCAGTGTGGAAAGAGTGTTCCCTTTTATCTCTTCTTTCCCAGGACATGGAGGACAGAGAGCTCTCAGCAACTTTGTGCACTCAGACCGTTCTAAGGAGATTGCCCCACCAGTGCCAAGCAGCACAGTGATCTGAGAGAAAAATGAGGGTTTCAGGAGGGCAAAGCTAGCAGGATCATGTATCCACAACTGGAGGTATGGTCATCATGGTCTAAATGCGCTTGGCTCTTTCTCTCCTTCATGCTTTTCTGTTCATCTGTCTGAAATTCTGTTCTTCGCATTCTTCCTCTGAGAGCCAGCTTGTGATGTTCCCTTCACAGGTCTTGATGACTAACTGTTACCTTCACTTGCACATCTAGGAAACGGTTTTCCCAGAGACCACAAAAGCTTATTCTGGATGGAACCAGGGCAAAGGCCAATCTGCTGTAACCATCATTTAAGGAAACAAAATGAGGCCTATAGGGGCACCAACTTTTCTTAATCGCAAATTCCACTTGGAAGTGCAATCCAGTTAATCCTGCAGAACGCAAATCCTGTCAGACTTGGCCTCTGCCCTGAAGACTCACTGGTCATTTAGCTTCTCCTAATGCTCTAGACCTCCTTTCAAATCCCACCTCTTATTCTCTCCTTGCTCCCAAACTCTCCCTGGTGCCCTCTATCCACCCCTCATTCCAATAGAATCAAATGCTCTTGCTGTCTGCTGACTCTTCATAGGACAACCCTTATCCTCATTGCAATCTTTCTCTCCCTGAGGACATTTGCAGGAGGGCTCACCTTCCCGCATCTAGTACAGTAAAAGGTCAGGAGAGAGAGGTTATAGATCACTTTCTGCTCTTGAGGCTGTAATGTATCCCTGCAGGTTCCTCTTCTCTCTTAACTAATGCCTTGGCATCCACTCTTCATCCCGTATTCTGTCCTCAGGGCAACTCCAATTGGTTGACCTCAGCAACCACCTAGCCTCAGAGTGCCTTGACCAAGATGGCTGCATTGAACTTTGCCTCCATCTTGGCCACCCATAACCATGGCCTTGTCCTAGGACTTGGGCAGCATATAAATCTGTAATATTAGGAACCCACACTTTGGACACAGTGTCTTAAAAACCTCCCTGCTGCCTATTCCCATCATACCCCTTGGACAACTTCATGAGCAATTCCACTTTAATCCTGCTTTTCTCAAATGTTAAGGAACTTGATAATCACTTGAAGGGTGTGAAAAATGCAGGCTCCTAAAGCCTTTATTCAGAGATTCCACTTGTCTACATATGAGGGCAATGCCTGGAAATCTGCTTTTCACAAACATCCTAGGTGATTCTAGAGCATGTTCTATAGACAACTCTGAGAAACTCTTCTTGAGTTTTTTGATCCCTTTGTTGTTTCCCTCAGAGTGTCAGGCTTCTCCTGCTGTACTTTTACTTGTGATCAGTATAGGCATTTTTTAATCTACAATATAAATCACTCTCTTTCTACCACCATTTTAATGGTTAATTTATCAATTTGGGTAGGCCAGGTATCAGATATTTGGTCCAACAACAAGCAAGATGTTGCTGTGAAGGTATTTTTTAGTTGAGATTAACATTTAAATCAGTCATGGACTTTGAGTAAAGCACATTACCCTCCATAATGTAGGTGGGCCTCACTCAGTCAGGTGAACGTCTTATGAGAAACAAGACTGAGGTCCCTAGAGGAAGAGGGAATTCTGCCTCCAGCTTGCCTTCAGACTCAAGTTACAACATTCACTCTTCCCTGGGTCTCTAGTCTGCTGGCTCATCCTACAGAATTTGGACTCTACATAAACACATACACACATGTACACACTATTGGCTCTGTTTCTCTGGAGAACCTTGAGTAGCATAACCATATAGTTCTAGGTCTATTTGAATAAACACATCCTTTAGGGTTCTAGGCTTCTGTCTCTGAGCTGCTGAACCACACCTCAGGGACTAAGAACACCACAGCATCACATTCTTCAGTTCTACAGGGATCTCCATATTCCCTGGCCATCCTTCTAAGTGTCTGTACATTCCTCAGCACTGAGTGCTGCTTTTTCAAACCTCACCACTGTCCTCAAAGCTCCATTCCTACTCATCTCGGCTATAGATATTGACTAATGACTGGTCTTCTGCTTTACAGAGAAAATAGAAGTCAAGTTAGGAACTTTCTCTATTTCTTACCCACCATAGAGCTTTTCACTGTACAATTATCATTTGGTCTGTTTTTTTGTGGACAAGGTAAGTCCAAGATGGATGGCTTCCACTTGGGATTCCATCCTTTCACTCTTTCTCCAAGGCTTTTTCTACTCTATGAATCACCCATATTTCTCTACTGAGAAATAGAGCATCATTTCTACTGCTCATTTCTTCAGCAAACTCAGTCCACATGACCTTCAACAAATTATAAAACTTCCCTCCTTGTTCTATGCTCTTTTCAGCTACTACCATTTTTCCTCCATTTATCACCGCCTCCTCTTTTCTACTCACAATCACATAACAGCTCCCAAAATTTGACTACTACTCCCACCATTTCACTGAAAATGTTCTTGTCAAAGTCATCTTCCAGCTGCTAAATTCAGAGAAATAGTTCCAGTCCTTATCTGGCTATCTCTGCACTATTTTGTACTGTTGGTCAATTTCTTCATGAAACTCTCTCCTTCCTCTTGATTTTCCCACAAGATGTCAGACTGTATTGATTTTCTCCTACTTAGCTGGTCTTTCCTTCTATCTTAGTTTAGTTTTTCCCTCCAAGACTCTGGTAAATTTTGGTGGTGGTGGGAGGGGATGGGGATAGAGAATACAAATAATTTATTTGGAAAGTGATCCGGGAAGCACAAAGAAATGGGAAGAGTATAATAAGGATGGGAAAAAATGTGATAAAGGGTATATTAAAGGTGAGGTGAGTGTGGTAGGCACCCTGGGAACTCTGATGAACCCTGTACAACACACCTCAGAATTGATGGGGAGCTGTATTATTTCTCTGCCTGAATTCATTAAATTCTTAGTACCTGTGGGATGCCCTTCTGCTTGCTGAATGGGTTTCCTGGCACCAAAGAAAGTCCTCAGACAGCAAAGCAGAGAGGAGAAAAGTTGTCAACTTTCCAGGAAAGTCTCCAGCACAGATGCAGATGAACCCACTGTGGGCCAGGTCAGGGGAAGAGGTGGCATCTACAGTCTCAGAATACTCTATGAACCTTTCTCTCTTCCCTTCCTTTAAATGCTGATTTCTCAGTGTTTTGTCCTCGCTCCATTTTCCTCTCTGTCTACATATACTTCTCAGGAGTGCTTACCTTCATTCATGTCTTCAATTACCTTTTGATTATGAAGTATATATTTTCTACCCAGATCTGCCTCTTGAGTTCTAGGCACATATATCCATTTGGTTGTGGCACTCTCCTCCTTTGTGTCCTATGGGCATCTCAACCTATACATGTCCGTGAGCTGCTCCCTTCCTATCCCTAGACTCCCAATTCACTCCTGCTCCATGATTCTCTCTTGGAGAGTGGTGCAGCCAGGTACTCAGTGACCACAATGGGAAAACCCAGAGAGACGTTACCCATGAAGCCATGCTTTCTGTTAGCATATCAATTGCTGAATTTGCATCAAGGTTGGCTGTCTTTAGCCTGACTACTCCTCATCTCTTCCATTAGTTCAGGCTCTCATCCATAATGCCTCCATCCTAAAAGGCTCTTTCCTGCAGTCTTACTCACCCCTTACATAAATATGACTTATTTCCCAGGCAGGGTATATGTGCTTCATAGTAGAGACGCAGTACTAACTGACACTTCACCTATACAGGACATTTTGCAAGTGAAAAATATTTTCAATTCCCTTTTCCTCTTCCTCTCCTCCATGCTGCCAATGATCAGGTCCAGAGTTATTTAGCAAAGACTGCATTAGTGAAGTTGTACTCAGAACCTAGATTCCATTTTCCTATTACAATTCCAGGTGATCTGGCCCCAAATATGGAAAGAGCACATTTACTAAACCCTCAAACAGTTTGAAGATTATTTACTCTTGCCTTGATTCCAAAAAGTGTTTGAGGACAATTATGGAATTATTTTTTGTGCGTAGAAGAGCAATAAATAGCAAATGTTAAAAGATAAGATGCAGAGTCTTGTGACTGATCTCACAAGATTAAATGAATAAGCAACATGAACATTGCTGGTTATGGACAGAGAATGACTCTGCCCCCACTCTATACATTATCAATATGTGTTTCCTATCTTAATAACTAGCTTAACATTTATAAAATGAAATGGAAAACAGACTAAGTCCATAAATCCAGGTGAACCAAATTAATTCCTAGGAGGGAGTGTACTCCTCTTGTAAATAATTCTCATTTAAATCTTGTAACTTGGAAAGGCTGAAGCCCACAATCATTAAAATGACATTTCCTGTATTTTTATCATTTTAGTAGGAATGTCAGTAATCACCATATTAAAGGTCTCTAGGGAAGAGGATTAGTAGGAGGATTGACAGATCCTAAAATATTCTGGAAGCATAAATCCAAAATGCAGCTTTATATCCTTGGATTTGCTAAGGAGAATACTTTTTGGAACCCTCGAAGTTTCACGTTCAGTTATTTTGAGAAATTTAACAAGCCTCTCACTACATATATAAAATTTAACCAATGTTAAAACAAACAAATAAACCTGAAGACATTGTTAGAGCAGGGCATCTAATTTCTCTCTCTAAAAAAATTCCAAAGGTTTTCATTGATCATTAGGCACAGTTATGCATTCAGTAAACAGTAACTACCTTAACATTCTTCCTATCAGATATGAGGTAGTCAGTAAATGTCTGCTCACTGAATAGTTTTCCACACTGAAATTTCCAAAGCCCTTCCCTGACTATATTGGTTCTTTTCTCAGAAATCTTTCATGGCGCCCTTTTGTTTGGAGCTGTGCCGTCCAATATGGTAGCCAAAAGCCACATGTGGTTATGAGTACCTGAAATGTGGCTGGCCCAAACTGAAGTGTGTTGTAAATGTCAAATGTACACTGGAATTTGAAGACTTAGTCTAAGAAAAAGAATGTAAAACAGTTCACTATCTGTTCTATCATCAATTGAAATATTTTAGCTATATTGAATTAAATAACATACTTCATTTATCTGTTTCACTTTACTTTTTGTTTTAAATATGTCTACTAGATAATTTAAAACTAGTTTCATGGCTTGAATTTGTGGCTCACCATCAATTTCCATTTGGTAGTGCTGGTATAGAGACCAGATTCTGGTTTTTGTTTTGTTTTGTTTTTTCTCTATACCTAACTTCCAAACCTTAATTCCTATAATATTTTCTTGGTGTCTTTTCTCTTGCTACTCCCTCCTCTTAGAATGCTATTCCTTGTAAACACTCTTTAGGATCTAGACTAATAAATATATGGCAAGAAACTCCATGTCATTAGTAATCAGACAAGCGAAAATTAAAAACATAGACCAAAATCAGAGGAATGGATAAATTGTACTCTTCAGATAATGGAATAAATATAACACCAAAAATGAATGAACTACAACTATTCATATAAATATATAAAAATCTCAGAAATATAAGACTGAGCCACAAATGAATGCATCAGTATAATTTTTTGTATATAATATCCAAATCAGGCAAACCTAAACAACTAATGTTTTGGGATGCTTCCTTATACAGTATAAGTACTAAGTACAGCAAGGAAATGATTATAAATAATTGAGGGGAAGTGAAGGTGATCTGGGAAGACCCATGGAGAGTTTTTAATTTCTTAACCTGGGTGATATCACATGGTATCACCTGGGTGATATCACATCCACATAAGTCTAATTATTTTAAATATAAGATTAATTTTATACATTTCATTTTCAAAATTTCTCTGAGGCTCAGCAATTCCTTTTAGCTCCCCTGTTTTCTGTTAAATTTGAGGAAATTAAATAAAATATCACATACACATGAAAATAGCCTATGATCTAATCATCATTCCTCCTTCTATTTATCCATTTATCTTTGACAGGTACTCACCAACATTTTTTTATTAGCATATAGTTATTTTAGTACAGTTAAAAACATTTTGATATTACTATATTGATCAAGGGTAACAATAAGCAAAAAGTTAATATTTAGATGTTATGATTACAAGTTGCAGTCATAGTGTATTTTAATATTTGCAGTTGAGGGGGTTAGAAAATGTTGAGAAAATTTGACCTCACAAAATGGTAAAAAAAATTGTAGTACTTTTCGACCACTAACCCTCAGTGTCAGGGTGTTGTTTATTCAATTAGATAGTGATAGCAGAAGTAACTTCATTCCTTAGTTTTTGGAAAATCAGGTTAATTTACATACATGGGAACAGGTAGGTAAATCTCCAAGTTTCACTTTTTAAATGGCAGTCCTAAAAAAAATTGAAAAATGTTTAAAAAGTGAATTTGAATAAAATATTTGCGGAATTACTTCAGTGGAAATCCAGGCTTGGCAAGGGGCACTATTTTTACTAGGTATTGTGTCAGATTTTCCTCTCTCTACTTTATGTAAGATAGCAATTTAAAATCCCTTTGTGAAGGTTATCAATATGGAACAGCCAATTTAGATGAAAGCAAATGCATTGTGCTTTTCTCTGGGCAATTAATTTAGTAATTAATAATTTAAATTGATGAGTGAAAACTTTAAACTGTTAATATAGGCTTAGAATATTCACCAAATTTTAATAGATTATTTTTATATGATAGCAATTTGGGTGATTTGTTGCTTTACTTTTCAAGTTTTCTACATTGCTTGAGATGTATGGAACAGAAATGCATAATTTTATGCAAATAATAATGTACT
>CM053614.1:81773436-81791090 GCA_028646535.1 Procyon lotor
GTGGACAATGGGGAGGGTAGGTGCTATTAAGTGCTGTGAAATGTGTAAGCCCGAAGATTCACAGACATGTACCCTGGGGCAAATAATACATTATATGTTAATAAAAATTAATTAAAAAAAAAAAAAAAGAATAGGTAGCAATAGAGAACTCCATATAGCACCTTGCAGAGGGGATCACCCCAAGAAAGAGACCCCAAGACAAGAGTTTAAATGCAAGAAATTTATTTCAGAGGTAATTCTGGAATGAGTACAGGAATGAAATAGCTTTCCATTACTGTCATAATAAATTATCATACATGCAGTGGCTTAGAAGAACACAAATTTATTATTTTATCATTCGGTAGGTTGGAAGTCTGACACAGATCTCACTATGATAAAATCAAGTTGTCAGCAGCCCTTGCCTTTTACAGTTTCTAGTGGCCACTTGTGTTCCCTGGTTCATAGTCCCCTTCTTCCAGTTGGAGTTGGTGACCCTCATCTTCAAAGCCAGAATATCCTATGTCTCTGACCCTTGGGTTGAGAGAGAAAGGTGACAGAGAGTCATCTTTCTCTCTCACTACAGTTGGGAAATGTTCTTGAAGGCTCATGCCATCAGATCAAGCCTACCTAAATAATCTGGCATCATCTCCCTGTCTCAAGTCCCAAAACCTTAATCTCATCTATGCAGTCCCCTCTGCCCTATAAAGTAATGCACTCACAGGTTCTGGGGAGTAGGGTATGGGTTTCTTTGGGGTCCATTATTCTGCCTACCACAGGTAGCATAGAAGTGAGAGAGCAGAAGGAAGCCTACACAGTGCATTAATGACCAGATCACTGGGGCTCCACCCCACTGGGATCATCTGGGAGATGGTTTAGAACACCCCTCAGAATTGTCCTACTCTGAAGGACAACTTCAGTCCACCATTGGCTGAGAGACCACTCCTGAGGGCATTTCCAGGCCAAGAATCCTAGAAGCTTCCAGGATGCTGGGGGAGGGCACCTGGATGGCTCAGTTGGTAAAGTGTCTGACTCTTGATTTTTGACTCAGGTCACAATCTCAGGGTCATGAGATTCAGCCTCGAGTCAGGCTCCACACTAAGAATGGGGCCTGCTTAAGATTCTGTCTCTCCCTGTCTCTCTACCCCTCCCCCACTGATCGTTTTTTTTTCTCTCAATCCTGAAGAAGAAGAAGAAGAAGAAGAAGAAGAAGAAGAAGAAGAAGAAGAAGAAGAAGAAGAAGAAGAAGAAGAAGAAGAAGAAACAGCAGCAGCTTCCAGGAGGAAGTGACAGCCCAGTAAGCCTATGAAACATGATTGCTGAAGAAATATGGGTGAGGTGCCAACAGCACATCTTACACAAAGAAACAATTTAATATTTCAGAGCCAGTATGAAGCAATAGATGCTCTCTATTCATCATCTCTCTCCCTCTTCTGTTAAGAGTGTATAATGGAATTATAGGACCAAGAACTGGAAATCTGGGTTCATGCTCTTTATCTGCCACACAGCATCGAATTCTTGAGCCAAGCACTTGTCTGAGCTCCATTTCCAATCTGAGAAGCTGGACCAAATAAACTCTAAAATTCCTCCACTTCAGACACACTGCTTTCCATGGGTTTTCAGGACACGCACCCTGGCGATGGTCGTGCCTTTCCTTAAACATTTCATAAAAGAAATCCACACCAAAGCAGGGGGCAGCTGCAAATATCCACTTTTCCCCAACTCAAATTTTAAATGTCAACACACAGTTCACTTACAAAAAATCACAGGAAACAAAAATGAATTATTTAATGGAAGGCTGCAATTATAATGAATGCTGCCTGCAATTGACCTGGGGCACTAACCAGGGAAAACCGAGAACTGACTAAAGCAGAACTTAATCAACCACAGGGAATTTGGAAAAATTGATCAAGTGTGCCAGACTGCAAATGTTCTTGACCTTGGGAATGAGTTCTTGACCTTAGGAAAACTCGTGACTCACAAAATTTCCTGGGAATCCTTGAGGTGGATTTGAACATGCTCAGACAGACTCTGAGTTTGCAAATGACTGTGGTTCAAGATAAAAAGTTCACCCCTGGTAAATCAGAACTGGCAGGGGGATGGGGAGAAGCACATGAATCAGGTGCTGCCATTCATAGTCCTTTGGCTTTGCTCTAGGGATATATGCTACTAAACAACCAGATCCCTTCTTTGTCGTTCACATACATCCATGTTCCCCAAATCCTCTCTATCTGCCTACAGAAGTGTTAGCCTGGACAGAGAACATGAAATTTGCCCTTTGACTCTGCTAGTCATCCCCACACTATTTAGAGGAGCATATACTGCAGGATTCAGGGAGGTTACCAATCTATACAGGGGACAGCTTAGTGTATGTCCTCTAATAAGCTGAGCAGGTCTTTTTTTGTATATTTGACATTTACCAGGAAAAAAGTTTGTGCAAGCTTGAACAAATGCTATGAAATGGGTCTGTTGTATGCTTGAGTGATTTGTTTTCAAATTTGATGGTAATCAAGTTAATGTGAACACACACACACAGAGCACTGTAACTACACTTTGTTGCAACACTTTTAAAGTAATGACCTCTTCTTTCATTTTCACATTTCGGGGTGAACCTTTAGATTTTCCTCTACATCGCTTTTATATATTAAAATTGGAGAGACACTGAGTTTCAATCCTTTTTAATAATTCCCTGTCTATTTAAAATAACAAAAAAGAAAAGCACTTAATTGCTGCAATTGAATACATCCAAACCATTTACAGTTTGTTCTGTTCTTTTTTAATCTTTCAAAAATATAAATTCTATTTACAAAGTACGAAGAACAAAATTGTAAGTTTATCCTTAAGATTGAATAGCACTTAGTAATTTATTAAGAGCATGCTTCCATTTGTCACCACATTTGTGACTCCTAATAATGCTTTTAGGTTGAAGACAGGTATAACTTCACTTAAACATAGAAAGAAACTGAGGCTCAGAGAAGCTAAGAGCTTTGCCTGGGGCTGCTCAGTGCAGTAGGAAGAATGGAGGTTGGAGTGACCGCAGCAACCTCACATGCCCTGGTCAAATGGGCAAAATGTTTTCAGGCCTCCAAACTCTGGGTTCTGTAACCTTTCCCTTTGACTCTTGTAAGTGTCCTCACCTCCCACACTAATTTCTTAGCAATGGCTTTGCTTAAAACTCAGTGAGTATTAGCATACAGCCCAGTGTTTCCTCTTCCATCGGGATTTCAGCTTTTAATAAAATTCTGGAGCTTCATCTCTAAAAATGAAATTTCAGGGAGCTTTGGGCTGAAAGTGATGGCTGGCTGTTGGGGTTTTGTGTGATAGGAGAGAAGGACTTTATAATACCAATTCTGTTGGGTGGGCAATCAAGCCTTTTGTGATTAACCAAGGCTTGTATTTTCTTTTATTTAAGTCTTCTTTAGGCATGCTCTCCTCAGTGTCCCTTATAATTTGAAAACATTTCTTTGGAGAGTTTTGTTGTGAAATGGAAAATTGAGGCTTTATTCCAAAACATGGTTTCCCAAAACTTGTTCTCTTAGAAACCAAGTGGTTTATGTGGTTTATGTTTTCATCACTGTCTGAAACATATTTTCCAAAGGAGAGAGCCACAATGCCCGCTGGTGCCCCTGCTGACTTTGGCAGCCAGTGAAAGCATTTTTTTTGGTGACTTTGGTCACCCAACACTTAGTTAACCTTGAAGACATGATGTAATTATTCACAAGACTCTGCATATGGATTTTTTTTTCAAATAATGTCGATGGCTGAAAAACTGGATTTTTAAAAAATTTTTTGTTTTTGAAATATTCTTGACTTGGCTCCTTAAAGTGACCATTCCATTGATTCCCACACTTGCACAAACAAAAGTAACAACAAAAATTTCAGATAAACTATAAATTTAGATTACTGGAGAATATCTTTTCTATGCACACATGGAGTAAATTCTTCTGTTATAAATACTCTTCTTGCTGGGGGGTTGTGGGGGTGGGGGGAGAAAGTATTCAAAGGAAAGTAGGTTTTGACTTGTTTGTGTGTGCTGGTTGGGGATTGGGGGAAGCAATGAATACAGTCAGAGAAGGGGAACAGAAAAGAAGCTAAGAAGGTAAAGATGCAGTCAGAACAAAGCAATGAGCCTGTTTCCTCAGCTATAAAAAGAGAGTTGGACAACAATGTTAAAGAATCCACTCAAAATGCTGAGCTTCTAGGAGACCCAGTCTACTAGATGCAGGGAACAGGGCAAACAGTAAGAAATTCCTGAAATATCCACCCCAAAGTCTCAAGGTAGAAGCCAGACCTCAGTTGAGGCCTCTGGGGAAGATGAATTCGATGGTTGGGCCATTGCCTTTTTAATTTGTGGAGACCCTGAGAGAGAACAGTGGTCATTTCCTATACTATATGCATTTCTAAGGGAATTTCAAACCTACATAGGAGTAGGCTTTTTCCCCAAACTAACAAAGGTCATTACTTCAGGTTAAAAGATTCTTTTTTGAATTGTTACCTGGGATACACACATTAAATCAATTTTTAGACTTTGCTCCCAGAAATGACTCAGATAGGAAGACTATGCCACTGCACTTTTCTTTTGGTCGAATACACTTTACTGCTTGGACCCAGTAACTTCACAAACCAAGTGCAGTGGGGTTCATGGTAGGAGATTCAGGACATATAAGGATCTGACTTCATTGAATGTACATGTCAGCTCTGCAACAAGAACACGGGTTGGGTCCAAGTCCTGAATGAGAAAAGATACTCAAGTATCCCAGCAAGGAAGGAGAACTAGCAAATTCACAAATTATAATTCCACAGTCACCCTAGTATTTGTACTGAGCCTAAGATCTTGCTAAATTATCAGCATGTGCAGCCTGGGTGGCTTAGTGGGTTAAAGCCTCTGCCTTCGGCTCAGGTCATGATCTTGGGGTCCTGGGATTGAGCCCTGCATCGGGTTCTCTGCTCAGCAGGGAGCCTGCTTTCCCCTCTCTGTCTGCCTGCCTCTCTGCCTACTTGTGATCTCTCGCTCTGTCAAAAAAATAAATAAAAGATATTTTTTTAAATGTTTAAATTATCAGCATGTGAAAATGCTATTTGAATGTTGTTCCCACTTCAGCCATGTGTTTGAAATTTAAACTTCCAGAAATTCAGCCCCATTTCTATTTACTCATTATCACTGAAAGGTTGACCCAAGGTAAGATCTGTTATGCAAAATAAGTTATTATCTGTTACAATGGCATCATTAAGAGAATCCAATATATCAACTTAATAACTTTTCTTTCTTTTCGCAGATATTTACTCTAGTGATATTTACTTTACCTAACGGATGTATAGGAGGGTCTAACCCAACACTCACCACTGTTCTTGGGGAAGCAGTGATTCTGATCAACAAGCTAATTTAAACTCCAAATCCACAGTTTGGTGATCGTGGCCATTGCTGCTATGAACACTGGGTTACTTATGACCCTTCTTTTCACTACATCTGTATCTTTGGGGTAAATACCCAGTAGTGCAATTGTAAGGTCATAGGGTAGCTTTATTTTTAATTTCTTAAGGAATCTCCACACTGTTTTCCAAAGTGGCTGCACCAACTTGCATTCCCACCAACAGTGTAAAAGGGTTCTCCTTTCTCCACATCCTTTCCATCACTTGTTGTTTACTGTCTTTTTCATTTTGGGCATTCTAACTGGTGTCAGGTGGTATCTCAATGTGGTTTTGATTTGAATCTTCCTCATGATTATGAACATTTTTTCATGTGTCTGTTAGCCATTTATATGTCTTCTTTGGAGAAGTGTCTGTTCATGTCTTCTGCCCATTTTTGATGTGATTATCTGTTTTTTGAGTGTTGAGTTTGAGGAGTTCTTTATAGATCTTAGATATCACCCTTTTGTCTGTAGCGTCATTAACAAATATCTTCTCCCATATTGTGGATTGCCTCTTTGTTTTGTTGACTATTTCCTTTGCTGTGCAGAAGCTTTTAAAAGAGCCAAGATGTCCTTCAACAGATGAATGGATAAAGAAGATATGGTCCATAAATACAATGGAATATTATGCCTCCATCAGAAAGGATGAATACCCAACTTTTGTATCAACATGGACAGGACTGGAGATTATGCTGAGTGAAATAAGTCAAGCACACAAAGTCAATTATCATGGTTTCACTTACTTGTGGAGCATAAGGAATAACATGGAGGACATTAGGGGAAGGAAAGGAAAAGTGAATCGGGGGAAATCAGAAGGGGAGATGAACCATGAAAGACTATGGACTCTGAGAAACAAACTGAGGGTTTTGGAGGGGAGGGAGGTGGGGGGTTACGTGAGCCTGGTGGTGGATAATAAGGGGGGGCACATATTGCATGGAGCACTGGGTGTGGTACATAATTAATCTTAGAACACTGAAAAATAAACTAAAATTTAAAAATAAATAAATAAATAAATAAATAAATAAATAAATAAATAAATAAATAAAAATAAGCACCAAATCCAGAAGGGGCTTCAGGGGTTTGTCAAATCAAATGCAATTATTATAAGACTGTAAGAATGTCTGTGTTTTTCTGAAGAGATAATTCATAACTCTCAAAGGATTCTATGACTTTAAGTGAATCTATGAAATCAATATAAAAAATTTTTTGTCTAGAAAGAACTTGAGAAAAGAGCAAAGCCTTTCAAACATAATACTCATTTGAAGGTACATGATGGAGGGTAAGAGGTCAGCTGTGATGTGTGTCAAACAAATTTCCCCCCTCCTTCTTCCCCTCATCACAAAGACTTTAAAATGGATAATGGGGGATGGGAATTGGAATGTAGGCCTCCTGGGGTGGGGGAGTGGGGACACGTTTGTCTCAGTTAGAAGCCCAACATACATGTCTAACATGAAGGTTAGGGTAAGTGGTTTTTAAAAATGAGGAGGTAAGGGGCACCTGGGTGGCTCAGTTGTTAAGCATCTGCCTTCGGCTCAGGTCATGATCCCAGAGTCCTGGGATCGAGTCCCACATCGGGCACCCTGCTCAGCAGGAAACCTGCTTCTCCCACTACCATTCCCTCTGCTTTTGTTTCCTCTCTCGCTGTGTTTCTCTCTGTCAAATAAATAAAATCTTTAAAAAATTAAAAATTAAAAAATAAATGAGGAGATAAGCTGAGCGATCCTTAGAAAGCTAGGAGCTCAGAGGTAGAATGAAGAAATCTATGAGAGCATCAGGTTTGGGGTAGAGAGTTATTCTGCCTTCCAAACTAGAAGAAAGCCATTTCCCAAACTATCTGGAGGCACCATAAGGGGACAACAGGGGACCCACAGTCCACGTGGCTGCATTACTTACTCTAGGACCAAGGAAGAAAAATGTGGTGCTTTCCAGGGATGAACAACAGTCACTTTGGATGGAGACTGGGGATAGAATTTGAGAGAACTAATGGCAAATATCATGTGAGGATTTGAACTAGGGAAGAAATCAGCTGCCCTGATGGTGAAGCTTGAAATACAGAAGCAGTCACAGAGAGAGCTACACTTAAATGGAGCTTGAGTTTATGGGTTCACGGGCCAGCCCCCACTGTCCTCTGTCTGCCCCCACCCCCACCCTGGCCTGGGTCTTTACACACAGTCAATACATGCGATGGATGTTTTTTCCCTAGAGAACATGGGAAGAAGTCTGTATGTGGTACCAGAGACGTAGAAGAGAGAAGGGTAATGTAAGGTGGCCTACTGTCTATCCAGACTTTGTACTATATTGAACACCTTGGTAAGATGGAGATCAGTTTTCTTGAGAGACTGTGAGTTCCTGAGTGGAGGTAGGGCCATTTTCCTCCCCACCCCATAGCTCTGCCATGCACGGTGGGAAATACAAGTGGCAAGCCTGTGTGCCCTGTGGCGAGTGTGTGTGCTGGCGGGAGCCCCATCATGGCCAGACTTGCTGTCAGCATACTTCCACTCAACAGTTTGCAGACAGCAAATGCCACAAGCAATCCAGAGCTTCAAGAAGAACATTAACTCATTTATTTCTGAGCCCTGGTGACACTCCTCTCTGCAGCTCAGAGAAATACCTGGTGGAGACTTTGAGGAGAGGCAGAAAGAATTTGCACTAAGAAGAGTAAAAATCTAGAAAATTCAAATATCAGTGTTCAAAATGAACTCTTAGCTGAGGTTTATATCCACGTCCTCTCCACCCTCTTGTTCTGTGGCTCTTTTTCCTCTACTCCAGCTGCCCTTCCGCAGCATACTCTCCCTCTAGCCAGGTTCTACTGTCTTTCTATACCGACTGCTGTGAGCAGGATGGAGCCACACTGGCCATCCCCAGACATCTGCAGCACTCCTCGCCTTGCTGGCTCTGAGCCATAGCCTCTGATTTCTCTCACAGCTACCTTCAAGGCTCCTGTCTAATTCCCCAATTCCTTCTCTGGACAGTCCCTAAATATAGGTGTCCCCCCAGATCATTTGGACATTTTTAACTGGACTTCTTGGCAAAAACTCTGTTTATGTAAGACGAGACTTCTTCAGAAGGAATTCCATATTTGGTAAAGATTTGCAAAGGTCCTTTGTTTTACCTGCAGCCATTGACTACCATTATATTTTCTTCCATATCATTTTATTGCATTTAATTTTAGGAAGTGTTATTTCAGCTGTTGTGGTCAGAAATAGATATATATGAGATTCTTCCCTTCATTGTCCAGCTGCTGCCTACCATTCTGTCTGTCATATGAGCTTATGATGTCATGGTTTGTTGCCTAGGTAACAAATATGTGGTCACAAATACTTCATGATCATTTCATTACAGTGATGACATATTTATAGGACCTGGGAACAGCACACTGCCCCTTTATAATGTGCTCTTATGTGGCACACAAATACCTTTTTTTCCTCCCTGTACAGTTTTTCATTATGGTTTGCATCATTTCCTATATATGTCGCATGTCGTTTGCTTGTTTCTTACAGAGAAAAGAAATGAAAGCATGTTTAAAAGAAATAAGGCAATATAGACGTCTTAAAACAAGTGGATCCAAGAAAGAAAGAATATTTACAATAAGAATTTTGAAACATTTTAAATTACTACAAACATTCAGCTGTTGAAACCTTTATACTTAGCAGGATTTATTAATGTTTTAATAAAAATATCCCAAAGATACAGATGCAGTGAAAAGAAGGGCCATACGTACCCCAATGTTCATAGCAGCAATGGGCACAATCGCCAAACTGTGGAAAGAGCCAAGATGCCCTTTAACAGATGAATGGATAAAGAAGGTATGGTCCATATATACAATGGAATATTAGGCCTCCATCAGAAAGGATGAACACCCAACTTTTGTATCAACATGGATGGGACTAGAGGAGATTATGCTGAGTGAAATAAGTCAAGCACACAAAGTCAATTATCACTTACTTATGGAGCATAAGGAATAACAGGGAGTACATTAGGGGAAGGAAAGGAAAAGTGAATTGGTGGAAATCGGAGGGAGAGGAGAACCATGAGACTGTGGACTCTGAGAAACAAACTGAGGGTTTTGGAAAGGAGCGGGTGGGAGGTTATGTGAGCCTGGTGGTGGGTAATAAGGGGGGGCACATATTGCATGGAGCACTGGGTATGGTAAATAAACAATGAACCTTGGAACATTGAAAAAATTAAATTAAATTTTAAAAAATTAACTTGAAAGTTGTGAGACAATCAAATAATATTTTTAAATAATCTGGAATGACCTTTCCTTATATTTGAGGGTTATTAGCTGTATTTCCGCAAAAAGTCACTTGAAACGCGGTGCTCTAATGACTTAAAATAAAGTATAGTTTTCGACTTCATTGAGAGGGTGAAGACTGATACACAAGATCAGGTTACACATTGCAAATCACTCTGTGAATGTGCTTCTTTATTCCTGACACCACCATCCCCCTGCCTTTTCATGAATCCTATTCAGAAGTGAAACGTCTAATCGGTTCAGGGAGATTCTCTCCAGAGGGGAAATAATTTTATCAGTAAGACTCCCTGGTGATCAGGCCAACTGGGAATGGCTGTTAATCAGCCTTTTTGACATGGTGGCTTGAATAGCCCTTCCCATGATGCTCTGTGATTCCACCTTAACGCTTTGCTTTTGAACTCACCATGACTCATAAGTGCCTTTTTCTCCTTTTGTGTGTCTGAAGTTATCCCACTATTAACTTTAATTGGAAAGGAGCCTTTTGTTCCCCAGTGTAGTCCTACACTAACCACTGAACTCCCTAGGCTGCAATTTCAGGGGTAGTAAAAACTTAATTTTTTTTAACAACTGAGGGGGATAAATAATGACAATGCCGATAACTTGATAGTGGTTAATAGGAAGTGACTGAAAAGGAGCAGACATTGGTATAAATTTGACTTTTTAAAATGTTTCGATTCAAGGCTCAAAGAGGAGAGACATAGAGCCAGGCTGAGGAAGCAGGGCTCGAGGAGGATATTTGCGTGAGGACCTGAGAAGCTTCCTGGTGGAGAGCAGAAAGAATGTGGGTAAAAGCAGTGTCTCTCCAAGGGTGAGGAGGAGCGATTAAGGCACACATGGGTATGTGTCTGGCCCACTCCCCAAGGACTCATTTCTGGGCCCTTCAGGAGTGATAACAGAAACAACTATGTCACTTGAGTGTCTAGAAGACTTTGGATAGATCAGGAACTTCTGCTTTGGAATCTTGTAGCACAAAGATCAGAGAGAGACTCAGCCACCATGGGCTTGCTGTACTCTTTGGAGCTCTTGACAACCTCATTGGGCAGACACCAGTACCCTGGACAGCAAGTATCAGTACCAAACATAGATACCCATTGAGTATGACAGAGAGCAGGGACACTTTTGTCTTGTACCCAAAGCCTAACGCCCCTGGTGGACATTGGCTGCTTCACAGGACCCAGAGCCTTAAGTATAGATCTCAGAAAAGCAGGAAGAAAGTGATGTCTTCTAGGTAATGCATTTGTGGGTACATCAAAGATAGTGTTAAAGTTATAAGGAATATTGAGTGTGGACTTACTTACAAGGGCATAGTAAAGTCCTACAATAGCAGATTAGGTGAAAGCCACAGAAATATACCACCTGGTGCTATTATTATGACCCCTATTTAGCCTATAGAGTCTTGTGTTCTAGAATAATGGTTGATTTCTATATTAGAGGCAGATAGCCAGATACCACCCAGATCATCATGAATCAACTTTTTACATGTTTAGATTCAGTCTCTTCATTATCCTGGAGATCACAGTGTTCATAATAAAATGAACAAATCAAATCATATTGACATTAATCAGCTTCAAGAGTGAAAATAAGGTTAATCTACTTACTATCATTCTTGTAGAAAGCACTTTTGTCTTATTTAAGGAACCAATTAATCTTACAAAATACAAAGAGGGATCAAGTCTCTCTCAAGAAAGAGGGATGATTGTTCAGGTAAAGGAGAGGGTCAAATAGACCCATCAAACTTTTGAAAAAATCAAGTTTGTTACTAGAGTGATGATAGATCCTTCATTGTTTATGTCACTCTGTATTTGAATATATCTCTAAGGAAAAAGCCTTGCTCAAGGGATCAGGATATCTAAATTCTAGCCCCAGTATTGCTTTCTACTTTGCAACTTTTAGGTAAGTTTCATTTCACTTCTCTAAGCCTTAGTCTCCTTGTATTTAAAATAATGCTAATAACATTGGTCCCACATCCTTGAGAAACTGATTGATAGCAACAACTTATGGGAAGGTGTTTTGTACACCGTAAAGCATGTAGCAAAGACAAGATACTACAATTCCAACTTCAGACTCAAGTCTAATCACTTCTGCATCTGCAATCCTCATTCCCCTCCTTCTGTTCTTGCTCTCCCTTCAAAATGGTTTCCAAAAGAATGATTGTTCCTTTAATACTATATGATGATGCAATCTAGGAGTTTACAGACTTCAGTGAGATTGACTTAATATTTGACCACATCAACACATAATGTAGTAACTCCACTCTTTCTGCAGAGTCCCTTTTCCTGGCATAATTAAGAGGAAGATGAAGAAAAGGGAAATTACCTCCTGATTAATTTTATCTGTGTTGCTCTCTTGATGACTCTTGCTCCTTTTCATCTGCTCTTTTTTCTGCACTCCCAGGCCTCTCTTCCTCATTTTCATTCATCACTTCTTTCCTAAGGAGTCCAGGACAGCCTAGTAAGAATGAAAAAATGTGTAGTGTAGTGACAGGTGGACCAGGGCTCAGACTCGCTCTGCTACTTACTAGCTGTATAACCAAGAAGAGATCATTCACCTTTTGTTAGCCTTGCTTCCTTCTCTATCCACTGATGATACTAGTACCCACCATGTGGGATCAGATAGAATACATACATAAACTGTCTATTGCACTTTAATTCATCAGTATTTAATAAACATCTGGCATGGACCAAACTGTACTCAAGACATTTGGAAATATGGGATTAAATTATATCTAATTTAGACATAGTAGGTGATAAATAAAGGTATCCATTACTCTCTGCCATTTCCCAATTTAATAAAGACCTCTAGAACCAAGGCCAACCTTGGGCAGTCAAGTTCCAATGGGATAATGGAGGCTCTCTAAAACCAATTCTTTTTTTTTTTTAAAGATTTTATTTGTTTGTTTGTTTGTTTGTTTGTTTGTTTATTTATTTGACAGAGAGAGATTACAAGTAGGCAGAGAGGCGGGGATGGGGGGGAAGCAGGCTCCCTCCTGAGCAGAGAGAACAATTCGGGGCTTGATCCAAGGACCCTGAGATCATGACCTGAGCCTAAGGCAAAGGCTTTAACACACTGAGCCATCCAGGTGCCCCTCTAGAGCCAATTTTTAGGGCACTACAAAATCACTGAGGTCAAAAAGAGTTACATATCCAAGTCAAGTTACCTAGCCTCACTGTTCTGCTATGCCCAGAGACCAAGGCTTTGTAGATTTTACTTTCATGACAATGGAGAAATAGACACTCTGGACTATATGAGCTTGCTTCTAAATCCCACACTGGAATGGAGAGGCAGGCAAGGACTGACTGGGACTCCTGGAGAAAGGAGGACAGGGAGTATCTGAGTCCATGTGGACTTTTGTAACAAAATACCATAGACTGACTGGCTTATAAACAACAGAAATTTATTTTCCACAGTTCTGGAAGCTGGGAAGTCCAAGATCAAGGCACCAACAGATTCGGCATCTGATGGGGCCTGCTTCCTGGTTTGCAGATAGCTGCCTGCTCCTGGTTCACAGATGACTGTGTTGTCACAATGAAGAAGGGGCAAGGGAGCTCTCAGATATCTCTTCCAAAAGGACACAAAAATAGTGAAAACATATGGATCACTGGTGGTGAAGCCAAGATATGGCTATAGTGCAAAGAAGGGGCACATATACCCCAATGTTCACAGCAGCAATGGCCAAACTGTGGAAAGAATGGAGATGCCCTTCAACAGACGAATGGATAAAGAAGATATGGTCCATATCATACAATGGAATATTATGCCTCCAACAGAAAGGATGAACACTCACCTTTTGTAACAACATGGATGGGATTACAAGAGATTACGCTGAGTGAAATAAGTCAAGCAGAGAGAGTCAGTTATCATACGGTTTCACTTACGTGTAGAGCATAAGGAAAAACATGGACATTGTGAGAAGGAAAGGAAGAGTGAATTGGGGGAAATCGGAGGGGGAGATGAACCATGAGAGACTGTGGCTTGGTGGGGTTGGGGGGTTGGTTGAGCCTGGTGGTGGGTCTTGAGGAGGGCACGTATTGCATGGAGCACTGGGTGTGGTGCATGAACAATGAATCTTGGAAAACTGAAAAAAATTAATTTAATTTAAAAGAAAAATCTGGAAGGAAGCCACTTACAAGAGTGCATGACCAGAGAGGGTGGTTGTGCAAAGGAACAGATTCTGGGAGTGAGGGAGACCTGGATGGGAGAGGTAGCTCTTGGGGGCATAGTGGTGAAGGATAAGAAGGAGGAATTGCTGGAAAAGAAAAATTAAAATAAAAACAAAGACACACACCAAATATCCCACCCCCGCACCCAAAAAGGCATTGTTTCTTAAAGAAGTATCTATCACCTTACTGCATGAACAGACTTTTAGACTAAGAAACTTAATCAATTACCCAATTCCCACTCCTCTGCCTACCTACTACAATCATATTTAGTGGAGCTTAGAATAAAACAAAGATGGAGAAAACGAGTGGAAAAATTTTATGTAAACATCACACGTTTTGACAAAGTAGAAATATATATAATTAACTGAAAGCCGGGAGAAATAGAGAGGCAGGGGCAACAGAATAAAAGTTTATTGACTGTGATGTAAATAGTGAAAATCAAAGAACTGAAAGATATCTTTCCTAAACACCTAAGGATGACCCTAAATACCAAGATAAGACCCCTCTCTGAAGAAATTAATATTGTATTTTTATTCTTTTATTGTACCACATAATATTTTATATGGGCTTGCTTCCAAATCCCACACTAGAATATTTTATCATTTTATTCTATTACTTTTCATTTTTCTATTTCTAGTTCATTTACACTTACTGTATCATTTTTATTTTTTATTTTTTTAAGATTTTATTTATTTATTTGACAGTATAAGTGGGGAAACAGCAGGGAGAGGAAGAAGCAGGCTCCCCACCAAGCAGGGAGCCCTACACAGGGCTCAATCCCAGGACCCTGGGATCATGACCCAAACCGAAGGCAGATGCTTAACCAACTGAGACACCTAGGTGCCCCTATTGTATCATTTTTAAAAAATGTGTCCACTGACCCATTTAAAGCCATACAGATTATATTCCATTCACTTTACCCTAGGAGTAACAGATCTGACCCTGGACTGCTGGTAGCCAGTAGACTTTACCTTTATTCTAATTACTTTCAAAAAGAGACCACAATTTTCTAAATTTGAAAAGTCATCTACTCTGAGTCAAATAGGGGAAATCAAAATAGAGGACACCATTGAATAATTTTTATCAAAGATCAACCCTCAGAGCCCCACTGAAGAGATCTCCCACAGGAGGAGAGGCATGGGGAGGAAATAATGCAAATCAAGAGCTATGGAAATCACACAGTCCAAAAGATCTGGGACAGAGAACCTAGATCAGACAGGTATCAAATGGTACCATCAGGAAAGGAAAGAGACTGAGCAGGTGTTTCTCATCAGTCAATGATTTACTGCAACCTTAGCATCACGACTCTCCACGGTCAAAAGAAGGGACTTCACAGTGAACACAGAGTATTACCCAGAGGCAGTTTTTCCTTATGTAACAAAAATATGAATGTTTTAAACGATCTCTCACAAGTCTTCCCTTTCCTATTACTGCAATGCCATTCTTGTAATCATTTTACTTTGCTGAGTTTATGCAAAGAATCTCTTAAAGGATGGAAAAGCTTCAAAATAAAAGAATGGTTTTCTTTTCGTTAAGATTTTTAATTTACTTGAGAGAGAGATTATGAGCAGGAGGGAGGAACAGAGGGAGAAGGAGAAACAGACTCCCTGCTGAGCAGGAAGCCTGAGATCATGACCTAGGCCAAAGACAGATGCTTAACCGACTGAGCCACACAGATGCCCCAAAAGGCATGGTTTTCTCATGGTAAAATTGTGATCTCTATGACAGATCACAGGCTAAAATATTTAGAAGATATTCTGCTCCCCAATGCGACAAGTTAGATTTCTTTGCAAGCAAGTTCTAGAAATCATCTCTCCATGCTGGTCATTTTGAAGATCACAGAAAGGCTAACTCCACTCCAGTCATAAGTTGGACTCTCTGTGTGACTATGTGACTGTGACTATGGCCAATACATGCCATCAGGTGTCTTCTCAGCTACATTATCATCGATGATTGTGCCAATCATATGTGCCAATGTGGTGACATCAAACCCAGAAACCCACTGAGCTTATAAGGTTTTGTCGTATGCCAGTGGAATAGTCCTAGAACAATGCCCTAAGTTTATAGATGAGGAAACTACTCCAGAGCAGTAACAGGAATTCTTCATAGCCAAAGAGCTCTGGCAGAACAGCTCAGTTCAGAGATCCTTTCAGAGACAAATCACGGCGGGAGAAGATACCATAGATTGATATCTGGAAATGAGAAAGATGGACACCTCAGCTAGCCCTGAAAGACTACACCACAGCCATTCAGCTGGATTTCAGAAACACTGAAGTAGAGTTCCCAGCTCAAAGTCCACCTAGCATTCAATTATGCCATACCCTCAATTGCAGGATGTTTAGCACAGTTGCTTGATCAGTACTCCTATGTTGGTTCTCTAGCACATCACAACGTACTTGCCAACACTCCATGGGGCAGACCTCTGAAATCAGTACTTACAGCTCTCAGTATATGAAAAATGACAATAATGATAGGAAGACAATGATAATAATAGTAGCTATAAGTATGGACCATGTACCATGGGCCAGCCAGTGTGCTAAGTATTAACCACCTGTTAGAGAAACTGAAGCTGAGACATAGAGCTGGAAAGATAACTAACCTTGTGATCGAATTCCAAAGCTCATGCTCACTGTACTATAACACTGTTCGATTATGTGATCCTTCCATGAATCAGTTGCCTGTGCCCATTTGAGATGTGGAGTCCTACAGAACCTATATGGTGATGGATGCTTCTGGACTTATCTGTGGCCACCATCTCACACAGGTGGCTATGTGCGTGGCAGAACCGAGATTCCAAAACATTCAGATCCCTCCATCTCTTGGAGTGGCTGATATGCTCGCTTAGAGGTTACTATTCCCTCTCTCCCTGCCTGCACTTGAGCCCTATGTTCTTTTCCCTTTCATTATTGATCCTATACCTACATTTTGCAATTTCCAGACTAAGAAAAACTCTTACTTCCAATAATTTGAGCATTTTAGGTCAACCTTAATTACATCAATTTTAAGTAATTATAAAATATCTTTGTTCTCTTGGCTTTAATATTTACTTTTTCACAACCTCCAGGGACCCAATCAAGAAATATCTGTGGGATGCCAAGTTGCTAGTATCAGAAATATCCCTCCATGTTGGCCATGAACTACTCAGGTCATGAAGATACGCATATTAGGCATATGCATTTCCTCCTTATTAGATTGTTTCATATCTTTTCAGATTTAGACTATATCAGTAAGGATAGCATTACATCGCTCTATAATAACTGATAAATCTCTAAATCTCAAGGGCTTAATGACAAAAGTTTGTTTCTTGTTCACACCACAGCGTGTTGTTGCCTTGGTGGCTTTCTACCCTGCTTACCCCCAAATGGCCATTCAGCCGCTCAGACTGTTTCTATTTTATTATTCGACCATCTTAGAGTCTTCACGTGCAGCCACACAGGTGAGAAAGAGGGTGGAGAATACACACGTGCTCTTAATGACCTGAGACCAGAAACAGCACCTCACTTTAGCTCATATCTCATTGGCCTACCTCAGCCACATTGTCCAACAGAACCGCAAAAAAGGTGGAGATAGTCTTTCTGTGTACTCAAAGAGAGAGTGACGAATTAACATCTCACCAGTCTCTGCCCTCAAATTATATAAACTCTGGCCTTTTAAATCCTATATCCAACCCTGCTGACACTGCATATCCACCTGCCTGGAAATTCTCTTCTCTCTGCCTTTAAAATATCACAAATGTAACTACTTACCACCACCTCTACTGCTTCTACAGTGGTCCCAGCCTCCACCATGCCTAGTCTTGAGGATGACAACAGATTCCTTACTGGTTTTGCTGCTTCCTCCTTGTCCCATCATAAT
>CM053614.1:81791590-81805618 GCA_028646535.1 Procyon lotor
GATAGATGATAGATAATAGATAGATATTGGAAAAAAGTTCTCATCTCTGGTCTCAGAACAATCCACAGGCAGGTAATTCCTACATTTTTTAACAGCATTATCATGACCTTACCCAGGCAATGCAGCCATCTGGGACAGAGCCAGCCCTCCCATCCAGGTATGCAAACCCTGGATGATGTGCCCTTGACCTTGATACCCGCCTCAACATCATCCACCAGATCAGAATTAGGAAGAAACATATACAGTGTCATTTTCCTTAATGCATGAGATATCTTAAGCTGTCTTGGCCGTGGAATTTCAAGCCACTTTTCTCATGTCCTGGGGTCAGTTCCGAGCCACAATGAGGGAAAGGATGGGTGCCGCATCACTGACTATGAGGAACATAGCCCATGACATGTGTCTCAAAGGCCGAAAAGAGATGCAGAAATAAATGCCCCCAGGGCCAGGCAGGCCCACACTCAGCCTGCTGGTGGTTTGACCATTTGGATTCTATTTGCATTCCCTCTGTCCTCCCAGACAGGAACAGGCCTTTTCAAATGGGCTTAGCTCTCCAAATCCACTCAAAATGTCACAAAATTAAATGAATGGTTTCTTAGACACCATGGGGAGTAGAAACCCAATAGCAAAACACTAATGGTTTCCTTTGCAGGAAGCCCCTTTGAGGATAAAAGAATTCATCTAAGAGTCAGACCCCTTCCTGGCTGGGGTGTCCGTCTGTCAGATGACAAGCCGTGGGGAGTCAATAGCACCCTCGCCCCACTCCATCTGTGATCCCAGAGAACAAGAGAGGAGCTGGCCAGAAGGGAAGCAAATCCTGATCCTGTGATTTCAATTACAGGGAGGTGAAAAAATTATTTGATATCTGAGCTTGCTAAAGGCGCCCATTCCTTCCGCTCCAAAGATCTTTCCTGCTAAACTGAACAAAAGAGGAGAAAGAAGTTTCGATGCATATTGAGGGGAAGGGGTAGTGGAAAGAAAGCAAGCACAGCGGGCAGAGAGTTGATGACAATGCAGACAAAAGAAAGAACTTCTTAAGATTCTTTCTAAGAAATGGAATTCGCACCGTGCTGGTTCTTTTATTAGGACATCTCTCCTCCTTTCCCTTGCTCTGTATCTCTCACCCCAAGAATCAGAGTTGGGTGTTTGAGTCGACGTTGATAGCACAGATTTGGTTGTTAGTCTCAAAGACAACGTCACTTCGGCCTCTTCTGTGTCTGGACAATGGGAGAGCAAACGTATGGCCGCTGCAGCACAGGTCCCCGCTCAGCCCCTGGCAGGCATCCACTGAAGTTATCCTGGAAACAAAACCCTGCCAGGGCTTCTGGCAACAGTCTCCTCTCCACTGAAATGAAGAGACAAGTCCTCCCTCCATTCATTGCAGCCCTTGCTGAGAAATACTTCTTCTCCCCAGGACCTACGCTATGCTAACTGGGAGGGTCACAGACCATTCGCACCTGCCTTGACCTCTAGGAGCCTGTTGGTGTGTGACTTTTCCAAGCTCTCTGAGCCAGTTTCCTCATCTGGCAAGTGAAGGAAAACACAATATACCTAATAGGAGCGTGTGAGGCTAAAATACGTATAAATTCCTTGGCTCGCAGTAGGTGCTTGGTACTTTGTGTCTCTAGAAATCAGCCCTCCTCCCTATAAAGAATCACCAGAAACTAGGCTTTTGGAAGTCAAATCCCCTGTTCTATACAAGCCCCAGTTGCGGCATCCAACAATGGTGAGACAGATTCACCTCCCTGCCCTGCTCCTGGTTCAGCCCCATCAGCATTTTTTCTAACCGAATCTCCAAGCACTGTGCATAGTCAATAAAAATGTTACATCACGGTTGCGTGATGAAGGAGAATAACCTCATGTTACGGGCGGCTGAGAAAAATCATCTCATTTTCACAGTTCTGCTGTCCAACAGAGTTACCACAAACATGTTACAGTGCAAATAATGAGCATTACGTAATTGGAAACAATAATACTTTAATAGAGGAATGCATGAGGAGGGAACTAGCCATGTAAAAATTCTGGTGTGTTTGTTCTAAAAATTAAGTCATGCTACCTTAGAGTCACACATTATAAATTCTGTCTCTTCATCTAGGTTGTAAACTTGCCAGAGGCGAGACCCCTTTCTGACATCTAGGAGTTTCCTTTAACCTTTGTCACTTTGGTTGGCCAACAGTGGTTGCCTAATTAACATTTGTTACTTGGCTGATGGATCCATTAAGTACACAATTCTTTGTCTTGAGGCTTCAGAGGTTGAAATACAAGCGGCATGGTTTTCCTGGTTTCCTGGAGGCTGTAACCTCATGTGCTAAGACTTTGGATGCCATCTTTGTGTGACAGCCCTTCCAAAGGGCCCCCTAGCTCAAGACCAAAGGAAGCCTATTGGACGCTTGGGACTGGGACCTCACTCTGACCCTCTTCTGGGTACAGACTCATCTCCCTGTCTTCCTTCTCCACCACTGTGCATAAGCTCCACATGTCGAAACTCTGCTGAACAGAGCTCAGAGCCCCATGCTGGAAATGTAGGCTGATGAGCAGACACGTCCAGGTTTATCAGTGAGGACTGGTCCCAGGAATAGCAAGGAAATGCCAAAAATACCAGGAGCTGTGAAGAGGAAAGAGTAGACGCAGATTTGGGGTGTCGGAAATAGGGGTTTAGTCACAGGACATGCCCCGTGTGCCCTGGTAAAATCATCACTTAGCCTATAATAACCACCTCCGCTGAGCTGAATCATCCTGGGTTCCATGAGTGGCCAACATGGCAAACGCCTCCCATGGCTGTGTCCGAGTGAGGCCAGTGGCAGTCCTATTCTTTGGGGCCTCATCTTCCCAGGCCACCAGGTCTAGGGTGCCTGGACTAAGTCCAGAGCTGCTGCTTATGGAAGCAGTGCTCTCTGGAGACTGAGATGGGTAGAGTCAGAGAGGGAAGGGAAGCATGGACGACTCCAGAGGCTGCTCCTCTCTGTCCTATGCACATACGCCAGCCTGACTTCCAACTGCCAGCCTCTGCCTATGGCTGCCCAAGCTTCCTCTGGTTTCCAGAGCCCACTTTGCCCACACTGGAGGTAGGCTGGAAGCATCTGCTCGCCCAAACCAGCAGCCCTCTGCCAATGACTGAGAGGAGGGAGTGTAGAAACACCTTAACTCTCACCCTCAAGTGGGGTCACTCTGAACTGCAGCATCTACACTGGCTTCCTGGAGTTCCCCAGTGGGATTAAGCACCTGAATTGGGTGGGGACCTCTGAAATAAACCACATGCACCCAAATGCTTGATGCACATTCTGTTTCTGAGGCTTGGCACAAAGGGCGCCTTCACCATTGGCAAATGCCGTAGGGCCACGTGCAAATGGTGAGGAACAGGTGAAGGTCCTGGTCCTTTGTCCCTGGGATCCAATGGGATGGATCCAATGGGATGAGCCTGCGAGCCTTTGTCCCTGGGATCCAATGGGATGGATCCAATGGGATGAGCCTGCGAGAATCAGACCGCTGGGAGGCAGCAGAGCCGGGGAATGCGACGGGAAGCTCCCCACCTTCCTGCCCTTTCCAGGGGGTGGCAGGCATGGAAATGCACCCCACTGTCTTGCGAAACATGCCAAGCCACGGAAGCCCTCCAGAAGTCACCATTGTCCTCTGTTTTTATTTTAGCTCCTTACTTAAGCAAAGGAGAAATCCATGAAACCATCTCCCTGCCAGGGATGTAGCAACAAAAAGCATGATCAGCAAAATAGCCACGAGAAAGACCTTGGTCTTGTGTTGACTCCAAAATGGCACAGAAGCTCATGATGAGCCCACAGACCAAGGCAGATGAGCGGCTGGAGAGGGGCTGTGGGGTCCCAGCCAGGCTGCACGGAGCATAAGTTCTCAGAGCACAGGGTCAGCGTGGAGCGTGGGGCTCCCTAGAGAGCCACTTGGTGGTGCCCAGACAGCATAGGCCTCCAGATTGATGGCATGACCAAGAGCCACTCACTGTTCTGAAGGAACTCTAGGCTTCAGAGATGACCTAACATGGGAAGAATCTCCCAGGAGATGTGCTTTTTTTTATGTTTCATTGTCACTTTCCAACCGGCCTCGTCCTTCACTGTGTCCTTGTAAAAATTAACTATTGTTTGAACTCTCTTTTTTGCTTTACCGTTCTGGCCAAACTTTCTCAGTCAATATTTTTTTTTTTCGGAGAGTGGAGGAGTGAAAGCTCCCCTACCTTCTTAGATCTATTAGGACTTTTCTTCATGAAGAGAATCTGTTTTTGTCATCCTTGATGTTCAGGTTATCTATGGGCCTCTTCATTATAAAACATACATAATTCTCATTCCACAGTGCATTCCCATTGACTAATTTATGGGTTTTCTTTTTCATAAGGTCATGGATTACATCGTTCCTCCAGATATTGTGAGACATCACTCCCTCCACTGTGTGGCTCCTCTCTGCTGCTGGGTTCCCAATTCTGTTGCCTGGCCTGACCCGACCAGGTGGTCAGGAAAACCCAGAGGAAGGGTTGTGTGAGACAGGTTGTATTTCTAGTAGCAGCCATTCCCTCCTCACGGTTCAATGTTGTCATGGTGCCAATGCAGATGTAGAACTTTCCTGCCCACTAGGGGAAACCCAGAACAACATACAATTTTAGTTAGAACAGACATCCAAACAACTGCAAGTGCATGGGAGTCTTTTCTGAACCACTGGGAAAGCATGTAGCTCTGGAGGGAAAGACAGGAAAGGCAAGGATGGCACCAGGTACCCCAACTTTGCCTAAGTCTCCAGATCATGCAGAGGGAGAGAGTTTCAAAGAGCAAGCCAATCGGTTGATGTCCTCTGGAGATCTTTTATCATTTTTTTCTATCTCATCAGCTCTTATAAGCAATGAATACTCCTTCCTGAACTTATGATTCAGGATATCCATCTATCTTCCAGGGAGAAGGTTTAAATCAGAGTTGTGTCTGTTTAAAATCACCCTGACAAGCCTTAATTCATTTCTTTAAGTCTACCTGAAAGAGAAATTCTCTTTTACCTCAAAGATATGAAGTCCCTGGGCTGATTCTGACTTCGACAGATGTGTGACAGGTCAGTGCCTATGACTGAGAGATGTGTCAGAAACCCCTTTATCCTCATCCATTTCAGCATTTTAGAACCCAAATAGGGAGTGAGGGAGGCTGTGTCTGATTTCTCTTTCTCTTTCTCAAAACGAACCCAGGGCACGTTTTTGGGGGAGAATGTTGGAGGAATTTGATTCAGGCTTATCTCCTGAGAGAGCAATTTTGCTCTTTGACTGCTTCGGAGATGACGGTGGACATAGACCATTGCCACAGATTGCCACAAGCAGACAAGTTAGGTAAGCCTGAGGACCACCGGGGCTGGGGGTTCTATTTTAATTTTGCCCAGCCTCTGAAAAAAATTACATTAGTACATTAATTTAAAAATTATTTGATTCTAAATTCATAATAAATTACACAATTCTGGAAAAGTCAGAGTGACACTCCAGCTGCCTAATTGGCTGAAGGAGGCAAATTATCTTCTCAAATTACTATTTTAGTGTAAAAGTTCCAACCAGATCTATAACTTTTTGCAAAGCTTAGAGTAATATTCTGCATTTTTCACCCACAATTTTTTAAAAGATTTTATTTATTTATTTGACAGAGAGAGAGATCACAAGTAGGCAGAGAGGCAGGCAGAGAGGGGGTGGGAAGCAGGCTCCCTGCTGAGCAGAGATCTCCCCCAATGTGGGGCTCAATCCCAGGACTCTAAGATCACGACCTGAGCCGAAGGCAGAGGCTTTAACCCACTGAGCTATCCAGGCACCCCTCACCCACAAATATTTTGAAAGCCCTCACCATTCCCAACAGTTAATGGCACACCCATTAAAGCTGCCAACTCTGAGCACACGTGCAATTTAAAACCAGCTTTTACCTGGATCTAGGTAGCATATAATTCTACCTTTTATGTAAAGTTCGCGAATTAAAATAGGCATATGTTTCGTGGTGTAGACATCTGTATATAGACTTGCAAAAACTTTGGTGACAATATAATCATTACTTGGGCGCCTCAAATCCTCCACTGTAAAATTCCTGAAGAAAATCTGGTAAGCTTCTTTCCTCTTTGAAAGATATAGAGTTATTGTTTAATTTGGAGTTAATATTCATTTATCACCATGTCCAAAGAATGACTCTCATTGCCGCTCGAGAACCCCCAGAGTTTCAGTATGGATAACCAAACAAAACAAATCTCCAAAGAAATTGTAGCAACTCTAAAATAAGTTTTACTGAAAAATTAAAAGTGAAAAATAATCTCCTGACAACAGAAACAACTTAAGGAACAAATGCTAGAAACCTAGTTCTGACCTGCATCTAGAAATATGTTGATGAAGGAGTAGGCAGAAAGTGGCCTTCTCACCTTTCAAAAATCAGGAAAAGGTCATTGGGATCATCAACCTAAGGAAAATGGGACCAAAAATATTCAAGTCATGATTCCATGACATAAGACTCTAGAATTTAAGTAATATTTAATACTTGAGTGGAATGTTACTCTAAAAAACAATTTCAAATAATACAAGTAAGAAGCAAAATGATTCCAAAAAATAAAATTATAATAATTACATCAGGAAATCTCCAGTGAGCTCAGACTTTTAGGTGATATGTTGTAAAGGTGAGTTGACATCCTAAATAATATTCAAACCTCCACTGAATATTCTTTGAGGTTGGGACTGATGCTATGATTTTGGAATTATATCCTTCTGTAATTTTAGTTTCAATATGAAACAAGGCCCATGGTTTCAATGGCTCTCTTGTCTTAGATGATAACCCTAACCAAATTTCCTTGTCTTAGAACTCTCCTCCAGAATATTCACCAACTCCACATTCAACCCGTAGGGAATAAAAGTTCAGCTCCTATAAAATGAAAAACTTGGGGGGCGCCTGGGTGGCTCAGTCGTTAAGCATCTGCCTTCGGCCCAGGTCAGATCCCAGGGTCCTGGGATCGAGCCCTGCATCAGGCTCTCTGCGCGGCAGGGAGCCTGCTTCTCCCGCTACCATTCCCTCTGCTTGTGTTCCCTCTCTCGCTGTGTTTCTCGCTGTCAAATAAATAAAATCTTTAAAAAAAAAAAAAATGAAAAACTTGGGAACCTAGCTGACCTGTCAGCAAATCAAGCTAGTGCCAGAACTTTGAATTTTACATAGTAGTGAAGTGGAAAACGCTTCCATGATGTGTCTGTAAGAAGAGACTCCATTTTCACAATGCAGGGTAGCATCATGACTCCATGGCAGGAAACTACATTCATATAGAGATCCATGTATCTTATTTGCCATGATGGTTTTTCAGCAGGATTCTTTGGCTCATTCCATCATCCTAGATTCTAAATAGTATCTTTAGCTAACTAACATACCTCCCCCACACACATTGTTTTATAATATAAAAGTAATCCTTGGCCCCAATCCCATTCTACTCTTCTATCTTTGTGATGAGGGTTGGATCCTGGGTAGGATTTGAAGACTCTTTTTGCCTTAACTTGATGTAGTTGGACACAAAAGCCAAGATATGGAAACATACTCAGTGTCCATCAATGGGTGAATATATATATACTCATGTACATAAATATATCCATATATATGGAATATAATTCAGCTTTAAAAAGAAAGAAATCCTACTATTTACCACATGGATGGACCTAGAGGACACTGTTAAGTGAAATAGCCAGACACAGAAAGACAAATTCTCTATGGTCTTACTTGTATATGAAATCTAAATTAAAATTAAGAGAAGCAGAGAGATGGTTACTAAGAGCTGGGGGGAAGGGAAAATGGGGAGGCAATGGTCAAAGAGTACAAAGTTTTATACAGATAAGTAAGTCCTGAAGAGCTATGTTATAGTGCCTGTACCTAACAATACTATATTGATACTTAAATTTTTCCAAGAGAGTAGATCTTATGTTTTTTTGTTTTTACAACACACATACACACACACATACAACATACAAATGACACACATACCAATACATTAATAACAACAACAACAACAATAATAATATGGGAGTAGAAGGAAACTGGGAAGTTATGGGTATGTCTATGTGATGATTTATGGCTTTTATTTTTATGCTTATGCTTAAATTCATCAGGTTGTTACATTAAATATGTACAGTCTTTCCCATGTCAATTATACCTCAATGAAATGGTTTAAAAAAATAAAAGTAGATAGAACAATCTGCCTACGCATTGCCCATTTGCTTGTAGCCTTATTGTAGCCTTCATTCAGCCTCAATCAGTAAAAGGCTTGAAAATATGACCTTCGGGCAAAATGTTTCTCCCTAATACTGAGAAAAGAGCTGCCCTATCTGTTTCCTCTGAGCGCATACCCAAATAGCTTTGTAAAATGGGGGAAGAGAGAGTCAAGGCAGAGATGTGCTTCCTTCATAAGAGAGAAGGACTAGCCTTCTCATTACAATAACCCCATGGGAGGGGAAATGGAGAATCAATCCAAAGAGGGAACGTAATCCAAGAGATCCACCAGAGCATGATTTTCAAATGTTTTTGCATCATCATGTAGGCCTGTAGATTCGTTATCGTGTGTCTGGAAGTTTTCCAGAAGAGTGTTCCCTTAATTTTATTTTTACGTCAACTGTAACTTAAAGTAAATTAATAGACAGTAAACATACTCTAAATTTGCTAGCTAATTATTTTGCAACTATTGACACTCTGTCACATCCCTGAACTTCGTATATATACAAAATCTACTATCACAGAATCATTACCTAAATGATATCATTTTAAAGGCAATATGATTGTTTTTAAACTGCATTTTGCTGAACCCCAGGAGCACAAGGCATCCACAATCCATCTGGTGTAAGCACCAGAATTTTGCCTTTTCCCTGATTTGGTTCTATTTGCAGTCTTACTATCCCTGCTCTAGAAAATCTATTTTCCTGTCTTGTTGTGACCCTGGAGCTTAGATATCCCTTGACTCCTAAAGGAGGTCCTCTCTCTTGAAAGTGTTGATCAGCAATGGGAATGAAATGGGGGAGTGAAATTAAGAAAGTCAGAGATTCCTATTAGAGTTTAGAATGTCTAGCCAATTAATAGTTTAGCTTAAGATCTTACCAAAGAATACATTTGGACTATTCCAGATAGATCTAAGGGCACCCTAAAACTGATTTTAAAAATACTAGGTTTTCTACTTCATGTGAACAAGAGAAGCCTATGCTGTTGAAAGCAAAGAAGTAAAAATGGATGCATTATTGTTTGACCAAGAGTGATCAGTCAGGTAGTAGCAATATGATTCTTGACCCAAGATCTCTCAGTACTCAATTAAATATGTATGTGCTGACATCTCTGTAATAAGCAGAAAGATGCAACAAAGTCATTTTCTTGCATTATTAAAATAGTCACATCAAAATATTGACCTTAAGATAAAGAAGGAAAAACAAAACTAATATATTAATTTGCCAACTCACCACTGTAGTTTCCACTGAAAACCAATCCAATAGTCTGCAAACATATTCTAGATATGTAAACATATTCTATCCTTCTAGATTAAGGATATACTCTAAGTGTGGTCCAAAGACCAAGAGTGTCTGTAACACCTGGGAACTTGTCACCAATGCAAATTCTCAGACCCTTCCGAGATACTCCGAATCAAAATCTCTGAGTGTGAGATTTGGAAAAATCAGTGTTTTTGCAAGCTCTCCATGCATCAGTTTGAGAAGCAGTGTCCTATGTGGATGACAGTTTACATACATGAACAGATTGATAGGACTTGTGGTTACTGAAGACATCACTCATGTAATCATAATTCAGAGTTTGAACTGAAGTCATCAAGTAGCCTGTGAAAGTCCTTCTCCTCTTTGCTACTCCCCCTGTACTCCCTGTTGATCCACAGTAGAGCATATTGCAATGACTTTGCTTCCCTAGACTTGATTATTTTAGAAGTCAAACTGAATGCTGAAATGGGACAGTACTTATATTTCTCAGAGTGCCCAGCAGAATACATGACACATAGTTATATTTTCCAGGAATATCGCTGGTCAGAATTAAAATCTACTTCAATAAACAGAAATGGCAGACCCACTAAGTGATAAATCATTTTGGAAAAAGTAAACCCAGGCCACATTGGTTCCAAGAGTTCTTATACATTGTCATTTTATCAGATGCTATTGAATTCTGAACTTTAAAATGTAAATAGATAAAATTTTCACAATGAGTCTGCATAAATCTCCAAGCTGTTTTTTTTTTTTCCTGCTCTATATGTATTACCAGAAACATCTTCAGTTTTTTTCCCCAATACCATTGATTGGCCTGTATTGACTTGGAATTCAAATTTGAATCTAAAGAATCTTGTTCAATGTAGACACTATCCCTGGTCCAGATTTCCTGGTTCCTGGTACCAGTTCTGTGTACCCTCCCCCAGGTGCTGTGTGCTTTGATGCCAACTGCTCGCACTTGCATCATTCTGGAGAGAACTGTCTTCAAACCACCAGATTTGCTGGTCTCTGTAGCTGGAAGTGTCTGGGCATTCACACACCCAGGGACTGACTGAAAAGGAAATATAAAAGCACTCAGGGCAAGACTCTTTCTGGAGTGCAAGTTAGGAACTTCCATTGTGGAAGCACATTAAGAACCAGGCTAAAAGTGTTCCCTGGCTTGACACTCTCCTACTCATTGTCCTGCTTCATTCACCTCCTTACTAGCTTCCCCTGGGACCATGTTCTTAATAAATTGACTATACTGGCATCCTTGACTTAGGATTGACTTCTGGGAAACCCAGACTAAGATACTTGGTATGCTAACTCTCATTCAAATTCAGCCAGCTGGAGAAATGAAAGATAGAAAATAATTCGAACAGTACTAACATCAAAGATGTCTTTGTCTTCAAGATTTTTCTTTCCACACTATGATTACTTTTCTAAATACACAGACTTGTTAATGTTCTATGATATTGCAGCTGATATTTCCCTTTAGCTGTAATTCTTCTGTGAAATGGGCAATGAGCCCAGTATCAACCAACCTATTTACTTTGGACAATCAACTAGAAATTTAGAATGGCTTCTTGCACTACATCAAAAATGTTAGAAGCTGTAATAGATAATCTTTTATTGCACACGTATAATTGGAAATTTTTTAAGTTTAGTATTAATCCCAATGATTATGTGAGGAACATTGGTAACTAAGCAAACATTATACTAAATCTTCACGTTTCTTCATATCTAGAATGCTTTTCAAATTAATCAAAATCATAAATATATATGACCTGAAGAAAGTCAACTATAATTAATTTTAGTACTGGGAACAACAAATCACAAAGAAAATAATAATGTTCATGAAAATTAAATAAAACAACATTTTCCTTCCAATAATAAAAATGTGCAGAGCCTTGACATATTATGAATAGGCAGACATTAGTTTGAAACAGACAAAATTTGTGTTCTCCTGCATTTCTCTGTCAGTGTTAGAATCAGAAATCTTTTTTCTTCTTTATCAAACACTGAAGTTTTTAGGTTCATGCAAGAATTGTAGACCCCACAGACATTCCTTGAACAACTGAGAAGCTTGGGAACTGTCAGTGATACCATGGAAAACTATATAAGATTCTCAGGTCTGGGGCAATCAACCATTCCTAACAGGACTGAAAGAGAGAAACTAGCATTTATAGGAGTGCCTATGGTATGCTACATACTTTTACATTACTATTTCATTAATTAAGTCCTCATGAAACTTTGGGAAGAAACTCTGACTGGTCCCGTTTTTACTGATATCTGAGAAGAGGTCCAGAATGACATGGTCATCGTGTGGTCAGTATGTGCCAAAGGTGCAACCCATATCCTGATATATACAACTCAGGCCATTCTTTCCAACTCTTGGAAACCCTACAAGCTAGGTACTATTGTATTCTAATTTTAGAGATAAGGACAATGAGCATATAGGACAAAAGGCTACACAGCCAGGAAGTGATGGAGAAAGATTAGAACTAAGACTGCCTTTTGGGTATTAACCACGATGTCTCCCATGTGATCAGACTTTGGGTTCAAGATGGTGAACCAAGCACATGTCCATGCCTTCGTTCTGTCTTATGAGCCCATTTAAATGATATTACTCAATGCAAGTTTTTATTGCTGTTTTCCTTTTTTAACTGTGGTAACTATTATTTTGATAGAAACTTTAAAAAGAAATAGAAGTAAAACACTAAAAATTTTCATGGAAACCATCAAAACAAGACAAATCAGTGTCAGAAGTGTGATCTCTTGGAAATGGAGTTCACATGCAGAGATGCAGAAGGATAACATTTACTTTTCATTGTACATAGTTTGAATTTTTGTTACTCTGAGCAATGTCTATGTTTTTTTCATTCAGAGAAAAAAAGGAAGAATGAATAACAAAGAAATAGAAGAACAGAAAGAAAAAGAAATATTCGTGAATTTCCGCACAATAGAATATTACACAACTGTCTAAAAGATAGAGACGGATTTACTGTCCTGGCATGGAAAAATCCCTAAGACATATTACTAAAAAAAGAAAAGAAAAAAGGTAATCCAGATGCAAAACAATGCATGCATTATGGAGTTACTTGTGTAATACAAAATTATTGTATGTGTATCTGCCTAGAAGAATGTGGAGAAAGATATACACCAAATCTACTGCTCCTATGAGGAGTAGAATTGAATTAGATAGAGGAGGATTTACTCACTGCTCACTAGATGTGAATAGCTCTATATAGTGTTGACCTCTATACTATATATGCCTAGACTACTTTTTACAATAAACTTGATTTATATGAACAGGGTTTTTTGTTTTTGCTTTTACTTTTTTGTTTTTCAGAATGTTTAGAAATGAAGAAGACCCAGAGCCAGTGAGATCCTCTGAGAAGCAGGCACATAGACATCAGGAAGGCAAGCGGTCTGCTGCAGGTGAGGTTAGTATAACATAAGAGAGGAACAGACTGGAACTGGGCAGCAAGACTTCAGACAACCAGGCAGATCTCTCCCCAGGGCCAGGGAGGGAGGAGGAAGCAAGATTAGGCAAGGGAGCTTCAGACGCAATGCAGGTCTGATAACACTATGACCAATCCAATGGGAGCTCTGGGACACAGCCTCTCAAGGGACTACCTAGGAAGAATTGTCCTGGCAGAAAACGGCGGTTGATCCCAAAGGTGCCAGCAGTTGGAGGATGTTACTTACCTTGCAGCTGAACAGAAAGTTTTTTCTCAAAAAAAAAAAAAAAAGAAAGTTTTTTCTCAAGGGGCCTGCAGCCTATAATTTCCAGAGCTGCCGTAAACACAGGTACTCCCTTAGAAGCTACACAGGCAGGCACCCATGGCCAACACCTGGGGAGGCCACACTCTAGGGTGCATGCTAGTGCAGGCTAGTGCCCTGGACTGCTTTTAGCTTCAGCTTTGTCTCTTTATTACAAAAAATAAAAATTAAAACTGTTCATGGAAGGATATTTCCTTTCCAGTGTCTTACCCTAGTACTTCCTAGGACTCCCAGTGCGTCTGTTCATTGATGATGTGGGAAGATAGTGAAAAGCCAAAGACTCTTTTATACTTAGGGCAAAGGAAGCTTTTCCTTAAAAAAAAAAAAATCCTGAAACTCCTGTTAAAACTCTAGCACCACTTTAGTGCAATACCCTTAAAGTTTTCAGAATCCTCTCATGGAGAATGATGATGAAATTTTATTGGGCTGCTTCTCATGACCTGTCTCTCTTTCTAAAAGATTATGTGGCATTTTTCCTCCTTTATATCTTGGTCAAGAATAACAAATTCAGGAATATTTTCTCATTCTTATCACTCTCCACCTATATCACAGACACTATCCCCCATCTACATATTTTTATAGGTCATTTTTTCCTATTTCCAGAATATATCATCAAAGTTTATTGACTTCTTTTCTCCAGAAAAAAAAGAGAAGAAAAGAAGAAAGAAAGAAAAGAAAGAAAGAAAGAAAGAAAGAAAGAAAGAAAGAAAGAAAGAAAGAAAGAAAGAAAGGAAAGGAAAGAAAGAAGGAAAGAAAGAAGGAAAAGAAAGAAAGAAAGAAAGAAAGAAAGAAAGAAAGAAAGAAAGAAA
>CM053614.1:81811232-81835034 GCA_028646535.1 Procyon lotor
CTCTGGATCACTACATTTGTATCTTCAGGGTAAATACCCAGTAGTGCGATTGCTGGGTCATAGGGTAGCTCTATTTTCAACTTTTTGAGGAACTTCCATACTATTTTCCAGAGTGGTTGTACCAGCTTGCATTCCCACCAACAGTGTAGGAGGGTTCCCCTTTCTCTGCATCCTTGCCAACATCTGTCGTTTCCTGACTTGCTTATTTTAGCCATTCTGACTGGTGTGAGGTGGTATCTCACTGTGATTTTGATTTGTATTTGTATTTTTCTGTGAGTAATGTTGAGCACTTTTTCATGTGTCTGTTGGCCTTTGCAGAAATATCTGTTTATGTCTTCTGCCCATTTCCTGATTAGATTATTTGTTCTTTGGGTACTGAGTTTGATAAGTTCTTTAGAGATTTTGGATACTAGCCTTTTATCTGATATGTCATTTGCGAATACCTTCTCATGGATCCTTCTTATAAATCCTTTCATATACGTATCTGGAGAATATAAATTATTACAAGTGTTTTTTTTTTTAAAGGTATTATTTATTTATTTGACAGAGAGAGTGAGCGAGAGAGAAAGCATGGGCAGGTGTGGGGGGAAGTGGCAGAAGGAGAGACAGAAACACACTTCCCACTGAGCAAGGAGCCCAATGCAGGGCTCAGTCCCAGGACCCTGATATTGTGACCTGAGCTAAAGGCAGATGTTTAACTGACTGAGCCACCCAGGCAACCCAAGAGGTTTTTTGGTTGTTGTTTTTTTTTTTTTTAATTTCATTTATTCATTAATTTTAACAATAGCATTATGAAGTAGTAGCTAAGAGCACTGACTTTGAAATGAAGCCGGCATAAGTCTGAATTCCAACCCCACCACTCACTAGATAGGTGACCTCAGGTTGGTCACTTGCCCACTCAAAGACCCAGTTCTCTAGTCTATACCAGAAAGAATGTCGATTAAATACATAGTACATTATCTGATCACAGATTTCTGGATTGCTCAATCCAAGTCCTGGGGAATTAAATCTGCCTCCACTTTTCTAGTCAGTCTGCCAACTATTAAAGAAAGGCTCCTATTGGTCAGATAACTACCATTAATATCCCTGCAGCTTAAAATTGGCCAAGACTTTTTTTTTTTTTTTTTTTTCAAAAAATTGACCCTTCAAAGCAACGTCCTGTGTTTCTTTGATCCTTTGCTGTGCCCTGCTATCCTGCGGCTCCTCTGGGAGCCGCTCTTGTGGTTTGAAGCAGTGATGGTTCTTATTAGGCCCAATTTCACTTAACCTCATTAATTGAATCTCACTCAGAAATTATTCTTTTTCTTCTACAAACTCTATGATTGTTCTCGCTGATTTGTGATTTTGTCTGGACACTGTGTTTAACATTCTACTCCTTTAACCTCTTTCTAACTATCACCAGGCAGAACTATCACCCACATTTTGGAAATGCTCTAGACAGACTGAAGAGAGTAGTCAACTCTTCACTTCATCATTTCTTTCCTGGAAATCTCACCTCTGATCTCCTTGCCTCCAACCTTGTGGTCCTTTCAACTAGAACAGGAATCATTTTTCTAGAGACAAAATTTACAAATTTCTCTTTTCATCCTTTCTCCTTTACATAGCTCAGTGGCTCTCCAGGCCCTTCAAGATGAAGGCTAGACATCTTTTCGTGACCTACATGATTGACTCCTGGCAGCCTAGTTTCTTCCCCCTTCTTGATTGGCTTTCCCCATACTGTGGCTCCTTCAAGTCCTTCACCTGGCCATGCTCCACCTTGCTTTGGTGTCTTTGCTCACACGGTGAGTGTGTTTCCCCTTCTCCTGCTCCTCATCCTGACCCCACCTCACTCCCTGCAGTCCCATCAGGTAACTGTCCTATATATAGTCTGAAGGGCATTATGATGCAGATTAATGGAGATAAAGCATGTGAAAATACACAATACACACTGGGCTTTCAATAAATGTTCATTCTCTTCTGGTGAACACTACCTAGACTGTTTCTAGGTTGCCTTTCAGAGTTTCTTCAAAAAATTATCCCTTCTTTCTTGAACTGGGTGCTTTCCCATTTCTTGGTGCAAACATACTGAGCATCTTGTCTGCTGTATGAATTATTATCCAACTGAAATGTATTTTCTGAAACATTCTTATCAGCCCTTTATTCTGGGATAAATGTGGCCTTATCTATCCCCTAAATAGATAGGGTCCTGAAGATCTTTCTAAAGGCCTCTTCCAGCTCTAACATTCTTTGATTGTAAGATTTATTTTTGCAAAACTCCTTAACATAGATGAAGTCAAATTTCTGGAACCTGATTATACAATTTAAAGATTATCTGGGGCCTTGGTTCCTCCTCCTCCTCCTTCTCCCCCTCCTCCCCTCCGCTGCCTGCCCTTTAGCCATTTTTACTACTCACAAACTCCTCCAGGCAGGGAGGCAGAAAGGACAGGAGATGCTAACACAGCAGCTTTAGTAAAATGCATGACGGGAGAGATTGAAACTGTTGGTTGGAAAAGATTTCTCAAATTCATCCTCCCTCCACCTCTTTAGCCTGGCCAAAGATAAGGTAGCTGGACAATTACTCTGCTTCCTCCAATTTTTTTAAAAAAGCACAGTGTTTGGTCCACATCATTGCTTAGCTCCCTGCTGTGGTCCTCTTCACTATACTCAACCTCAAAGCCTCCTTGACAATGCTCTCTTCCCTTAACTTGTTTGGGGGTTGACTGTCCTGCTTCTCCCTCCCTCCTTGTCACATGCACATCCCTCTATTTTGATGAAATATGGAACGAAGTCTGTGAGAACCTGAAGGCTTGGAACGTTTAGCTGTTTCAGCCTGGCATATTCTATTCCCCTAAGGAAACCTTCCTGAAATTGCCAGTGAATGCTATAAAGAGATCTCCTAGTTGTAATGTCTGAAACTGACCCGGGGATTTTATGTAGAACTCTGCAATGTCAGCAGCTGCTTAGCTCCACATATTCCACACACAACCCCTTTTATAGCTTTGACTTAGAGCCAACTTCTGTTTCCAGCTCCAGCGCCAAGAGCCAATGGCTGCTCAGGTTCAAGACAGCTTATTCTGCCCTAGAACTTTTTTGTTTTTCCTTCCCCAATTCAGCTGACAGAGGCAGAGCCTTGGGGTCTTTAATTATCCCAGGGAATATCATGACACTGCTTGCAGAATGAAGAGTGGGTCCTAGGACTGAAGCTGAATGCTTCTGTTCTTATGGCTTTGCTGCCCTGGGTCTACAGTTTGTCACAGGAGTCTTGTACAAGCTCTTGGGTCTCCCAAGGCAAACTAGTGAGTCCTGTTCTGGTTTGAGTTTAACCATTACTGACTCGTTTTCTTTCTCCTCCTTATCCATGGCCAAGAGTGTTTTGGCAAAGTTGACCAGCCTTGAATTGGGGTGGGGGGGGCATATGTATAATCTATGATCAAAACCTTTTCTAAACTGTTTGGCATTTTAGGTCACTTCGTAACACAGTAGCTCCCAGGAATTGGTCTTGCTCTCAGTCCGTGAATTCTGAAAGAACTCAAGTAGAAGGCTAGCTGTCATGAGAACTGGAATCTGGGCACATTGCGGAGCACTGTCTTTGATTAAGGTAGCTACCCTCCTTTTGAATGGTGATAGCACAGAATATCTCTTAACTGTGTTCTATATGTGTGTATTACTTCATGTAGTTGTCACAAATGGTGTGATTCATTTTGTAATAGTCTTATCCCCGTTTTACAAATACAGGAGAAAAAAAGTGGTTATGTGATTTCTCTAGGGTCATAGAGCTGGTAGGAGGCAGAACTGGACATTGTACCATAAAGATTTGCTTTCAGAGTTGACGTCTCTACCAGTATTTCATACCGTTGCCTCTCCCTTGATTACCTCTCCAAGTTATGGTTTTCCTCTTCAAGTATAAAGCAGTAACTATACTTTGGATAAGGCCTGGCAGGACATAGCTTCCTTCAGCTGGAGGTGTGGTGGCTGGGTCAGTTCCATCTTTAATTCAGTAAATGTCCACCAAGTGTCTTACCAAAGCCTGGCACCGAGTTAGCTCTCCTGGCCACTGTCCTATGGGAGACGTGAACTCTGTGCAAGTTTTTATAAATGGGTGCCCTAGAAAGGAGTTGATCAGGCGACACAGTAGGTCACGATGAGATCTCCAGCCTGAGGGTCACCTGGAAACTGAAGGCAGAGTGGCACTTGGTCTGTGATGAGCGTGGTGAGGGTGAAGAAGAATGTGTTCCAAACCTGGAGGCCAACTAGACGCAGTTAGCCAAGGTTTTTTGGTTCTCTAGAAATCACACCAGAGCCAAAGCCCCCAGTTTTGATCCCTAAGCTGCATGTGAGGAGGGTGTGAAAACACCCAGCCCGGGATCCCAAGGCAAATCAACTTTGAGTGCCACTCCTGGCCAACTTCCTGCCCAGCCCAATTCTGGGGAGATACAAGGAAGCAGGGAGGCCTCTGAGTTTTAGTTGCTCCAGAGAATCTTGTGGGTGGGTCAGGGCAAAGTGAGTCCAAAGCCCTCTGAATCAGCACAGCATCTTCAACAATGTGAGGTCAGGATGGATTCTACCATGAAAACAAAAGAAATTCATCCAGCTCACCAGTTAGAGAAAGAAGCCAAGTCTTCCAATGGGAAGTGATCATGTGATGTTGATATTGTTGTTTTCCAAATATTTTTCAGAGTTTGTCTTTCACTAATATTTGAAATCTTGGGACAGAGACTACTATAGGAAAGACCAAGTTTGTCCATCAGGAATACACAGGAATGATCCTGATGCATTTTGTTTCTGGGGACTTGGTCATACCCGAATCACCAACTTCTTGCTGTTGCAATTTCCTTTTTGGAGTGCCATCTCAGTGAATAGCCTCAATGGTGGTAACATGTTAAGCTCTGTGCAGATGTGTTCTCACAGGAGTTAAGAACTGGGCTAGATGGGTAGAGGGACAAGGGCAGCTGTCCTGTGAATCAGGAAAGGAAGGGGAATCACTTACACCAGCACCCTTCTGACATTTGAGTGCCTACACATCCCAGGTACAGTACTGGGCACTTGTGGGAGGCTGTTGGTATACCATGGTTTCTGGAAGAGAAAGTAGAGGGGAAAGGAAAAGAGCTGTAAAAAAAAAATGAGGGGGCACCTGGGTGGCTCAGTCGTTAAGCACCTGCCTTCAGCTCAGGTCATGATCCCAGAGTCCTGGGATCGAGCCCCGCATCGGGCTCCCTGCTCTGCGGGAAGCCTGCTTCTCCCACTACCATTCCCTCTGCTTGTGTTCCCTCTCTCGCTGTACTCTCTTTCTATGTTTCTCTCTGTCCAATAAATAAAATCTTAAAAAAAAAAAAACAACTAAAAAAAAAAACAAAAACAAAAACAAAAAAAATGAGCTAGGGGGAGGCTGAGGACAAAGCTCACCTGCTTTCCAGGTGTATGCACCGGGCATACAGGGCCAAGAGCTCAGGCACTGAGGAAGAAGCGCTGACATAAGGAAGATAATAAATGTTCTGAGATTTCATCACCATCGAAGAGTTCTGACACATTACTGCAAGGCTTAGCTCTCTCCGATTCATATTTCTCCTCTGCTATGGGATCATTTGGTTTTTGAGCGTGTAGAATTACTGACTGATTTCTTTCTGGTCAGATTCTTTTTAGCTACACACAGACCCTTCTTGTAATGAAAACCAGGTTTCCTGTTACAGTTAGCTTTACATTCAGGTACCATGTTGCTGTCTGGAATGAGCAAGTGTCGACTTTGAGTCATATTTTCCACACGGATGCTAAGCCTCCATGCTTCCTATGTCTGGCATTGAAGGGGAGTCTTAAGAAAAAAAAAAACTGTAGCGAGGTCAGAAAATTTATTTTCCACCCACCCAAAAGGTTAATTGGCTTCTCCAAAGACATGGAGCTACTGAGGCTCTTTCTTGAGCAGAGAGAGAGGGTGAAAACCATCTAGGGCACCATCAGTGAATGCCCTGTGAGAGGCTGGCCTTACTTGGTCAGAGGACAGTGGGATCCTTCTCTCTGTTGGCCATGGCACTGGAGGGGAGCCTGAAGAAGTCATCTGATGTCCAGTATCTCAGAGAACCTTATTTTGAGCTGCCTTCCAGAGACTCACAGAAGATCCTTAGGTCCTGGATGGAAAGGGTCAAACTGGGAAGAAAAATGTTATTGGAAACTATTCTTCTCAGGGGCCAACTATAAGTAGGAACAAGTGCTTAGTTAAAAAGTCCAATAATTGGCACATGGCAAAGTTTCATGTTAATGTGAAAATTATTTGTGCACACAGTAACCAGACTTTTCTTGTTGTTAGTGAAAAGACTGGGTAAACATTAAAAATAGTTATTGGGGGCCCCTGAGTGCTCAGTTGGTTGAGCATCCAACTCCTGGTTTCAGCTCAGGTCATGATCATAGGGTCATGAGACGGAGCCCTGCATCTGGCTCTGTGCTCAGCGGGGCGTTTGCTTGAGATCCTCTCTCTCCCTCTCTCTGACTTGTTTACTCTCTCTCTGAAATAAATAAATACATCTTTAAAAGATAGTTATTGGCACTAATGTTTGAAAGGTAGAATATACATGTACATGTATAAAAATACACATATATATATTTACACACATGTGTAAGAAGGGCAGGATCAGAAGGAGAATTATTTCAAAAGTCTGGCAGTATTTTGAATCTACCTGCTTAGGAAAAAGTCCAAATTACCTTTTAGTGAGAACATACCTTAAGGTCAAAACAAAACAAAACAAAACAACAACAAAAAAGCCCAAGGCCACTTGGGCCTACCTTAGGTAGGAAAGAGTATCACAGGAATTTGGTAATCCGAATAGCCAGAGAAAGCTTGAGAGGGGATAAGCCTGGGAGGTAGAGGACATGGTGCTGAATGGCCTACAGGAGTTTTGTATGGAGGTGCCTAGAAGTGGATCTGAAGTTATTTCTTTTTTTTTTTTTAATTTTTTAAAAAATTTTATTTATTTATTTTTTTCAGTGTTACAAGATTTTCTTAACTAGTGCTATAGTTATTCTCAGCAACCCCAAATCTTTACAGTTCAATACTTTGGTATCAGCTCTTTGGAGGATGGAGGAAGAAGGGACTAAGAAGAGCAGGAAGGATGTCATGAGACCCAGAGGCCAAGGTGGAGGGCATGAGCAGGCTGCAAGCCTGATGGATGTGGAAAGGGAAAACACCTTATTTCCCCCAGATGTATCTGCAAATGACCCCAGAAAGTGGGGGTGGGACAAGGAGGGGAGGGGCAGACACCGGGGTCACTCCTGCCCTCATGCCTTCTTTGGAATCCCAAGAATATTTCCATTTGTCACCATGTTGCCCTGTCACCTCCCACATGCTTCCGAAAGGTAAACAAACGTCTTCCTAGAGCTTTAGAGTTTGTTGCTCAGGTAGGTAAAGTCTATTTGTGTGGTTTCTAAGTGGAGTTTGACCCCTAGGGGGTGATCATTCCTTGTGGTAAAAGGGCGGGCACCGGGCAGGCAAAAACAAAGATAAGAAAACAGAACCAAGAGAGACTGTGGACTCTGAGCAACAAACTGAGGGTTTTGGAGAGGAGAGGATGGGGGGTTGGGCGAGCCTGGTGGTGGGTATTGAGGAGGGCACGTACTGCATGGAGCACTGGGTGTGGTGCATGTAACACTGAAAAAACAAAATAAACATATTTGGGAAAAAAAAAAAAAGAAAGCATTCCTCAGTTCCCACTTTCAGTCCCAGCTGCTGGGCGATGACACACAAGCATCCACGTGGGTACAACAGTGTCTGTCTAGTTACAGACCCTGGACTGAAGGGCGCCTTCTTCCCTGGACCTGGAGTCTGAGGCTTTCATGAAGCATGACGCTCAGCAGGAGTGGAGGTTTGGCAATGGGCATGAGTGGGATGGGACCCTCATTTCTGCAGCTAGGACCCCAGTGCCAGGAGACACTGTGACTACACTCGGACAGACCATACCCTGGATGGGGAAGTGGACCACCCCAGGGTGACACAGAGCCAGAGAACGAGGAATTGGAGGCAGTAAAGTAACAAGTTCACCGGGACATGACTGACTCTCAGCTGAGCCGGCTCCCGCTTGGTACAGCTCTCTGGGGCCATTCCTGGCCCAGAGGTAACAATGGATTGGGAATAGTTTTGTCCAGACCCCATGGGACAGTTTCGCTTTGGCCCCTTCTGCTTGAATGAAACCAGATGATGGAGCTGGCTTTTCTCTTCTGCTTAGCTGCCTGCAGAGCTTATGGGCTGGGAGCTCTCTTCCCAGCCTGGGCAGGCTGCCCCAAGCTCCCAAGGCTCCCCAGAGGGGATGATGCGGGCTGGGGTGCCACAGACGGATGGACCGGAAATGCTTATTAACCAGTCTGTTCTTGAAAACAAAAACAAAAAAGCATTTTATATGTACTTTTCAATGAATTATACACATATAATAACCACCATAGTCAAGATAGAGAGCAATTCCCTCACCAGAGAAAGCTACCTAGTGCTCCTTCCCGGTCCGCCTCCCCCAATCACCCCCACCCCAGACAGCCCCTGATCTGCTCTCTGTCACTGTGGGTGGCTTTGCTGTGCCACATACATGGAACATGGAATCATCTGCAGGTGCTCCTGTGTCACTTCTTGCACTCAGTATGTTCTGAAACTCATCCCTTGTGTGTTGCACTGTATGGATGTGTCCCAGTTTCTCCACTGATGGACCAGTCTGATTCCAGCTCCTGACGATTGTGAGTAAAGCTGCTATAAACAGTCATGTATAAGCCTTTTTATAGACTACTGTTGCCATTTTTCTTGGGTAAATAACTAGGTATGGGATTGCCGTTTGTATGCAAACTGCATGTTCTACCATTAAGAACCATCAGATGATTTTCCAATTGTGCCAATTTATATTCTGACCAAAAAGTGTGTAGAGTTCCAGTTGCTCCGTATCTTCCCCAACACTTGGGACTGTCAATCTTCTTTACTGGACCATTCTAAGAGGCATGAAGTGGTATTGCATTGTGCCTACTGGTGTGCTTACTAGTGATTTGAATATCTTCTCCAGTGTAGTGTCTGTTTAAACATTGCCCTTATTTTTTATGATGTTGTCATTATTACACGGTAAGAGTTTTTATTTATTTGTTTGTTTTATACTATAAGTTTTTAAAGCAATATTTTTGACTCATCTTTGCATTTTCATTCTTTTTTTTTAAGATCTTATTTATTCATGGTAGAGAGAGAGTGAGAGAAGGAACACAAGCACAGGGGAGCTGGAAAGGGAGAAGCAGGCTTTCTCCCCAGCAGGGAGCCCATATCAGGCTTGATCCCAGGATGCCAGGATCATGACCTGAAACAAAGGCAGACACTTAACGACTGAGCCACCCAGGCATCCCTCCCCTTTTCATTTTCTTAACAGTGTTTTCAAGAAGCAGAAATTTTAAAATCTAGTTTTTCATTATTTAATGGTCAGTGACTTTTGTATCCTAAGAACTATTTGATCATCTTGAGATGATAGAAATTTTCTCCTGTATTTTCTTCTATCATTTATATAGTTTTAGTTAGGTTTATGATCCATTTAGAGTTAAATGTCATGTATGACCTGAAGTAAGGATTGGAATTCTTATCTATCTATCTATCTATCTATCTATCTATCTATCTATCTATCTATCTATCATCTATCTATTTTATTTTTTCAGTGTTCCAAGATTCATTGTTCATGTACCATACCCAGTGCTCCATGCAATATGTGCCTCCTCAATACCCACCACCAGGCTCACCCAACCCCTAACCCTGAGTTAAATGTTACGTATGACCTGAAGTAAGGATTGGGATTCTTTTTTAAATGATATACAATTACTCCAACGTTATTTCTTGAAAAACTATCATTTTTCCAATAAATTACATGGCATGTTTGTTGAAAACCAGTTCTATGTGTGCACTTATTCCTGGACTCTTGATTTTGTTCCATTGATCTAGAAGGTCTATTTTTTCACTAACTTTATAGAAAGTCTTGAAATCAGGTAATGTAAGTCGTCCAACTCTGTACTTTGTTTTCCAAATCATTTTGACTGTTTCATATTCTTTACATGTGAATATAAATTTTAAAATCTACTTGTTCATTTCTACAAATAATCTACTATAATTTTGATTGGAATTATTTTAAATTTATAGATCAAATTTGGCAGAATTTACATCTTCTGTAGGAGACTTTGGGCAATATCGAATATTCTCATTCATGAGCATGGTATGAGTCCCCATCCACCTAGGTCTTGTTGAATTTCTCTTGATAGTGTTTTTGTTTTTGCTTTGTTTCTTGAAATATTTTATCTATTTATTTATTTGTTTGTTTATTTGACAGAGAGAGATACAGCGAGGGAGGGAACACAAGCAGGGGAAATGGGAGAAGGAGAAGCAGACTCTCTGCTGAGCAGGGAGCCCTGTGTGGGGCCCAATCCCAGGACCCTGGGATCATGACCCGAGCTGAAGGCAGATGCCTAAAGACTGAGCCACCCAGGCGCCCCATCTCTTGGTAATGTTTTAGAAATTTCTGTGCACTCATCTTGTACCTGCTTTGCTAAATTTATGCCTAAGCATTTTGTTTTCTTTATGTTACCATAAGTGGTATTTTATTTCAATTTCTGCTTGTTTGTTGCTTAGTATGTAGAACTAAAACTTGTTTATATTGACCTTGTATTTGTCTCTTTACTAAACTCACCAATTGGGGCGTCTGAGTGGCTCATTGGGTTAAAGCCTCTGCCTTTGGCTCAGGTCATGATCTCAGTGTCCCGGGATCGAGCCCCACATTGGACCCTCTGCTCAGCAGGGAGCCTGCTTCCCCTTCTTTCTCTGCCTGGCTCTCTGCCTACCTGTGATCTCTCCTCTCTGTCAAATAAATAAATAAAATCTTAAACTCACTAATTTATTCTAGTAGCTTTTTTTTTGTGGATTTCTTAAGAAGGATTTCCAGAAGTCATGATCATGTATCTTTACATAAAGTAAGTATTGCTTCTTTTTCTCTAATGTGTGCATCTTTTATCCCCATTTCTTGATTTATTGCACTAAATAGAAACTCCAGTATGATACTGAATAGAGCTTGTGAAAATGGACATCCTTATTTTAGTCCTGATACCACTATGATGCTAGCAGTAAGTCTTTTGTGGATACCCTTTATCAATTTGGGAAAATCCTCCTATTTCTACTGTTTTATCATAAATTGGTATTAAATTTGGTCAAATGCTTTTCCTACATGTATTAAGGTGATCATATCCATGTTCATTTTTAGGGCACGTTGCATGGTTGGTGGTTCCCAAATTTCCTACTGTCTTTCGTTAGTGTTCTTCCTGCATTTTACTTTTTAAAATAACTCTCCTTGAGCTCCTGATCTCTCTCTCCTTATTTGTCACGCTCCACCAGACTGAGTCACCGCTGAGACCCAGCTCTAAGGGGGGAGGGGGGCAGAGGATTCAAGGCAGCAAGACTGGACCATGTTCGGGATCATTTCTGCCTAATGGAGCTAATTAAGATATTAGTACCTCTATCTCTCCTACCTCTGTGTATGAAATCGGAATTCTGTCTGCTGCACTCAAACATCATAGACTGAATGAGATGACTTGTCCTGAGAATTACGTATATGAAATATTTGTAACACAGTGGAATCACTACTGATCTCAAAATGATTTTCTTAAGGGAAACTAGAAAGGAGGCAATAAAGCCAGACAGAAGAAAAAAGAAAAATTCTGGAAATATTATTTGCACTGGAAAAGTTTTCATACATTGTTAACCCCCGTCTTCTTTCTCCTGTGTATAGGGAAATTAACATTAGCATGACAAGCATTGGCTATGTAGGCGGCAAAAGGCGAAAAGTCATGCTACATCCCCAAAGCAAGCAAACAAACAAAACTCTTGCTGCTTACATGATTGCAGATGAATTTTATATACAAATTACTTCAAGAGTTTAGGAAGAAAATCAGAGCGACCAAAATAGAAAAGCAGATACACGACTCACTTTTCTTGGGAATCTCTGATAATGGATTTCTTCACCTGCTGGACTCTGATGACATTTTGCAAACATATTGTAAAGTATGATAAAAATTACTGAATATGTATAAATGTTGTTTGTTTTGTATTGTCTTATTTTGGGTCAGATTACTGTTTAAACCTAAAAGCCTACCAATATGCTAAGTATGCAATGATACCATCATGAACAATTACATGGATGCCTACCGGCTTTTCTTGGGACACCTTTGTACATGCCAAGAGCTGTCACTGTGTGGATGTAGATGAATTATTTTCTGGGAGTAAAAAGTGAAGAAAAAGCAAAGGACATCTCCCTCGTTGCTTTAACCTTGGGAGAACAGGATAAATCTGTTTTTGGCATCTCTCCGAGGAAAAGAATATCTTGACATGTACATAGAGCTCTTGGAGAAAACCCAGTATCCACTGGCAAGAAAGGGCGAGATTCTGAATACATCTAAATAATGGGCAGAGCATTGAAATGCCTGACTGTGGCAGACCACTCACCGGGACATAAATCATGTTGTTTGCCATGTGCAACACATTAGACGTGAGTGTGACTCCAGCTCATGTAATGAAATGGCTTTTTATGAAGTTTGTGCAGATAAATTAAGCAGCATGGCTAAGAATTATGTTTATAATCCAATTTTGAGCACGAAGCTGAAAAGACACTTGCTCTGTCTATAACAAACACAAAGGAAGTGTTTCCTTGTTGAGATGCAGGCAGGCAAGCCCACTGATCAAAGAATTGAGCACGCTGGAATGCCACAGTCTCCTTCATAAAGTCAGGGGTGACTGGTGTGAATTCTGGCATCCACTGTAAGCACAAAATTTGTTCTTAGTTTGTTCTTGGACCATAAGGTATAAGACCCACTTGGGGGCAACAACTCTAAAGATGCTGCCTACCCTGGGGAGGAATTCTGCCTCTAGGATCCTCATTCCCCCCCCCCCAGGGGGTTGTATTATGTTAAAATATTTCTAATGTTGAAATTAAGATTCCTTTGACATCCCCCCCGCGACATTTTTCTTGAAAAAAATTAAGACAAAAATCAGGCAAAAGGCATCTTACTTTTCTCTTAGTCATGTTATCTGGAGAGTGATTTTCTATGCTTCTCTCTGACTGGTCCCAGCTCAGAACCCCAGAAAAAGGGTCCCTGTCTTCCTAGAAACCTGCTATGGGCAACATAGCTAGGACCTGTGGGATGGGACAGACTTGTGGAAAATCCTCCCAGTTACCTGTCTGGTTGGTTTAGCTGTATTCTATCTGATCTGATATTTTTCCTTAGTGATGTTATTAAAGGGTCAAATTCCTGGTTTCCTTGGTGTAAATAAATCGACTGTGTATAGCTGGTCTACAACAGAAGGCCCATCACCGTATATAGAGTGTAAGAGAGATTTCCCTTTGATGAAGAAAGAAAGTTAAATGTTTATAGGAAATTCTGCAGGTCTGGATACCATTAACTTTAAACAATTAATAAAAGTGACACTAGGACACAATAAATTCTAGTTTTCAGAGAAACAATTTGACTTTATACATTGTTTCTGCCTCACTGGTGTTTGAGATGAAAGGGACAGTAATTGAAATGAAACTCATCAGCATTAAAGAAGGCCTCATGGAGAGAAGCAGAAGGGGATAGTGGTTAGGAAGACCAGAATCCTGCAAAATGGGGCGGGAGCTTTAGGGATCAGAGGGAGAAGGCCACAGGGACCCGGCCACCTATGAGCCAGACCAAGGCCCTGAGAAAATGTTTTAAGTTTTAAAAAGATAAAGAGAATAAGCAAGGGATGGATTAAATACATTTTTACATCTTACCTTCCTTCCATGATTGGGAAAAAACCCTCAAGTTTGACAAAAGAGGTTTCTATAAACTGACTCTAGAAGTCAATGGAAAAATAGTATCTTATACAAATAAACAATAACAAATACGTAATCTAAGTGGTCCTAAGTTCCCCCACCCCTCTAAGGTTCCCCTTCTTCTGAAATCTAAATAGTTCTAATAGCTAACATTTGGCATATACTTTGTGCTAATCCTTTATCAATCCATCTTTACTGGGATCACATCTAATCTTATCTTGAATATACTGTGCTCTCTCTCATTTTGGGGTGCTGGCTTTTCAGTTAGTCAAGCACTCACACCACCTCCTGCCACAGGACCCTTGTCCACACTGGACAATTTTCTTCGCTTGTTGTGATTAACTTGACATATGTCTCAGATCTCAGCTCAGACGCCATGTCCTGGAGAGGAATAACTCGACTCAAGTTAGCTGAGGCCTCATGTCACAGTATCTCCCAGCACCCTTCTCTCTCTTTTGTGTCCTTATCATAGTTGTAATTGGACATTTGAGGGTGAGCTTTGGGTTCCATTAGATTGGAAGCTCTGTGTGAGCAAGTGTCACCTCTACTTTTGTTTTCCAGAGTTTCTCTCAGCTTCTAGTCAACGTCTGGCACAGAAAAGGTACTAGATACATATTCATTGAATGAATGGTGGGTGGAGGTTGAATGACATCAAAGACCAACCTGGCTTGCCTTAACTGGGGATTCACATTACCCATGGAACCCAATGGTTTCCATGGCAAGAAGCCATGGGCTGCATCAAACTGATTTACTCTAGGGAGGCTACATTTTTATTGTCCTTTTTGGGTTCTTCAGGGCTCTAGACCTAAGTAATGTAAAGCTTCATTTTCTATTGTTGAAAATGTCTTTCCTGATCCTGTCAGTTCGTGAGAAGTGTAGGGTTGCTGACAGCCTGTGTTTCACAGGCAACATTGTACTCAACGTTTATATCTGTCCCAAGCCTTTCTTCCTCCAAAGTATCTCATTGTCCCTCTACTTTAGCAAACTGTCTTTGCTATAATTGTGTCCCTCCCATACATTTTTTATGAAATAAATCCCTTTTATCTGATGCTTATGTTTGACCTCAATTACTTTTTTGTCTCCTGGTTACATTCCTCACATTCCATGAAAATGTAGGTGCTTGAGTCATAGTCTTCCTCTTTAACTCAATATCTTATACTCTCTGGGAGGTTCCAATGTCTGTGACGCTAGGTCATGTCAAGCACTGTTCTTATAGCCTCCTTCACCCACCTGCAATGGAAGCCACTCCTAGAGTCACTGTTCTCAAGGCAGCCCCCACCCACATTCCCTCACATCTCCTCTGTCTCATACTCACTCCTAATTGCAACAGCAATCCATAGTAGCTCCATTTTTAGCAGTCAGCACCTGGAACCCTCTCCCTCTAGAAATTCTGCCCTGAAAATCTCCAACTCTGAATCCATCCCAAAATACATCGTCTCCACTCCTGTGTCTGAGCTCAACTGTGCAGGTCAGTACCATGGCACATTGGAGGTCTACAATGGCAGCTGAGCCCACAGTTTTGCTTGGAATGTCTTCTGTCCTCAGAAGACACCCTGTAGCAGTAAGCAAGGCTTCACCATGTTCCTGTCTCCCCCTACCCAACCTTCACCAACATTCCATAAAGATGACGTAGCCTCCACCGAGACCAAGGAAGTGACACGGAAGGAATAGGAAAGGCTTCATCATACATTGTTCTTCCCCCTTCAAACTTCTGTGAAATCACATGGATCCCTCTCCCTTTGCCATCCATAGAATGAAGTGTCCTCTCTGCTGACAGGATGGCCCCTTCCACCTCTGCTTTTGTTCAGACTTCCTCCCACTCTCCCTCCTCCTTCCTCTTAGCACATTACCAGGCTAAACTAGACCCTGTACCCTTTGCCTTGGCTTCTGCAGTGAACACAGTGAGCCAGAAGCAATGCCCACAGGGCCTCTCACCCTACAGGGCTCCAGAACTCTCCCAACCTCACCTTCCCTTAGCCTCCATCTCCAGTCCATGGTTTCTTTATCCCTTTTTTCATGGAGGCACTCCAATAACGTTGAACCACTTTCACTTTGGTGTTGCTCTTACCTTGTATTGTTTTAGGACACAACTTCTAGAATCCATGCTTTAGTTCAACTTACAGTTTCCTCAGATGCTGGGAATCTGTTGAAAGTGCAGATATCCTGGGAACTGGCCTTTCGAGGTACAAGCTTTTGAGCTTCCTCCTTCTCAAATTAAAAAGAATGTTTGATGAGAAAAGAACATTGGACAAGTGCTCTCTTCTCTTTGAATACTATCCTCTCTTCTCATGCAAATTTTGAAGATAGTCTACAGACACAATGTACATGTACATTTCATCAATCATGGAGTGAGTTCATTCAATATGAGTATAATGCAATTTGCTCATTGGTGGGGAGGGGGATGGAGGAATAAACATATGAATTAAGGAAGAAATAGATATTTAAAAATCAACAATTGGGGGCAACTGGGTGGCTCAGTGGGTTAAAGCCTCTGTCTTAAGCTCAGGTCATGATCTCAGGGTCCTGGGATCAAGCCTCGCATCAGGCTCTCCGCTCAGCGGGGAGCCTGCTTCCCCCTCTCTCTGCCTGCCTTTCTGCCTACTTGTGATCTCTCTCTGTCAAATAAATAAATAAATAAATAAATAAATAAATAAATAAATAATCTTTAAAACAAAAATAAAAATCAACAATTGGATGCAAGGAGGTGATATGGAGACTATGGTTTATTACTTTCATTTTCTAGGTACATAGGTAGAATCAAAAACAGAAATTCCAGAACATGAACATTTGTGCATTATGCCTTTCCAAAGAGGCTGAGACAAAATAAATATGTTCATAAGTCTACCTCCTGAAGAAAATATAAGCTTGGCAGGTAAGGGAAGTAGTGTGCTTTGAGTGAAGGAGCCTTAGAGGTAAAGTGTTGTCATACAATGAGCTGGATATCCTGGTTTATTATGGAACCTGTGACAACTGTAGTTTCTCCTCATAGTGTTTCATCAGTGAAAGAGCACTGGGCTACAACATTGCCAAGATTTCTTCAAGACTTAAATGCACTCTTACCTCTGTTCATCTTAGAAAGTGCTTGCCTGGGGTGCCTGGGTGGCTCAGTGGGTTAAAGCCTCTGCCTTCAGCTCAGGTCATGATCTCAGGATCCTGGGATCGAGCCCCCATCGGGCTCTCTGCTCAGCAGGGAGTCTGCTTCCCTCTCTCCCTCTGCCTGCCTCTCTGCCTACTTGTGATCTCTCTCTCTGTGTCAAATAAATAAATAAAATCTTAAAAAAAAAAAAAGAAAGTGCTTGCCTAACTTGGAATTTCAAATGCATTTTAGATTTACATATAATAAAATTTTGATGTCTCCTCAAAGGTCAGATAAATTAAAAGGAAGAGAAAGTCGTTAGAAAAACAGTTGGTCTGAGGAGCCAATTCCTGATCAGAAATCTCATCCAAGAGCTCTGGCCGAGGGTTGGGATTGTGAACGTAAGAACATTGGACCTCCCGTGAGAAAAGATCCAGCTGTGGGGCCCTCGGATTCTACCCCAGCACAGCCCACTTTCCAAAAAAGTAGTTAAAACCTTCTGATCATACCACGGTGTCTTCTATTCTCTATGCAGCTAAAATTTCAGACTCCTCTCTTGCTCCATAAGGAGAATATGGAAATCTGGAGTGGAGGCTGAAGACACTGCAGAGTGGGCTGACCCCAAGTCTCCAGCTGGTCCCTGTGTTCAGTCTCTAGACTCTCCATCTTGGGAGAGAGATGGGCCCTGTCTGCAGCCTTTCCCACAGTTCTTCTGCTTCCTGACTTGAGGAAAGCTCTACGTGATTTTTTAACAAGTTCTAGGGGACTGAGTTAAAGTTTTTGTTTTGTTTCTTTTCTTAATCCCTTAAATATGTTTCTAGAGAATTTGTTCCCAGACATTCCTGAAAAATTTTTTTTTAGAAAATTGAAGACATAGTTTACTAAGGTACAATATTTTTTGAAAAAAATTCCTTACCTCAAAACTTGTATCTCAAATTATGATTGCTTGATTTTAAATAGGACATTATACCACTGAAGATGTAAAGTGGAAATATGGTCTCATACCACAGAGCAATCTTTACCACAGGAGATGGGAAACTTGCACGGATGTATCTGAAAACACAATATTATCTTTATTTTTCTCATTTTGTCTTAAACCAGTTAACATTTTGCCACAGATTCGCACCAGCATGTTTTGGATTTACTCATTCAGATGAGTAAAAACCTAGATAAAAAACAATGGCCCTTTTATACACATTTTTTTTTCCTTTCATACCCATTTTAAGTATTAGTGAACTTCACAAGAAGAGGTTACTCTTCTCTTATGTTTGTTTTGCTCATTTTTAATTTTTTTTTAAGATTTTATTTATTTATTTGACAGAGAGAGAGATCACAAGTAGGCAGAGAGGCAGGCAGAGAGAGAGAGGGAAGCAGGCTACCCACTGAGCAGAGAGCCCAATTTGGGGCTTGATCTCAGGCCCCTGAGATCATGACCTGAGCCGAAGGCAGAGGCTTAACCCACTGAACCACCCAGGTACCCCTGTTTTGCTCATATTTTAACATGGCATACACTACATTACACTGTGTGTTTTTCTCTCATACACATTGGGTTTCTTCTCTTGTGCAAAGAAGCAAGATGGGCTGGGTGTCATTGGGTACCAGTCTTTTGTTTGTTAAAGAGGAACCATTGTCCAAATGCGTGTCTACAGAAAATGGCTCCTCATTCCCAGTCATTACCCTCAACGGGAACCAGAAAAAACTGATCTAAACATTTTTGAGCATAGAAAATATTTTTCCCAAGTTAAGTGGATAGACTTTTTAGAATAAATCTAAGAGTGGTAGTTTTGAAATGGAGGCCATCCACGTTCTGTTTCTGATTTCTCATGAGAATAGATATATTACAAGATTTATGTAATTTTTTTTAATTCAATGATTTAAAAACTAATGTAGTGGATGGGAGTTGGAAAACAGTTTGGCTGGCAGCATGATTGATGGTTTTTGAGTTTGAGCAGGGAAAGAGACCCCAGGCCTTGGTCTGGAGGAGCAATGAGATGAAGAAAATTAAATTGGCCTGCCCAATAAAACAAGAATTCATAATTTTCATGGCAGCTAAAGAGAGAGGCTCTGAGAGGACTTATGGATGAATTGGGGAGTAGGGAAGGATTGGGTCCAGGTGCATGGAGGGAGGTAAGAGGCAGGGGTCAGCGAGGGAGATGTTTCCTCTGGGGGAAATGGCCAGGACAGCTCCAGGGATGGGAGAGGGGTCCCTCTCATACACACTACTAGGCAGTTTCCAGCCACCTGCTGTATGACTGTGGAAGCTCTTCCCTTACTTTGGACTCCTTAGGCAATTTGATTAAAACCACCATCTCGTGTGAGTGATACCTCAGAAAAATCATGGAAGAGTATTCATCTTTCCACATTTGTTTTGATGTAGAGTGGGGACAGGAAGCAGATGTAAGAGATGAGAATCTAAGTGAAACAGATAATTGAACAGAAGGAAGATATTAGTGCAGGGAGTAACTATAAGAAATGGAAAGTCCCTGAGAGTCCCGAGAAATGCAGGGAGTCAGCTAAATGAGGGATGGGGAATAAACTCACTTTTATTTCGGTATTGAAGGAGGGGAGGATGCTCTCACAAGATGGAAGGCTTGGAAACACCCACACAGCTGATTCTTGCGCTGTGCCTATAATTCATCTGATGTTTTTCGCAAATGGCAGCTTCTCCTGACTTGTTGCTGACCAGTTGAGCAATGTCTTCAACTTTATGGTGTAAACAGAACTGGGAATCCTGCCTATGACACCCAACATCCTCACATCATGGGAGAAACTTCCTCGCCTTTTTCTCAGCACCCAGAACCTTTCCTAGGAAAATAGCTATAATGGTAAGACTTCTTCAAAAATGAATCCATAAGCCTGCATTAGAATAACACATTTTTTTCCTCCAAAAATTATTAGCATTTTTTTTTTCAGAAAGCAACATCAAACAGAGATTTCTGAGATCAAGAACAGGAAATGAGTGATTCAGCAGGCTGGATTTCACCCAAGGAGCTGTCTCCACAGCTGTAGAGAATAGCTGAGGAAAGTTCCAGGGGACTTGCCTGGTACGGTTTGAAAGCAGCCAGGCTGAGAACCATCGAGGACTCTCCAGAGTGTGATGGAGGACAGTTGGAAAGCCCAGCTTTGTGTCAGAAATACGTCAGCCCAGTGCCTCCGCTCCACTGACTATCCTTAAGTCTCCTGAGCCCACATTTGGAAGTGGTCTGGGAAGACTCGGGATTTAAGAGGGAAGGAGCATCTTCCCAGGAGAGAGCGTCCAGGTGCTTGTTCTTCTCTAAGAGACTGAACAGATGATTTACCCCAGCAGCTGGCATCACTGTGCTGTTTTCCAGTCTAATAAAGGCTAGTTATGGGGCCAGAACTGCCCTTCGGGCAGGGCTGGGGGAGCTCAGTGAGCAATGATTCATTTGCTTACTCTCTCTATCATCTTAAAGAGCACTCAGCAAACACACAACTTGGCCTGTTATTATCTAATGAGTCTATGTGCCCAGTTCCATTGGGTCCACGCAGAACCATTTGGGGGGACTTGCCCAGAGACTGGGCCTTGAGACCAGCCCTTGAAAAGAGAAGTAGCCCTCAAATGTGCTTTGTTCTTTCTTTTCTTTTCTTTTTTTCTTTTAACATTTCATGCCCTGATTTAGTAGGAGAGCAATGCCCTTCTATAGCCTGTAGTTGTTTCTGGTACTTCATTAGCCCCCCAACTAGTCTCTGACATCCTTCTCGCCCCACATCCAGTAGCAAACTTGTGGCCAGGTCCTTTCCACTGCACGACCAGATTTCTGTGACATACCTCTTCAGTTGCTTTCCCTGTCCCCCAGCTTGTCACACTCCTGTTCAGCCCTCGTACCACCCTCAGTCTAATATTTTTTTTTTAAGATTTTACTTATTTATTTGATAGAGAGAGGGAGAACACAAGCAGGTAGAATGGCAGGCAGAGGGAGAGGGAGAAGCAGGCTTCCCGCAGAGCAGGGAACCCAATGTGGGGCTCGATCCCAAGACCCTGGGATCATGAACCGAGCCAAAGGCAGATGCTTAACCAACTGAGCCATCTAGGTACTCCTCTCAGTTTAATCTTTCTAAAACATTATTTCCATCATGTCACTCTCTTGCTCAAAAATCGGAGATATATCTTTAGTATCTTTATAGTATCAGACGGACATTTTTCTGGATCTCATCTGTGTTTTAAGTTGTATTTTATGCATTTCTGAAGCTGTGTACAGACTTTTAAAAATGAACTGGGGTCTAAATGCAGGGGCCCTTACATGTATCATAACAATAAAATATTGATTGAACTTTTCCTGTCATTGAATACTTTTGTCAAAAGGCCCTGAGCCGAGGATAAGGTTTGACAAGTACCCCCAAATTTTTACAAGTGCCTAGATTGCCTCTAGGGATTAGTGAGAGGTGGCCGAATTGGTTTTCCAAGTGCTTGTCCAAATCCTCAGATGTTTATAAAAAGAGAAGACAAGAAATTTGAGGGGAGTTTGATGTACTGGGCAAATTTCTAGTAGTCTCAGTGCTGCATACAGTCGGCTGATTGGGGGAGCTGTAGGCATTTTCCTGCTCTCAGGACAGGTGACAGAGACTCTAGTATAGCCATGTGTGAAAACGAGGGGTGCCTAAAGGAGGGAAAGCTGGCGTTTACCTCCTCCGCGAGATGTTTGCTGTGCTATCTCCAGTCCTTCCCTAGGGCCGCGAGCCCCCAAGAGGGAAGTTTGATGGGAGTGTTCTAGGGATAAATTTGTGTGTCTCTGAAAGCATATACAGTGCTGGTGAATGTAGGTAGGGATGCTTGCGTCTCACCAGAGAATCCTGAAGGCAGGAGACCAGATTGAACAGACTGTAGCTGAAGGCCAAGGAGAGTGATCAGCAGCATGGCAAGGATGCTTGAATTTTTCCAGGTACCCAGATACTGAAGAATCTAGACTCAAGATTTCTCAAAGGTGTCTCTATGAAAAGGCCACCTTCTTCACACCTACTGGTGGGTCTCATGCCAGGTGTAAGAGTCTTGGTGGGTTGTGCTCTTAGGGACAGGAGCTGGGGGTGGTCAAGAAGAAAGAGAGGAGAGCTGCAGAGCACAGCACCCTCATCAGAGAGCTTCAAGGTGCCAAAGTCTCCATAGGGCTTCTAGAGAAACCACACACTTTCCAAGAGCAACGTAGCCTTAGGCTGGCTGGCCCACACTGAACAGAAGTTCAGCATTGAACAGTTAAGTGAAACAAATCAACACATCTTTTTTTTTTTTTTTTTTTGTAACATCCTCAATGCTTGGGAAGGACTATGGTATCTGCCCAGATGTTGATAAGTGAGGGGAGGGCTGGTTTAAGTCTGTCTAAGGCAGTGGATGGACAAAAATAATACTGTTTGTTGTTTTTATTCTAATGACTTTAAACTATACAATAAATATTTCGCTTGTACATACATGCACAAAATATAGCTAAAAGCTTTATTATTTAAAAAATTTCCAATTTCCAATAAGCATTTTACCGACCTGTGATGTCTGAGCAGTAGAGAGAGGCCTGTAACTTGTATACAGGAAGAAATAATGGTTCTTTCCTCAAGGAATGCATATGAGAGAGGCCGTCACAAAAACACATAAGCAGGTATTTAGTTCCTTTCTGTATATAGTTTGTGCTGAAGCAGGTTTGAATACGGAGTGATGGACATGCAGGGAAGGAGCTTCTGGGGGTGGGAATTCCTAGCTGCGGTGACTTGGCCACAGGGAACTTGTCAATTTCATTGGTCACTTCCCCTTCAAAAATTCTACATCTTTGTTTTTTCCTAGAACAAAACCTGAGCTTCCCTTTCTCTGTTTTCTCATTGACTTATTTCCATCTAAAATGCCCTGCTTTTCATTCTCTGCTTGGAAAACATGACTTAACTTTATGTTCTGGCTCAAGTCTTGCCTTCTTTCCTAACCACTGTCTGCCGCTAAGTCTAAGACATTTCTTTCTCCTAGGTGCTTAATCATATTCTAATGTGTTGCATCTCCTAACTGATGATTAACTTTAAACTTGCAACACTGTTCTTTGCCTATCACTTTAAGGTCAGATGCATTATTTTCTAGCTTTCTTCTTCTACTCACTGGTAGGTGACTCAATCCTGCTCCCTGAAGCTTCATGGGAAATCTGCTGGGAGCATCTCACAAGAGAAAACGTCCCTCTGCAACTTCCTCCAGACATCATTTTGTCTGTATGTCAGGGGACACACTGTCCATGCATTAGGTGGGATGCATCATTGAGGACCCAAGCAGGAGACACTCATTAAACCAGAAAAGTTTAATATAAAGGATGATTAAGTCAATAGGGAAATAATTCCTAAAGGGTAAGGAGAACTCTAAGAATACAAGAAGAGTAGATATGAGGAGCAGCCAGTACTTCTGAAACAGAGGCACAGTATTTAAGGAAGGAACGAATCAGGAAGAGAGCCCAACATCCCCAGACTGAGTGAGATTTGTACCTCCCCAGAGTGTGGCTGTGTGCGTGACACTCTCTCTGACAGTGGAGAGATTAGCTGTGGGGTCCCAGGGCAGCCCTGGAAAGCAGGAAACTGCCCACTGGCATGCTGGCAAAACGCTGTAGGAAAGCACCAGATTTGCATTGTAGTGGTATAGGAGTGAACTCTGCAGGTTGCCACGAAACTGGCAGAGGTGCTGGCAGAACTCTGGATGGCTGCCCTCTTGGATGTTGCTGAAACTCATGGGAATCTGCCAGTTGGGGCCCCGATGACACGAGGAAGCTGGCTGGGCCTGGGCAGGATTCACTGGGAATGCACCCTCTGGAGTGGGGGTGAGCCCCGCACCATGCCTCGTGCACTGCAAGCCACCACGTGCCTTGAGTGGCAGGACGGCATTGCTCGCTGCAACTGGGAAGGGGCGCCCCATCCTCTGGCGTGTTCTGGAGCACCCTCTTTGTTTTTGTTTTT
>CM053614.1:81835534-81857735 GCA_028646535.1 Procyon lotor
AACAGTGATTATTTAGCAAATATTGTTCTCTATCACTGTACATTGTTACAAAGGCTAAAAAAAATCATTATTGAAAACTGCCAAGGGTAAGGAAAGTATTTTAGTATTTTAAAAAGGCATTGTACAGTAATAGAAACAATTAATTTTGTCATTAGAAAGAACCCAGTTTTAACGTGAACTCAGCTACTCTTCTATGACCTAGGACAAGTTGAAATTTGTTCGACCTGTGGTTAGTTCATCAGAAGGCGTTAAAATAACATTTTTCACACACGACAGTAGAAAGAAATGGAGTAGGTTAAATTGCACCCACACAGAAAGTACAACAAGTTGGATTCCGCTTGCCTTCAGCTGTCAGATAGAACTGAATTTCAACTAAATGGCAGATTACTGATCCCTAAGAAAACGATCAAACTAAATCATTAACCGAGTCGATTTATTAAACCCTTGGCTAATGGTTTTCTTACATTTGGAACAATAGTTTATCTCAACTGTATTCTGAAAAATATACTATTATTAATCCCTTGTTCTAAAACAGAAAAGCCTACAATCTTTTGTAAAGTAAACATATCCCTCCCCCCCAAAATCGCCAAATGGAAATGCAGCCTACTAGTCCGGGGCCCACAAACACTGATAGAGAGATCAGCGCTTTCATTTTTAGTCCTTAAACTTCTAACTGGGGCATGGAAGAAACCGAAAGCGGGAAGAGATTTCAAAGTACCAAATAGAGACTAAGACTCAGACCAAACTGTAACGATGAAGTTTTCCGAAGAGAGAAAAGGGATCCCAAAGAATGGACCGAGATTCCAAGGTCCAGAAGCTCCCCAATCAGGCCTACGTGGGTCAGGCAGGAAAAATCCAGAGTTCCGAACGGGACACCCGGAGGCAGCTAATCCAAAACTGCCTTATTCTTCAGTCTCCAAAGTGAAAATAAATCGCTGATTGAGGACCTTAGCCTCCCGCAGCCCCAAGGTCGCCCTGGATCCCCAAACCCGCGTTCCCGCGGCTTCCCGGCACCGCAGCTCCCAGGCCGCGGGCGGGCCAAGAAAATGACTTTGCAAAGTCGCATTTCCATCTCTATTTCCTACCGGGCCTCCCGGAAGCATCAACCCAGAAACTAGGGCGGGAAAAGCCGGGCAGAGGGAACTCCTATAACCTCGGCTCCGCGGAGGACTTTGGGAGCCCCTTCCATACCTGAATGTAGTCAGCGAAAAGCTGTAACCTCGCTCCGCCATCTTTACCTGGAGTGCCAAAGCACATCCGCACACATGCGCACTGAGGCCGGTTTCTTTTCATTTCCCCTCTCCGCTCCTTCCCTTCTCTCTCTCTGATTGGAGGAGAGTCAGAGCCGCTGCAAGGACTTGCCGGGCCGTGTAGTTCCAGCAGCCAGGTTTGCCGGACTCTGCGTCTATGCGCATGCTCGAAGTGGGGGCGGAACTCAGCAGCCAGGTGGGAGTGGTCTTCGGGTGAGGAAGATGGCGTCGGCCACGCTGGTTCTTATGTTTCCACCATGGCCGGCAGCCCGGGGACTTCTCCGGAGCTGTTGGGAACTACTACAGCGGAAACTTCAGCAGAGTGGGCCAGGTTTTCCCAGTCCTCCGTGGGGTACGTAAGGAAGGCTGCCGTGGAGGAGAGATTGGATGAGGGGACCCCAGGCAGCTTTGGGGACCCAGCTTATATTTCGCTCTCCAGCGTTTTGAACCGCCGCGGCGGATAGGGGTCGTTGTCCGGGATAATTCCTTACTTAGAAAATGGAAAAAGTTGATTTTGCCTCCCCCAACCCCGAAGAACAGAAAAAGTGGTCTGATTGTCCCATTCATACACAGAATGTAATCGAAACTTGTCTGCTTACGTCAGGGTCTCCACAGTCTAGATCCTGTTTTCCTATTAGTGTCCAGCCCCCTAAAGCAATTTGTCCTCGTTTGTGTTGTTTGAACTCTGCGGTTGAATCCTGCTGGTCCCGGTGTTTTCCCCGGAAACTAATTTTTAGTTAAAAGTATCTTGGATGTTAAAATTGTCATTACTTTGTCATTTACATTCTGCGCTTATTTCTAAGGTATTCCGAACATATTACCCAGGAAGTCTGAACAGAGAGCCCACCAGAAGCCAAAGCCTACATATGCTTTCTGGGAAATCTCCACATCATCCCGTTAGGTATCACCACTTTTCAGTGGAACAAGTAGGCTCAAGAAAGTCCCAAGGTCACACAGGCCGGCCAGAGCCTTGCTATTAACCACTGAGCTCTGGTTCGCAATACTTTGAGATCTTTTGGAAAGGAATACCAGTTGCTAAGTGTTAGACAGCTTTGTATATTTTTAAGAGTTCCTAAAACCAAAAGACGTCTTCCAGGTCTGAATAATAGCAGGGAAAGAATAAAGGAATCTCTTTGATTTTATAAGCAGCTTAGAAAAATAGAACTGAAACGTTGATAGTCATATAAATAAATATCATGCAGAATGGTGAGCTAGTTCTTTTCTTTAGAGAACAGACAATAACCAAGAACTGAATAACTAAGTGACTTAAAAGGGCCTACCAAGCTATATGACAAAGGAAGTAACTCAGTTGGAATATAATAAAAAGGGACCAAAATGCAGTCATTTGAATACAAGTTAGAAATATATTTTGGGAATCTGAAACTTAGATTTACTTGTAAAATAGGAACTGCTTACCAAGTAGAATGTGGACAGTTTGAGTGATTTATTCATGTTTACTACTAAACCCCTGAGTTCTGTATTTCAGAAGGTGAGAGATTCTTGGTAGAATTTTACTGATTCATTTCAGCAGGTGCCTCTAAGAAAAAATTATATTCACATTGTTAAAAATTGCATTATGTATGAGTTTTAGTGTATTTTAATAGCTAAGGCTTCTGTTTAATGTCTGTTGAGTGTAATATCCTAAATTTTATATATGTCTATTGCCATATCACTGTTAACTGTTAAGAGAATGATATGTAAAGAGTCATTTAGAAACTAGAAATCCATTCTGTATTTCTTCATTTTGTTTTTGTAGGACCAGCATTAGCAGTACAAGGTCCAGCTGTATTTACAGAACCAGCAAATGATACCAATGGAAGTAAGGAGATTTCTAGCCTTTCAGATAGTATCTTTTGGATGGCAGCTCCTAAGAACAGACGCAGCATTGAAGTTAACCGCTGTAGGAGAAGAAACCCTCAGAAACTTATTAAAGTTAAGGTAATATATTGATTTTTGTGTGTGTGCTTTCTCTCACATCCACCACTGCATCTCCTCTTAGTACTTATATAACCTATGGGTAAAACATTTTTAGAGCTTATACATGTACTTTCCTCTGGCCTAAATAAAATATAGCTTTCTCATTGTGTATGTTTATATGTCTACTGTCCTGTAACCTAAATATTAGGACCACAGTCGAGGAGAGAGTTTGGAGTCTGGATGGGGGACTGGGTTGCGAATAACCTGTTTGACTTTTGTTAGGAGCTGGTGATTTGGAGTCATATGTGGGTGAACATCTTAATCATAGCAGAGTCTAAAATTAAAGTCAGAAGCAATAGGTATTGGATCTCAAGTTTTACTAACCCTTACATATTTATTCTGTCCTTTACTGTGACAAATAAAATACTGTGAAAGAAAATCTTTAGGTAGGCCATAAAAATAGCTAATATCTATTAAGTGCCCCTGATATGTCTAAGGCTTTATGTGAATTATCTCACCAAATCCTCACAGTAGCCCTCCACAGTATATATAACATTGCTCATTTTTAGGATTGAAGAAACTGAAGCAAAACAAATTTGCCTGTAGTCACAAACAACTATTAAGTGGTAGAGCCAGGCTGTGGGCCTAGGCAGTCTGATTCTTGAACTCACATTCTTCTCTTAAAACTTTCTGGTGTGTTCCTGTCCTCAGACAATTCCAGATGGCCACACCCATTCCCCCCTCTCCCCGCCCCCGTGGATATACTCTTCACTGATCTAGTAAACAAGAATTACATTGTTTATTACCTTTGATTTGTTAACTTATGGTTTTAACAGTCGTGATCTGAGTTACTGTTTGCTCCATGACATTCCACAGCAGCACAGCGCAGATGAAATTTGAGAACAAAGAACTGACTTTCACAAACTTCTAACATTCACTCTTAAACTACGCCCTTAGAACTTAAGCCATTACTGGGTCATGTTTGGAACTAGATTTAAAGTCTGAAACTGAAGAGTATGTCATTAAAACAATAATACGTACAGTTTGGTTGAGAGAATTTATAATTTTGGAATAAGAGTAAGCTGTTCCATGAATTCCCTCACTGTGTTTATTCTGAGAGAAAAGAATAGCACCCTGTGGATTCATTTTCTTCACTGAATTGCTTCTGGCTAACACATAGTATATTGTTCTGGTGCTTTGATCAGGAAGAGAGCAGACCATACCTTCAGTTAGACATGCAATCCAGCATCTAGTATAGCAAGGAAAATGAGAAATTGGTGAGGCAAGTCATTTGCAAGGTTCTTTACTACTTTCAGAAAATGAAATTTTTTTTGTCATTGCCTTACAAACGTTATATGTTAATCTTATGAAATGTTTGGAATTTCTTTGATGCTTCTATTTACAATTTCTCTTTTCTACTTCAAATCTACCTTTAGAGCACATTGAAAAGATTTCTTAGGAATCCAAAGAATTTGAATTATAATTGTCTTAATGAAGTTGGGTAGATGTGTGTAAAAACTCATTTCTTTGGAATCCAAAGAATTTGAAAGATTTCTTTGGAATCCAAAGAATTTGAATTATAATTGTCTTAATGAAGTTGGGTAGATGTGTGTAAAAACTCATTCTCAAGTTGTAGCATAACAAGGGAGTTTTACATTAAGGAACAATCAGTATTCATTCATAAAAGGAAAAATCACACCATATACCAACTATTACACCATATACTGTAGTACACCAGAGGCTTCTTCATTCAGGAATTTAAGTTACACTGATATATTAGGGGAAGCCAACTATAATGTTTGCCACCTTGTTTTCCCCAGGGGTGGTTTGAAAAAAAAAAGAGTTCCCTTTCCCTTGTTCTTTTATTAAGATGATGGCTGTATGGGTCCTCCCATTGTGTTGAAGGACTCCTTATTAGATGTTCAGTATTTGAAGGTGGGGAAATAGAGTATCATTTTACATAACATGGCTGCTGTGTTTAAGTAAAAATGTACCAGGTTTATAGTTGGTAGACCCGAGTTCTAGTCTCACTTTTTCTATTAATTCAAACTTATTTGTCCTCACTTCCCCTAGTAAAGTGACGTTGAGGGGCACCTAGGTGGCTCAGTCAGTTGCGTGTCCAATTCTTAATCTCATCTCAGGTCTGGATTTCGGGGCCATGAGTTCAAGCCCTGTGTTGGGCTCTGCAATGTGCATTGAGTCTACTTAAAAAATTACAGTGAAGTTAAACTAGATGGTATATGACCTCATGCAACATGAACAGTCCAATAAAGTTCAAGTGTAAGCATCATTCTTGTCCATGATTACATGTGCATTATTAGGCCTCTTCTTAAAATACATTTCTTTTGTTTTTTAAAGAACAATATTGACGTTTGTCCTGAATGTGGTCACCTGAAACTGAAACACGTCCTTTGTGGCTATTGCTATGAGAAGGTGTGCAAGGAGACTGCAGAAGTCAGAAGACAGATAGGGAAACAAGAGGGGGGCCCTTTTAAGGTTCCTTCCGTGGAGACTGTGGTGCTGTACGCAGGAGAGGTACCATCTGAACAAGATCGCGGTAAGAGAATCATTGAACGAGACAGAAAGCGGCCATCCTGGTTCACCCAGAATTAAGACCAAAGGTGTTTGAAGAGGATAAAACTTCATATAAAACATTTGTCCTGAAAGGGAGGAAAATTCTTTGTTTTCACATTAGTTTACGCTTGTTTTTAAATCATCAATCTAGTTTAAAATGTTCTCTTAAAGCAGTTAGTTTTGTGTGGGCAATTTGAAGAAATTACCAGGAGTAAACTCTGAAAATATTTGTTTATACAGAGGCACAATGGATTAATATGTCTGTTTCTGTTATACTGTAAGGTTTTAAGTAAATGTAAAATTTCTAGTACAGGAAAATAAATGATTTAAAATTCCTAGCAAGAATTACATGTTTTGTTTCTGATTTTGTTTGTTTGCCAGTGGTTTTCTTACACAAAAATACACGGATACTTGCATTAAGGTAACACCTGGAAATGGGTTATTTGAATTTTGGGTATTGTTTTTTTTAAGATGGCAGTAAGAGGATGTTTGTTCTGTTCTGTTTTGTTTTAGCAAATTGCCTTTGGTGGAATTCATTTTATATGGGATATGTGATGTTAATTTACTTAGAAATAGCTCTTCATATTTTACATTAAGTCAGAATGGCTTTCAGAATTCATTAGATGGCTCATGAGATTTATATTTTATAGTATGAGGAGAGATTTTTAAAAGGAGATGTAAGTTCACTGGTATACGGAACATATATATATATATCCTTTTAGTTTATTTTTCATTTTGTCATCTTTTTCTCTTTGTAGCAGTGGCCTTTTTAATTTAATATAATTATTTCAAATTTCCCTCTCCCTGCCCCCTTCTCGTACTGAAGTTTGCTATTTTATGTGTTTCCTGCCTTCTTCAAAGAAAAAAGTGAGATAAGTTATTAAAACACACAGACATCTGGGTGGCACAGTGGGTTGAGCATCTGACTCTTGGTTTTGGCACAGGTCACTATCTCAGGGTCCTGAGGTGGAGCCCTGCATCAGGCTCCCTGCTCAGTGGGGTGTCTGCTTAAGATTCTCTCCCTCTGCCCCTCCCCCCACTTGTGCATGCCCACTGTCTCTAAAACAAATAAATCTTTAAAAAAAAAAAAACTGAGGTAAGGGAATTACAGTTAAATGGAAAATCAGTAAGTAAAATAATATAAAGCCTAGAGATAGATTTAAATAAGTTGCATGCCGCATTAGCCTGAATACTTTTTGGAAACAGGCAGTGAGTTCAACTCAAATTTTCTTTCCCTCAAAAGAACCTATATGGATAAATCTTCGCAAGGTAAGACCCATGTTCCAGAAATACACAACTATCTTGGTACTAAAACCTGAGGGCCATTTCTTCCGTGGGACTTCATAGTGATGGTTCTGTGATGGAATAATCTATGTTAGTATTCCTAGAAGTAAAATAAATCAATTTCATTAGGTATAATATAGACCAATACTGTGCTGAAGTACAATTTCGTAAAAACAAATCCTTAAAACTTCCAAAGTATTGGAATCCCAGTAAATAACTCTTCAAGGTTTGGCTCTATCTTAGCCTGAAATTGAGGGGAATCTGTTATCTGGGTATTCGCACTGAAGGCAATCCTCTGCAGATAATGATTTCTTAAACTCTGAACGAGCTTTAGAAGTGCTCTGCGTCGGGGCACCTGGGTGGCTCAGTCATTAAGCGTCTGCCTTCGGCTCAGGTCGTGATCCCAGGGGCCTGGGATCGAGCCCCGCATCGGGCTCTCTGCTCAGCAGGGACCCTGCTTCTCCCACTACCATTCCCTCTGCTTGTGTTCCCTCTCTCGCTGTTTCTCACTGTCAAATAAAATCTTTAAAAAAAAAGTGCTCTGCGTCAAACTTAAGATAACTTAAGACTTAAGATAAATATACTTACAAGTATATAAATATACTTCAGTTGGAATCCGTGAGTAATGAAATCTGAGGCCAAGTCCATACAACCCTGAATCTTGCAATGCCTGCTCGGCATCTCAGCTGCCTGTGTAGCAGATTGTTGTATCGAGTGCCCCTCGCTGTTTTTCATGCAGGGAGACTCAGGGATTATATGTGGCCAGGGTCACTTCTTGTTTGGACAGCCAAATGTTATATAAAATACATCCCCAAATTAGGTGGCAAAGCCAGATGCCTACTTTCTGTTAGGAAGCAGTGTCCTAAAAGAGCACTATTATTTGGGGCACCTGGGTGGCTCAGTTGGTTAAGCGACTGCCTTTGGCTCAGGTCATGATCCTGGGATCCCTGGATGAAGTTCCGCATCAGGCTCCCTCTCAGTGGGGAGTCTACTTCTCCCTTTGACTTCTCCCCTCTCACATGCTCTCTCTCATTCTCTCTCTCTCAAGTAAATAAATAAAATCTTAAAAAAAATAAATTATATAAAAAAAGTGTTTTTCTTTTTTGAAGAGGTTGTCCCCTTAAAGTCATCTTTGAAATACATTTTATTTATTATATATCTCAATTATATGAAATACATATAAATTGGTTTATACCACCAGTTTTTACTATCAGGGAAAAGAAAGCATCATGATTTTGGATTAAATCACTCATGTAACTGATTGGTTAATTTTTCTGAATATTGGAAATGATCCCCCTTCCTGCCTGCCCCTTGCCCTCAAGGCATGGAGACATTTTACCAGGCACTTTTGGAGAATAAGTCTCCACAAGGGTTCACGTTATGTTGTGGTTGGGAGAGGCTGGTGACGAGGTGTGTGTCCCCTCTGAGCGTAATAGTGCTCCTCTTCAGTTTCTTGTCTCCTCTTTAACCAGGTCCTAGCACATCATCAGGTTCTGAAAATCTGACGTCTGATTTCATTCTGTCTCCCTGCCAGTGTCCTCATTCTAACCCTGTCATCTCCTGAGCTGTTGTTACTATGCACTTAACAATTACTAGTTTCCAGTCTTATATTTCTAATTAGGTTTCTTTAATAGCTTTTAAATAATGAAAGGGACGCACGATTGTAGTTAATGAAACAGTGCAAAGTATATAAGCAACAGTTAGGAATCCTGTCTCTGCCACTACACCTTATATCACACTACCTCATATATATGCTTCTAAATGTCACTGCCCCAAGGTAGTTTAAAGCACATTGTGATTGTATCACTCCCCTGGTCAAAACCAGGCTCCTCATTAAACCCTCTCACGTCTGTCCAAGTCTTTGTGCCTGCCCCCTCCCAGTACAGTGAGCACCCATCCTTCAGATTGTTGGAATCAACCATCCAGAGCTGTTTGTTGACACCCCACCTCGGCAGGCTTCACTCTTCTCTCAGTGCCTTCACTTGGCTTCACTGTCTGTCTCCTACCTCAGTGTCCTTCAGACTCCCTTACTGTTCCTCCCCTTCTCCCTAGCCTTCAGAGTGCCCAAGGCTCCATCCTTGGGGAACTCATCCAGTCTTCCAATCTGGTGTTTCCGGCATGGGCCTCTCCCCTAAACTCCCGACTCATGTTCCGTTGCCCATATGGCTTTTCTCTAGTCGAATGTCCAGCAGATATCTTAAACTCAGTATCTCCAACTTGGAATCCCTTCTCTCCCAGCCCTACTTCCCCTACTCCCTAGATCTTTCCATCACAGCTAATGGCAACACCACTCTCCTAGTTGCTCAGTTCCAAAATCTACCCAGTGATCCTTGACTTTGCTATCTCCCTCTCTTCCTCTCTCACGTGCAACTGAACAAATCTGCAAATCCCACTGTTCTATATTTAAGAATATATTTAGAATGTGGCCACTCACCATCATCTGCACTGCTGCCACCCCGATCAGAGCTCCCATTATCTTGTGTAGAATAGTGAAGTCTCCCACCAACTACTGTCCTTGCTGCCACCCTGGTCTCCTGTAGTCTGTCCCCTACACAGCAGCCAGAATCATTTCAAAACAAGGCAAGTCATGGTTCTCCTCTCCACACATTCCTTTATTCAAAACCTTAACTCCAATGACACATGCAGATACATACGTGAGGAGTTTTGCATTATGTAATATCTATATTTTTTGTGGGTAAACTGAGTTTTGATAAATAGGTGGACTGTGGGTGAACTCCATTTGAGGAAATTGTGATAAATCTATTAAAAATATGAATCATTTTTTTCACAATTTGTGAGGTATGACTTGCAAATTCAATATTTCTTTTATGAAGTACAAAAATAGGGGACTTTGAGATGTTCCTGGTGTGGGGTCACTAACCCTCCCTTTACAGAACTCTTCCAGTCTAGCCCCCGCCCTCCCATATGCAGTAGTTATGTTCCAGGGACAAGGTTAATCCCTCAGAATTTCTGAATCTGTGCTCAGGACCTCTGCTACCTATAGTGACTGTTTTTGTCCCTGGCAAACCACAAAAATAGCTGCTCTGCCTTTACTGCAGCTCACAAGGAGTGGTGTCATTCCGTGGCCTATATCGCATTCCCTTTCAGCTTGTGCCTCTCCGCTCAGAGTGGTGTCTCTTCCTAGCTGCTGTCTTTACTCGTCTCTACAGCAGAGGGCAACAGCGCGTTCTGGCGCCTGGGTCTATTTACACTGCATTGGAAACACTTCCTGCAGTGGCCCTGCCCCTGTGTCACCCTGCTCCTCTCCCGTCCCGTTCACCTCCTTTGCCTTCCCCTTCTCCATGATCGTGAAGTTGCTAGTGAGCGGTAGCGATGCAGTTTGGAGCCAGGTCAGGAGGAAAGCTAGGGGGCCAACATGATCTGGTCTCCTGGCCCTGTTACTGAAGCTCAGAACCAGCTTGACAGTTTCAGCCTGGATACCGAACCCTAGAGGTGCCACAATTTACCAGGCATCCCAAGCTGCCTCACTAGGGGGCAGCAGGTGATCTGCATTGCTGCTTTTCCCGATAAATAACATCCCACCAGGTCCTGCAAGGCAGGAGACATTTCATCTCTTTCTACCAAAGCCATATATTGAAACCATGGAAATGAATGAGAATATCCAGGGCATGTACTCAAGAGAGAGGAGAGTACCCTATACTGGGGAGGAAATCAGGAGGTTGTCCAGCCACAGATCCCAAGAGAGGAGACCATGTCAAGGAGAAGGAGCTCCCATTCTGTCAGATGAGGCCAGAATGGGGATAGAAGAAGCCCCGTGATCATGACAAATCTCACTTGGGACCGGGCAAAACCCGTTTCATTGAGTGTTGGCAGCAGAAGCCAGGTTGAAGTGGGCTCAAGAATAGGTAGACTGAGGAGGGAAGCGGTGTTCCTGGTTAGTTCTTTCCAAAAGCTTTCCTCTGCAAGAGAGTAGAGACATGAGGTAAAAGCTAGAGAATGAGGAGGCAAGTGTTTGCACACATGTGTGTGTGCTGCAAGCCTAGAGCTCAAACATGTTTATGCTCAAGGGATCCATCCAGTGAAAGAGATTGTTGGTGAAATGATAGGCAGTCAGCAAGAGGTCTAGTTCTGTATTCTTTGAGACTTCGCACGACATGTTAACCCTAAAACTTAATGCATTTGACATAGTCTTTCTACACAGCAATGTGATATTTTCTTTTATTTATTCCAATCTTCTTTCCTAGCCTTAATGAAGGTTGTTTGGTTTTCCTCACCTAGGCCCACAAATTCACTGCAAAGGCCACCCCAGTGCCCTTGACTCAAACCATTGGCCGTGGAGAGAGATGGTGTCCTGTTCGTTAGCCAGAATGATTTTCACCTCCCTCAGACATATATTGTTTATTGAAGTAGCCCCAGAATCTGAGAAGCCTGATGCTTTTTCATACTTTTCTCAAATACGCCTAGAAGCCTAGGTCTCTGAATCTGTTCTTGCCACAGCCTAATCTATACTTTTGCTTCTCCCATTTTCCTGCCATTAGATTTAGTTAAAGCAAATAATTCCATTTAGTCCAGTATATGGGTGATTTAATGGCTGGTGGTATAAGTCAGGTGTCATTTGGGAGGCTTAATGGTTCTTTTTGCTGATACTGTTTTCCAGAAGATGAAGGCCAGGGACATCTAATTGTACACTTGGAGTTAGCATAAGGATGTGGTTTATAGGAGGTAAAAATGAGCAATAGGAAAGACAAATTCTCAAAGCTTTTAAAGAGTTACTATTTCTAGTTAACTTCCTCATCCAAAAACAATTTTAGTCTTTATAGTAAGCTCGAAATCGTTTTTCTTCAATATGAGTGATGTTTATTGAACATGTCAGGCATTTTGCATATGTTATAAATATGCTTTAACATTGTAGAGCAGATACTGCTAATTACAGCTGAGTGTGTACAGTGCGTGAGGCATGGTGCTGAATGTTTTATATAGACTACTAATTAAAATTTTAGAGCATATATTGCTGTAAAAATTGAATGTTTTTTTCTGTAATGCTTCCTGTATCTTTTGGCCTTTACCTGATTCGGGGAACCCGAACATTGTATTGCCTTTCTCAAGGAAGGAAAAGCAGAAAGAGAAGGGGAAAAAAGACTTTTTTGAAATCTTGGCCTTAAAGGGAGAAAGCAAAGGATTAAATCTGGGAAAATGATTGGAGAAGGCACATATTTATTTAGTAGGTTGGCTGCCCGGCCCCAGGGACCAGATGAGAAAGCTCTGAGCCAGAGAAGAGGAGGGCAGGAGTCTGAGAACATTTTCTGTACCCTGCCCATCCAACCCAGGCACCCATCAAACTCTACCCCTGGAAGGAGGACTCGAGTCTGGTCGTGACAGGGTCCGGCAGACAGGAAGCAAGGATGACTCTCCGGGTTGTGTGTATGCGTGTGGTATGAGTGTTCACTTTCAATTGCCCACTGTGTCTATTACCCGGTAGAATGGAGCCTCACGATAGAAATTAAGCCATGTGGGGCACCTGGGTAACTCAGTGGTTGAGCCTCTGCCTTCAGCTCAGGTCATAATCTCAGGACCCTGCATCGGGCTCTCTGCTCAGCGGGGAGCCTGCTTCCCCCCCTCTCTCTCTGCCTGCCTCTCTGCCTGCTTGTGATCTCTCTCTCTCTATCTCTGTCAGATAAATAAATAAAATCTTTAAAAAAAGAAAGAAAGAAATGCTGTGAGGTAGCCTTAGGCACCCGAGCAACACCTTGCTGTTGACAGACCAGCAAAAAGGCTAAGGTTTGAGATTAAACCAATTCTAAATCCTTAATCCTCAGGGCTTTGTCACGATGGTAGGCTGCCTTGGGGTTTATAGATGGCGTACATGACACAAACTCGCCCCCAGCCCAGAGCTTCTGGAGGGGAGCCTGTAGCTCAAGCCAGCCTGGGCTCTCCCGTGAGCCTCATTGCCTCCTTGGTGTTAGTACGTGCAAATCTAAAAGCTGTACTTTTTAATTCTATAGAACAAATGTTGGCCAGCCTCCCAGATGGCATATGGATATTTATAGTAGAATAGGTTGTTAGAGCTTGAAAGAAAATGATGTCGTCCTGTGGCTTCATTTTGGAGCTCAGGAAATTTAACCCTAGATCTAATCAAGATCACAAAGCTAGTGAATGTTAGAGGTGGGTCTAGAATTATCTGCTCAGACCATAATGCCAGCCATACTTTCTCATGGTTTTTTTGTTTCTTTTTTTTTAAGATTTTGTTTATTTGTCAGAGAGAGAGAGAAACAGAGTGAGTGCACAAGCAGGGGGAGCAACAGGCAGAGCCAGAAGAAGAAGCAGGCCCTGCCAAGCAGGGAACCCAATGCAGGGCTCGATCCCAGGACCCTGGGATCATGACCTGAATGAAGGCAGATGCTTAACTAACTGAGCCACCCAGGTGCCCCTTAAATGTTAATTCTTTAACATTATAAATACCAAGATTCATTGAAAATTGAGATAATCACACATTCTCATTGTAACTTCTGGAAGTCACAATACTTTTCTAAGAGTTAGGACCAATTTATACAAAGAATAGTAAGTGTACTAGACCTTGTGGATTTCTCCTGATAGTAGGATTACCATGTAATTTGTCCTCTAAACCTAGTTGCTTTTAAAAGTGAAATGGAGGGATATATATAAATCATTATACTAGGAGAACGGGCGTACACAGGGACTGTCCCAGGCCAACCCGAGCTATCACCCTACCTTCTAAATGTCTGTTGCACCCAGACTCCATGATGGAGCAGCCATTCTGTTCACATCCATGCGAGGGCTGGGCTCTGATAAGTTTGGGAGCTTGAAGAGTACCTTCTCATCCTGAAAGGTGAAATTGGTTCAGGAATGCCTGTCAGATCATGGCTATCTCCTAGTTACAGAGATTCTGCATGTCACACAGTGAGGAGTAAGGATAGGTTTCCAAAAGACTTCTGCAAAGAAGGGCCAGCTCTTTGGCTATCTTGCAAAGGAGATCTCTTTCTTCTCCTACCTTGTTTGCAGATGTGAGCCCTAGAATGATGCGACTCATGCTTTCCTCTGTGTCTGTATCTGTCACTCTGTGTCACCATGTCTTTCTCTGTCACCCCTCACCCTATGCCCATCTGTTTCTCAGATTCTGTGCCTTTTTATTTATCTCATTATTTATATATCTACCATAAAATTTTTTACAATTTTCTTAGTGTCTAAGAAATTTATAAGCTAGTAATCTTGTATTCAATTCATAGTGACTGTCTGAAGATTATCACTAAAACAGATAAAACTACAAAAGTGAACTTTGTTTTTGAATAAAAATTAATTGAAGAATTAGCTCTTCTTGATAAAATACAGATCTTAACATTTTTACTGGAGAAAAGTGGACTTGGGAGAAAGAACACAAACATGATAACAACAGACACCCTGGTAGAAGCTATAATGTGTAAAATTTGATAGAAACAAACATATAAAGCCTAATGAATCAAACACTTTTTCTAAAATACTATTGGAAAATAGTTCATCTCTGTGAAAATTATTTTAGTAAAATAAAAATAAATATTCAAGTAACTGGCTATCCAACTGGTAGCAATGAGCCACAAGTGTTTATTTACATATAAATAGATAATGACTAAAAATAAAATTAATTAACAGTTCACTTTCTCAGTTGCCATAGCCACCTTCCAAGTCCTCAGTAGTTATGTGTGGTTAGAGGCTACCATATTAAGTAGTGCAGATGTAGAATACTTCCACCACCTACAAAGTTCTATTGGTCGGTGCTGCTGGGTACAAATTGATCAAGAAATTAAGTGGACCTAATGGAGTTTACTCTAGACACCATCAGGTATCTTCAGAATGTCCTTAGTGTCAAAATGTTGAGGCAAAAACATCTTGTACTCATTTCTCTATTTTATACATAAGATAATATCAGTTAAATGAATGGTTGACTTACAATTCCCCAGGCTTATATATAAAACCATCTCATTGTTAATATCACCAACCCTGAGTATATTTTATAGACATGTTTCTATTTTATCATGTTTTCTTTAAAAGAAGCAACTTCTTTACTCATTTATAAAATTAACCCTCTTTTGAAATTAAGGAGTCGATTCCATTTACAGTTGCATCCAAAACCATAAGATACCTAGGAGTAAACCTAACCGCGGAGGCAAAGAATCTGTGCTCAGGAAACTACAAAGTTCTCATGAAAGAAATTGAAGAAGACACAAAGAAGTGGAAAAATGTTCCATGCTCATGGATTGGAAGAACAAATATTGTGAAAATGTCTGTGCTACCTAAAGCAATCTACACATTTAATGCAATCCCTATCAAAATAGCATCGATTTATTTCAAAGAAATGGAACAAATAATCCTAAAATTTATATGGAACCAGAAAAGACCACGAATAGCCAGAGGAATGTTGAAAAAGAAAACCAAAGTTGGTGGCATCATAATTCCAGACTTCAAGCTCTATTACAAAGCTGTATTCATCAAGACAGGGTGGTACTGGCACAAAAGCAGATACATAGATCAATGGAACAGAACAGAGAGCCCAGAAATGGGCCCCCAACTCTATGGTCAATGAATCTTTGACAAGGCAGGAAAGAATATCCATTGGACAAAAGACAATCTCTTCAACAAATGGTGTTGGGAAAATTGGACAGCCACATGCAGAAGAATGAAACTGGACCATTTCTTTACACCACACACAAAAAATAGATTCAAAATGGATGAAAGACCTCAATGTGAGACAGGAATCCATTAAAATCCTTGAAGACAACACAGGCAGCAATTTCTTCAACCTTAGCCACAGCAACTTCTTCCTAGAATAATCTCCAAAGGCAATGAAGCAAGGGCAAAAATGAACTATTGGGACTTCATCAAGATCAAAAGCTTTTGCACAGCAAAGGAAACAGTCAACAAAACCAAAAGACAGCTTACAGAATGGGAGAAGATATTCACCAATGACATATCAGATAAAGGGCGAGTATCCAAAATCTATAAAGAACTTCTCAAACTCAACACCCGAAGAACAAATAATCTAATCAAGAAATGGGCAGAAGATATGAACAGACATTTCTGCAAAGAGGACATCCAAATGGCCAACAGACACATGAAAAAGTGCTCCACATCACTCAGCATCAGAGAAATACAAATCAAAACTACAGTGAGATACCACCTCACACCAGTCAGAATGGCTAAAATTAGCAAGACAGGAAATGACAGATGTTGGCGAGGATGCAGAGAAAGGGGAACCCTCTTACACTGTTGTTGGGAATGCAAGCTGGTACAACCACTCTGGAAAACAGTGTGGATGTTCCTCAAAAAGTTGAAAATAGAGCTACCCTGAGACCCAGCAGTCACGTTACTGGGTATTTACCCTAAAGATACAAATGTCGTGATCCGAAGGGATAGTGTACCTGAATGTTTATAGCAGCAATGTCCCCAATAGCCAAACTATGGAAAGAACCTAGATGTCCATCAACAGATGAATGGATAAAGAAGATGTGGTATATATATACAATGGAATACTATGCAGCCATCAAGAGAAACAAAATCTTGCCATTTGCAATGACATGAATGGAACTAGAGGGTATTATGCTAAGCGAAATAAGTCAGTCAGAGAAAGATAATTACCATATGATCTCTCTGATATGAAGAATTTGAGAGACAGGGTGGGGAGTCGCGGGGGAGTGGGGGAGGGAAATGAAACAAGATGGGATCAGGAAGGAGACAAACCATAAAAGACTCCTAAACTCACAAAACGAACTGAGGGTGCCTGGGGGGTGGGGAGTAGGGATAGGGTGGCTGGGTTATGGACATTGGGGAGGGTATGTGCAATGGTGAGTGCTGTGAAATGTGTAAGCCTAATGATTCACAGACAAGTACCCTGGGGCAAATAATACATTACATGTTAATAAAAAATAAATTATTAAAAAAAATTAACCCTCTTTTGTTTGTCCAATTCATTAGAGTTTGCCTTCATTATTTTGTAAATATCCATCCATCCAAAGGATAGTAGAATGAGTCAAATCTAAATATGTTTTTAATCTGTTGTCACAGACTAGGAGTAACATGTGAAAGCTTTCTGTGACAACTGAAGTTTTCTCCTTGTATTTTGAATATTCAAAAATTTCTTGTGATGATATGTTATTTTCCACTTGAATATCCAGGAGACTACTATTTTTACCTCGAAAAAGTTTTTCCAACATAAATATTTTTTTTTCTAAAGAAACATAACTCCCTCATATGCCAACAAGTATCAAGATTTTGCTATACTTACTTCATTTTTGCTTTTTTGAATTAACTTTTAAGTCTTTCAAGCAAATCCCTGACATTTTATCATTTTACCCTTAAGAATATGGATATGGATATTTTTATTAATGTTTACAATGTTATTACACTTAGCAGAACATACCAATTCCTTGTTATCCTCAAATATCCAACCCAAATGAAAATTTCTCTGCTTAAAGATATCATTTTAGGGTCACCTGGGTGACTCAGTTAAGTGTCCAACTCTTGATTTCAGCTTTGGTCTTGATCTCAGAGTCATAAGTTCAAGCCCCACTTTGGGCTCCATGCCCAGCTTTAAAAGAATAAATAAGTTAATTAAAAATATATCATTTTATAGGTGGGTTTTTTGAGTTAGGAAGCAAACAAACCCACTCACTACATTTGATCATTAGGTCACTTACATATTGCTAATCTAGTGTGTTCCTCACCCCCATCTTTGTCATGCCTCAATTTATTGTTCTTTTTTTTTTTTTTTTTTTAGATTTTTGTTTATTTGACAGAGAGAAACACAGTGAGAGAGGGAACACAAGCAGAGGGAATGGTAGCGGGAGAAGCAGGCCTCCTGCCAAGCAGAGAGCCTGATGTGGGGCTCGATCCCAGGACCCTGGGATCATGACCTGAGCCAAAGGCAGACGCTTAATGACTGAGCCACCCAGGTGCCCCTCAGTTTATTGTTCTGAGGAATGTTTCACAATTTGAATTTTTATGTTTACTTCCTTATGTTATTTAGCTTTTTCCACTGTCCTCTTCCATGTAAACAGGAAGTTAGCCTTAATGATTGATTGGATGCAGATTCTATTGTATTTGATACAGTTAATACATAGGGAGTTCTGTGTCCTTGATATATTACATCAGAAGACGCATAATGTGGGTTTGACCCACTCTTAGTGATGTATGTGACCAGTGGGCTCAGGTGGCAATGGTCTTATTCTTCCACTGTCAAGTTTCCCATAAACTTTTCATCTAAGGGTTTCATCTATTGGAGCTTTGCCTGAATCAATTAGTTCATTAGGACTTGCAAAATGATGGGTTTCTTTTCTTTCTCTTTTCTTTTCTTTTCTTTTCTTTTCTTTTCTTTTCTTTTCTTTTTTAACATATAATGTATTATTGGTTTCAGGGGCATAGGTCTGTGGTTCATCAGTCTTACACAATACCCAGCACTCACAACACATACCCTCCCCAGTGTCCATCACCCAGCCACTCCATCCCTCCCACTCTCCCTCCCTCCCCTAGTTTCCTGAGATTAAGAGTCTCTAATGGTCTGTCTCCCTCTCTGGTTTTGTCTTATTTCATTTTTTCCCACTCTTCCCCTATGGTCCTTTGCCTTGTTACTTAAATTCCTCATATCAGTGAGCCCATATGATAATTGTCTTTTTCTGACTTATGTAGATGGTCTTGCTCACATGGCAAAACTTTGGTGGGCAGTAGGTTAAGACACCAGGGGCAAATAGGCTATATTTCTTTTATCCAGCCAGTTTATGGGGGTTCTTCATATGTTGACGGTCACAAAGTCTCCGGGAGCAGCCATGAGAATAAATCTCAAGGAGAAAGTGCTCTCAAGTCTCTGCTTGCATCATATTTGCTAAAGTCCTATTGGCCAAAGCAAGTCATATGGCCAAGTCTAGCCTCCACGGCGGGTTAGACCTGAGTATATGAACACCAGAGGAATAGTTGTAACCATTATCGCAAGCAATCTATCACCAGAGTGAATATTATTTTGAGGTTCTGATCTGTTTGCTTGGAGTGCTGATTGCTCTCAGCTTATCACTGCCTTCAGGATTTTTAAATGGAAAAAACTAAAATATATTGTTTTTAAAAGGAAAATAATGACTTTATGCTGTTATTTTCATTTTAAATGCCATGTTCTAGGACTTTTTTTAATATTTATTTATTTATTACAGAGAGAGAGAGAGAGAGATCACAAGTAGGCAGAGAGGCAGGCAGAGAGAGAGAGGGAAGCAGGCTCCCCGCTGAGCAGAGAGCCCGATGTGGGGCTCGATCCCAGGACCCTGAGATCATGACCTGAGCTGAAGGCAGTGGCTTTAACCCACTGAGCCACCCAGGTGCCCCAGGACTTTTATTTCTTTGATTTTACATGTGCAGCTTTTTGCAGAATGCTGAGAATTTTAGTTCCTAACAGTATTAACGTAAGCATTTATTTGCATTAACTTACAATTTAGAAAAATGTATTTCATAACCATACCACTATTCCTAAGGATGGTAAGATTACGGAATACAGTTTAAGATTTCTTCATAGCTAGAGCATCTGGCTGGCTCAGTCAGTAGAGTATGTGACTCTTGATCTCAGGGTTGTAAGTTTGAGTCCCACATTAGGTATAGAGATTGCTTAAAAGCAAAATCTTAAAAAAAAAAAAAAAGATTTCCTCATAGCTTAATATGCCTCTGTATTTAACTAAGGATGTATAACCAAAATATTTGTTCTAAGGTTATTTGAAATAATTTTGTTTTTCATATGATTATGTCACTACCTTGAAATACGGTTGAATCGTTTTATACAATTGGCTTTCATATTTAGGTAATGATTTTTATTCTTCACTTATTTCAATACTTAAGGAAATATTCATAGACTTGCCTGCACTTATAAGAAATAGTACAGAGAGATTATGCACACATTTCACTCAGTTTCCCCCAACAGTAACATTGTTAAACTGTAGTATAATATCACAACCAGAATATTAACATTGTTCAATCCACTAATCTTGTTCAGATTCTACCAGTTTTGCTTATACTCGTGTGTGTGTGTGTGTGTGTGTGTGTGTGTGTGTGTGTGTGTTTAGCTCTAAATAATTTTGTTGCTGTCAAGACACCGAACAGTTTCATCCCCACAAGGATCCCTCTTTTGATTTATTCCCATATTTTGAATATGGGATATAATTACATGATTCAAAAGTGAGAATCGTATGTTAAGGGATAGTCAAAGGAGTCTGGCTTCTCATTGTGTCCTCTTAACTCTTTCTTCTTTTCCCTTACCAGTAATTTTTTAAAAATTAGCTTTTGTGGTATTCTTCCACTGTTTCTTTCTTTCTACCACTATTTCTTCTAGCAGATATATGTATCTATTCATATTCCTCCCCCTTATATATACCTTAATATATACCTTATATATACCTTAAATGTATAAGGATACATTTAAAAATACAGTTTTCTTACCACTCACCTTTTCTACTTAAGGATTGCTAGCTATCGGGATAGGCTGGCGTCTGCCCGTGTGTGTACTGTTTGCCTCCAACACCGAGACCTCAGTGGTTTGAAACACAAGTCCACTTGTCATCTCAGAGTCCGTGTCCCTCTCAGGTGGCTGGGGCTCTGCTGCCATCGTTGCGCTCCCGGGGGCCTGAAGCAGAGGGAACAGCTCTACCTGATGAGTTGCAGAGGGAAGGGAATATGGCAAAGCCTGTTCGGCTTTCCAGGGGACTCACCACGTTTCACTCACATTTCACTGGTTGTAGAAAGTATGGCCATAGTTATTTCCAGAGAAATGCAACTTTATTATATGCTTGGGAAAAGAGAAAGCCAGCACACCTGTGAACAGCCATAATAACTATCACAGCCCACTTTTCTTGGCAGTAAATATTTGCTTCAAATTCTTACCTGCATACAAATACATTTGTCTAACCTGAGGATGCTAATCCATTCCTGGCATTAGTCTCTAAGTCCAGACTCTTCAGATGATTGGTGGTAGCCCCTACAGGTGTATGTCTCTACACTGGATCCACACGTGGCTTTTCTTATTTTGTTTATATTTCATTTTATTTGAAATTTTGTTGCTGAGGTATAACAGAATACATCTAGCATCCTAGAAGGTCTCGTTGTGCCCTTTTCCCAACAAAGATAGCTACTATGCTGATTTCTATCAGTATAGTTTGCCTTTTCTTGAATTTCATATAAATAGAATCATGCAGTATATGATCTTTTATGTTTGACTCCTTTCATGCCACATCATATCTGTGAGATGTTGTTATGTAAGAAGTATTCATTCCTGTATATTATTCAATACTCCCTATTATAAAAATACCACAGTTTATTTATTCATTCTAATAATGATGGACATTTTGACTTTCTTATTTTGGATTATCTTGGATAAAGATGCTGTACCATTTTTCGGTGGTTATATGCATTCTCGGGATTTTATCTAGAAGTGAAATTGCTGAGCTATGGGATAGAAATATATTTTATTTGTAATAATTCATACCATATTTATATTTACATATTAAATAGTTCTCTAAGATGGTTGTATCTATTAACATTTGATATGCTTCCTGGATCCAGAGACTTATGAGCCAAAATGACTATCTACTCACCACACACACACTCATACACCCAACAACATATTCTGAAGAGATGGAGGAAGATTGTCATGGTGGACATTCCCATTTGGAAAGTGGACTAATGGGGGGAACATAGCAATCTCCACAGAACTCTGAGATCCTACTGGGCAGCAGTCATGAAGACTCTCTACGCAGGGGCTCTTTTTTGAGCAGGACTGCTCTGCTCTCTGCAGGGGCTCCCAGGCCATCCTCTCTCAACCTCTCTTGACATCAGGAAGGTCCTTCTTTACCCATTATCCCCTTTGATCAAATGTGACCTGATGCTTTACCACTGCAGTGCAGGGATCACCAACCTTCCAGCTCCCACTAAGTTTCCAAACCCCCTATCACTGGGCCTTAGACAATATCCCATCCCACTTTTTTTTTCTTTTAACCACTGCTCCCTACTTCTGGTTACAAGTTTATGTGTCTGCTAAGATCCTGTATTAAAATGCAACAAATGCAACAAATGGACACAAAATCTCAGGGGCTTTTAGGCAGCAAAAGTCTGTGTCTCACTCATGTTACATGCCCCTTACCAATCAGCTAGGAACCCTATTTTGTGTCATAGTCATCCTCACTTTGGGACCCAAGCTGAAGGAG
>CM053614.1:81858235-81887585 GCA_028646535.1 Procyon lotor
TATACTGGGATAGTTGCTAGAACAAGGCTACCAGATGTCAAGTGGCCTAGAAAGAGGTAGATAAAGTAATGATATTCTCAATGAAATGGAAGAGTAGGTAGAAGAAGAGCAAGAACAGTTTCCTGGAATTTAAGATCTCAGGCATTACGCAGTTCTGGGTAATCATCTAGTATAGGAATGTGGCTAAAATTCTCCTCAGATGCACTGTGTTGGGAAGAGTTCTAGTACCCTTTTCAGGTCAGGGGAAAGAATGATATGACGTCACAGAGATCTCAGGCTGTGGGAATTTTGGCAATAGTCCCACATGGTTGCCATTACTAATGCAGAGTATGGTCACAGGACTTGTGGATAATAAGAAATGGTAATGAAGACAACACAGAGTTCAGAGAACAAATGAATGCTGAAGTTTTCCAGTGATAACAGGCCTTGAGCTGGAAGATTCGGGGCCTCAGTTCTCAGGGAATGAGGGAGAGTGACCAGGAGTCTGCAACAGAAAGATAGGGTTAAATGACAAAACCTCAAAGGTGGAGAAGGTTAAGCCCCTGGAGGAAGAGGAAGTCACAATGCAGAGATGGGATGATGTGCCCAGGCATGGACACAGAGAGACTATTCTTTGAAGAAGATGAAGATGAAGGAAAGTTTACTGGGATGGAATGAAGGATTTGGAGATGATGTGTCAAATGAAGGTCATAATTAGGAAGAATTATGGAAGGAGATGCAGCATAGTGAATGAAAATTAGATAATTAGAGAGGTTTGCATTGTGGGCCACTGATGGCCAAAGGTGCATGGGATTCTGAGCAAGTGGAGGTGAAATATACATCTCTCAGGAAAGGTAATAAGGCTTTATTCCCTGTGGGGCTGGCATTTGAGGTTGTCTATGGTAGTAAGGAACCTCACCTCTCCTGCTTAGATAGCAGGGGCAAGAATGATCCTGTATGGGATGGTGCCTAAGAGTGTCCATCATTTAATACACATCTATGAAAATGCTGGTCATGAGACCACATTTCTTGGTTCTGTAGTATAGAATACAATTAAGAAGTGATTTTCCAGGCACCTGGGTGGCTCAGTGGGTTAAAGCCTCTGTCTTCAGCACAGGTCATGATCTCAGGGTCCTAGGATCAAGCCCCACATGGGGCTCTCTGCTCAGCAGGAAGCCTGCTTCCCCTTCTCTCTCTCTTTCTGCCTACTTGTAATCTCTTTCTCTGTCAAATAAATAAATAAAATTTAAAAAAAAAAGAAAAGAAAGAACTGATTTTCATCATCACAGAATCCTTTACCTGAATGCTTCTCAGTTCTCTATCTCATTTTTCCTTACAGCAAGATCCTAGAGCAGCTTACATTCCTCCATGGCATCAACATGTTATGACCCAAAAAAGGGTCACCCTTTTGTGATCTTGTGAGCCCTCTGTGCTGAACAGACACCCCAATGGTCCTACCTGTCATGGCTGCTGTACCCCGAAGGCTCCCTGGCCTCACTTTAGTCACCATCTACATCCTCCAGCTTGTTCACTTGTCAGAACTCCTTTCTGTGGAACTAGGCTCTCTTACCCTCCAAAGGTTGCCTCCCAGGGTCAACATACTTGTTGTTGTTGTTGTTGTTGTTAGACTACAAAGCAGGGCAGGACTTTAGTTTTCTAGCATTACCCTCTGGGGCACAGCTCCTTCATTTGACTCGTTCAGCTTATTTCAATCACCTTTTCCTTAAGAACTAGACCCAAATCCCTCAGCAGCTGGTGCAAAGACACCTAAGTGACAACCTAAGGTTCTGCATACAAAGCTCTCTATTCCCAGGACAAAAGGTTATCAGGCAAACATAAAGGGAAGTAAGCATTCAGATGAGAGGTGGTAATCAGAAGAAATCTTGTATGGACAGTTTTTATGGGGGCAGGAGACCACAACAAAAGGAACACAGTAAAGGACAATAACTAGAACCATGTGAGACTAGGTGTAAAATACACCACAGTAAAGATATTGCAATGTCTCCATATACCTCAAAATATCCCCTTTTCAGTCAACCTCTCCCCCAATCTTTAACCCCTGACAGCCACTGATGGTTTCTTTATACCTCTAGTTCACCTTCTCTGGAAAGCCCATGTACATGGAATCACACAATATGTAGTCTTTGGAATCTAGGCTTCGCTGACTTAACAATACGCACTGGAGAGTCCTCCATGCTGCTGAGCATATCCTAGTTCTTCCTTTCCATCGCTGAATACCATGCCATTGTATGGATGTACAGCAGTTGTTCATCCATTGCTCAGCAGGAGGACAAGGAGGAAACAAATGGCAGCCATTTTGGCAAACAATCTATCACACATGTTAATTGATTCAAATTAAACACAGTTGTGTCTCCTTTGTACAAAAAAATTCAAACAAATGTAGAGAGGCTAATAAAATGATTTCCCATAACATCTTCACTTAGCTTCAACAATCATTAAGATTTGTTTCATCAAAACTGCTTTGCTTTTTTTTTTCCTTTGCTGAAGTATTTTAAGGCAAGTTGCAGACATGCATAGTAAAGGACACAGGGATTACTCAGTTTGCATTTCCAAAAGTTATGGATGTTTTTCAAATAGCATCAATGGATAAACATTTTTTTTTCCTGTAAAAAGCCAGATAGCATTTTTTTTTCTTTGTGAGCACTATGTTCTTTATTATAATTACTTAACCTCTACTGCCATGGAGAGAAGGCAGCCTTAGACAATACATAAATGAAGGAATGTGGCGGTGTTCTACTAAACTTTATTTATGAAAACAAGCATCAGGCCACATTTTGCAAAACCCAATCTAATACCCAGTCCATAATTAAATTTCCAGATTGTCTCAAAAATGTCTTTTTACTATTTAACGATTCTAACACCAATTATCATGGGAGTTTTTCCATACCACCAAGCAATTCTGGAACACCAGCTGGGTGTCTTACAATCCAACTCAATTCTGACACTATGGACCCAGAGATAGTCTCAGGTTCCAAGGCTAAAGGCTGAGTCCCACAAGGCTGCCCTCCACTTCAGATGTCAATTACAAGTCCAGGTTTTTACTTGTGCTTCTGACCAACTGGCTTTAGATTGCAGGTTCCAATGACTCCCCTAAATTAATTTGTTAGAGTAGCTCACAGAACTCAGGAACCCAGTTTTCTCCCTAGGTTTTTGGTTTCTTATAAAAGGATACAACTCAGGAACAGCCAAATGGAAGAGATGCGTAAGGCAAGCACAAAGGCTTGCATGCCCTCTCCAAGTGCTCCATTCTCCCCCAATTTCAGGATGTTCACCAACCTGGAAACTCTCTGAACCCTGTCCTTTTGGGTTTTTATGGAGGCTTTACTACAGGCATGATTGATTAAGTCATTGGCCATTTGTTATTGAGCTCAATCTGCACCCCCTTTTCCTTCCCCAGAGATAGGAGTTGGGACCAAAAGTTCGAATCTTCTAACCACATTGTTGGCTTCATTGGCAACCATCCCATCCTTGGGTTTTTTAATAGGGCCTTCCCCAAAGTCGCCTTATTAATATAACAAACAGACTTTTAACAAAACACACAGAACATATAGACTTTTATCAAAAAGACTTTTGTTATGTATTATGTTTGTATTGCTCTCATCACTTAGGAAATTTCAATGGTTTTAGGAACTCTATGCCAGAAATGGGGATGAAAAACAAAAACATAATTCTTTTTATAAATTGCAATTATCATGCTGGTTTTTCAACTCATATCAGGATCCAAACAAGGTTTTGAATCCAGTTTTTAAGTGATTTTAAAGTTTCTAATGATAAAATTAATTTGCATATCACTACCCACAAAATAGAGGCCATCCCTGTCTATTGACACAAGTTATAAATCTAAATCTTGTAAGCTGCAGCACTTACAAGAAATGCCTCATTGTCAAGGAAACCTAACCGACACTAGTGAAATCCTCCAACTTAGCTTTGGCTAGCTTACTCTATCCTAAAATATAGGACCTCCTAGGCAACTGTTTCCATATTACCTCTTCTAATTGTGTACAACTTGTTCTCACCCTAAATCCCTTGGGGAGAGTATTCCACTGTCTGTGAGACACTACTTTCTCCCATCCATGGGTTGTCTTTCCTTAAAAAAAAGAACATCAAACTCATTACGAATTGTTTTATTTTTGTTATTTGACACTAACACAATAATTTAAGTAACCATACTTTCCAGTGTATATTATTTCTACTGTCCCCAGACTTTCTTAGGAAATAACTATTTTATAAAATGAACAATATGTATTTATCACTGAGAAATTAGGAAAAAAAGCAATAAGCAAAAGATAAAACATAAGTCCCTCTAATTCTATCAATCAGAAATAACCATTGTTAACCAGTATTTTGGTGTATATCCTTCAAAATGTCAATCTGTTGATATTGATCTATACACAGATACAAACCCAGAGTAAATTTTTTTTTAAGATTTTATCTATTTGATAGAAAGAGAGAGCACAAGCAGGGGGAGCGACAGGCAGAGGGAGAGGGAGAAGCAGACTTCCCCGCAGAGCAGGGAGCCCGATGCTGGGCTCGATCCCAGAACCCTGGGATCATGACCTGAGCTGAAGACAGTCACTAAACCAACTGAGCCACCCAAGTACTTCCTACAGTAAATTTTTAAATTAACAAGGGATCTGGTTTATATATTATTTTATAAATTGCTCGTTTCACTCCTAATGTTATAAAAATCTTTTCTTGTTGGTAAAGATCCTTCTACAAGTTCTGTGGATGATACTGAAAAGTGTGTTCCATCATTTTCTCATAATGTACTTTCCATATCATGCGTTTGAGAACATGTGGATATGAGGAAATTAAAATTCCTGAAGGCAGCTCTCGACTGATGCCAAAACTTACCTTAACAGAGTTTAGTCTCATGACCAAAAAGAAAAAAATTTTTTTTTAATATTAAGAGTTACAAGAGGTGAGCTTCACTATAACTGAGCAACAGTTGTCAGGTAGTCAGGCCCTCACAGAGACACAACTGTTCTCCTTACCATCCCCAATAGGTCCTGTTGTCATGTGTGCTTTCGGGGACTTGTATGTGGTCAGGGTTTTCAACAGGGCCTGATTTAAGCCGACCACAAAACACTGCTTCGGGGTTCTCAGAGTTTTTAGTGAATATCCTGCTAGATAGGCCAAGGTTCCACAAACCAGTGAGGTTTCAAGATGACAGAGGCAGAGTTTCTACTGTCCTAAATATTTTAACTTCCTGGCTTGAGTCTCAGTCACCATGTATAGTCGTTTTACAATGTCTACAATTCTTTGTCAATCTCCCCCTCAGAAGGTGGAGCTCAATTTCTCTCTCCTTGGATATGAGTAGGATATGGAGACTTACATCTAACAAATGAGATGTGACAGACGTGACAGCAGGTGACTTCTGAAACTAACTGTAAAGGATGTGATGGCTTCATCCTTGCTCTCCTGAATCACCCACCCTAGAGCAAGCCAGCTGCCATGTTATGAGGCAACCCTGTGGAGACCTCTGTGAGGGAGGAGCTGGGGCTTCCCACCAACAGCTACCTCAGGGAGCCATTTTGGAGGTAAGCCCCCTAGCAAACCCTTCAGATGACTGGTCACCATCTAGACTACACCCTCAGGAGGGATCCTGAGCCAGAACCTTCCTGTTAAGTTCTCCCAGATTCTGAACCCCGTGAGATACTAAATGCTTATTGTTTTATGCCACAAAGTTTTGGAGATATTTGTGTAATTAATAATTTGATAACTAATACACCAATGAAGAAGTATTTTTCAGGGCAATATAAAAAAGAATATGGGTCTACCCTAATGGGGTCATCCTAGGGTCTAAGAGGAGAGGGGTATGGGGGTATGAAGAGGTGGCATTTCACTGTCAGAACATCCCAGAATACCACCTGGCTGAGTCCATTTCTAAGTCAAGGTTTCCCCTGCAGCCTCTTAGTTCCTTAGATTGCATTTTCTCCCTAACCCAGAGATCTGTTATGACGATCTCAGGACTGTCAGACTGACGACGACAACAGCTCTCACTTATAAGCATTTGCTCCATACTCAACATTGTTCTAAGCACTTGGTTCATATGAAGACATTTAGTCTTCACCACAACCTTCTGGAGGGGGTTTTACAGGTGCAGAAACTGAGTTACAAAAAGTTAAGTAGCTTCTTCCACATCACAGACCAAGTATGGGTTCCAAGGTCAGGTGGACAGGCTCCAGAGACTACACTCAACCACAGCTTTATATGGCAAACAAGATTAATCTGTAGAAAGAATGGCAGTGTGTTAATTAGTGATTATTGTGAGGTGGGGAGCCCCATTTCAGGTAATACAAATACTCCTGCAATTTAAGGCACTCCTTTTCTCAGAAACAATATCCTACAGGTTCACCGAAAAACATGGAAGCTGGGTCCCAAGCAGTGGTAAAGTTGCTCTTCCCCACACCACAGGTCACCTCTTCAGGGACTAGACTGTGCTCTCGAAGTCAAGGGTCTTTCCCCCTAGGACTGAACTTCTGTCCATGTGTTTCTTCCTTTGATGTTGCCACCACCTGCTCTCCCTGGGGGCCCCGCAGTAATGACCTCCTCATTGAGTGAAGATCAGACCAGCTCTTGGATTTGTAGAGGTGCCCTCTGAAGTTAAACATATGGAACCTTGAAGAGGTTGGATGGAGTCAGATTATTCAGAAACTTAAATGTCAGCCTGACAAACTCAGCCTTTATTCCATAGGCAATTATTTTTCTCAATAGGAATCTCTCTCATTGCTCAAAACGTAAAGACTCTCAGTCATACTGCATATGAAGCATATGAAAAGTAATCCAGACACACTTTGGAGAGGAAGAATTTGCTTTTTTTTTTTTTTTTTTAAAGATTTTATTCATTTGACAGAGAGAAACACAGTGAGAGAGGGAACACAAACAGAGGGAATGGTAGCGGGAGAAGCAGGCTTCCTGCAGAGCAAAAAGCCCGATGCAGGGCTTGATCCCAGAACTCTGGGATCATGACCTGAGCCAAAGGCAGACGCTCAATGACTGAGCCACCCAGGTGCCCTGGGAAGAATTTGCTTTTTTTCAAAAGTTTTCTAGTTCCCACATAGTGTTTTAGGAATAACTGGTTTGCAGGTTTGGGACAGGAGAGTTCAGAAGGTGTATTCCTGGTGAGTGTTGGGAGAAGGCTGTGAGAATAATGGGACAGAAAAAAATGAGACAAAACTTCAGACATAAATAGACTCAAACTTAAGGTTAGCAAGATCTATAAACGCCGAGAGAGGCTTGGCTCACATTTCAACCTAACTTCAGCTCTGAACTTCATCTCCACCCACATGTCTAACAACCTTCTCTAAGTTAATATGTCCAAAAGAGAACCCTCAATTTCTTCCTCCATCCCTCTGAGTTTCTCTTTCTTCAGGTTTCTCTCTTTCAGTAAACACCAACTTTATTCATGTAGCTCGACATCCCCAGTCCTTGGAGTTCTTCTGTCTCCTAATCTTTCAGCAAAACTTGTTGGCTTCACCTTCGGAGCACAACTTGAACCTAGCCCTGTCTGCCTCCCTTCCCCTCCCCTTTCCTGGTCCTGCTCCCATTAGTGCTCATGGGGTTAAATTCTTCCTGACTTCTACTCTTACCCCTATCGTCCATTCTCCTCATCACAATTGGAATGACTCTATTAAAACAAAGGTCAAATTATGTCTTCTGGCTCAAAACCCTCCAGTGGCATCCTAGCTTTATCAGAATGACATTTAAGTTGCTTTTTTGGCCCACAAGCCCTTCCATGAATCTGTCCATCAGCTACCTATTCTCAGCCACTTCCTCAATGCTCTTTGTGCTCCAGATTTTGTCTTCTTTCTGTTCCTCAAATATGGCACACCTATTCCATCCTGAGGTCCTTGACATGTGCTGTTCCCTATGTTTGGAAGGCTGCCTGGTAACTGCAGTGATCTGCTTCATTCAGGTCAACTTCCTAGAGAGGTCATCTCTCACCACTGTGACCTCGGGTCCCTTCCCTCCCCTCATGAACCCTTTGCCCCACCTACTGTTGTACCCCTGGATATCTTACCAACAGATTAATGGTCTGTCATCCTTTTTGCTCCTTGCTTGTTAGCCACCTGAGAACAAAGATTTCGTTGCCTGTTATCTCACTAATGTCCCCTGTGCCTCAACTGGTATCTGGCCCTTGTTTGAATGAATGAGTGTCATCATTCTGGACTGTGAGCCATAACGAGTGTGAAGTGATGCAAAAAAGTAAAGACTCACATTAGGTCAGTTTAATAGCTACTCTTAATTCCCTGACTGATGTTGGAAAATGAAAATTTCTGGATAATAAATTAAAGCTACTGAATGTCATTTATCATAATTCTTATAATCAACTCAATAAAATATGAGATGCACATTGTACATCTAACTGAATGTGTGCAAACTGGACAAGTAACGACACAAACATAGAGCCGGAGGATTAGAGTTAATGCAGAAAAGGATAGTATTAACTAAATCTAAGAGACTCAACGGCACATTCTCTCCACTGGCAGATCTATACACCGTTATAAGGAATGAGGAAATGAAATCAAAGGGATTTCATTTCTGGCAAAACAGAGAAAAGAATGAAATGGAGAGGGCATGATTGGATCCATTTAAATCTAGGCCTTTATGTTTTACCTCTTAATTGTGACCTAAGGTTTTAAATCAAAATGATAAAGCTGATTAATGCATAAAAGGAAGAAAGCAGCAACACATATCTCTCTGGCAGAGACTTCTCATTACCTTTCATTTTGCTTCCTGGCACTCAAAAGACAACAGTGCACTTTTCACTTGCCTGAAAGGTTGCAAAGGAGACAGGTCCTGTGGTAAAATAGTAATAACAGAAGTGGAGAAGAGGCCACAAAGGGAACGTATCTTTTAGAATGAGAGGTTCAGAAGGATTCTACATGATGCTGGAAATCTTGCAAACAGGCCCTTTAGGCTTACAACACAACTGTGAGAGGTGCACACCCAGGGAGAAATGAACGTTCCCAAGGACAGTGCATTTTGGAGATTTTGACAGAGGGGTCAGAAATTTAACCAAAATTGAAGAGAATTAGTCTCCAGGTTAGGAGATTTCTTGCTAAATATCTACCTCCTGAGGTTCTACTGCCCAAAGGGAAGGCACTCTAGATACTTAGCCTTTTCCCCATCTTTTATTAAAATGAGACAGATGTCTAAAAAATAATCACAGGTCACTTTTATAATACATAATAGAAGGCCTCCAACCCAGCATGTTTCTCCCAAGTCACTTTTATCTGTAATGAGAAATAGGAGACGAATGAATTGTACGAGTGGTTTCTTAGATTCCTTCAACATAGGAGATTTTAAGTTTCTATGAAGTTGGAAGTTACTCCATAAAACTAACTCAAGAAAATAATTTCTGTCTACAACATTTCTCCAGAGCTTCCAACAAAGAGTGAAATCCCACACCAGAGTTCTCCTTGGTCCTGCATCAGTTTCCCTGGCTAATGGTCCTACGAGAAAGAGTGAGTAAAATTATCAAAACCCTGAGAACAGGCAAAGGAAGAAATCAAGCCTGAATAAAGCACAAACTAGAGCATCTACTTCACAGAAATCAGGAGTTAGCTGAGGTCCCTGGGTTTCCTCCTGTTTCCAGAGCAGAAACAGAGAGGATCTGCCTGTAGGACTCACTCTTTCATCTTTCCTGGATATCAGGCTGATGATGCTGTGAGAAGTAAACCACTGGGGCAGGGGAAGGGGGTGAACTAGGTTGTGCCTCCCTCCCTTGTTTGTGAGTTCAGCAACATGAGCCTCAGTTTCCTCCTCTGTCAAGTGTGCCCAATTAAATAATATATAAATATGCTTTAAGCTGATGCACACTACCTAGCAGGTGCTCAGTAAATGCCAGCTTTCTTATCTCCCTGTTACCATTACATAGGTACAGAAGGAAAGAATGTAAGGATTTAGCAAGGTGAATATATCCCCAATAGATCATAAAGCACATCGCTAGTTGTGCCATAAAAAGTCCCTAATAGGAAATTTAAAGCTGGAGACAATAGCTAAAGGAACCGACAAAGCCTTCCAGAAAGTAGCATTCCAGCTCAGCGCCCATTCACCTTCTTTTGCTTCCTTAACTCAATTTCAGCTTTTATCCTTGATCTCACTCCATCCTCACTTCTCCAAACATCTGGTTCTCAAATTTCCTTTAGAGGCCCTAGGGTACCCAGTTGCTCCATTCTCTGATTTTTCTCTTCCTCTTAGGTGGCACTTACCTGCTCCCAGCTCCTAATCTGAGAGACCCAACCTCACTCTGGGCACTTGGCCCCACTACCATACTCTCTTCAGGGTAATCTCTTCCAATGGTTAGGTAGAAGCAAGTAGAAATACGACGTAAAACAGAGCAAACGACAGGGTCTCATCCTCAAATCATGAATTTGCCTTTGCATACACTGCTGTAACTGTATGAGTGCAAATACTATATTAGAGACTTGAATGAGTTTCATTTCCATAACTAAGACTTACATGATTTGAAATCATCATGGTCCTTTGAGTGCTTCATATTTTAAAAAGGCATTCTATCAGAATCTGGTGATGTTAGCTGAGGCGTGAGCTAATCTTCAGTCAAATGCAGAAAACGTCTTTTGGGGGAACCAATATTATTATAACTGAAACATGCAAAACCACATCAAGTCAACAACCTTTCAACTGTTTCAAGTAAAAAATTAATTCTATTCTCAAGACCTGCGAGGAAAATAAAGAAACCGGAAGAAACTGCTGCTCATCCCTGGGTGTGGTCATGAATAGAGGGAAGAAACACTGCTGGCTGAACAGTGTTAACTTATTTACTATTGTGCACATGCTGTTGTGTTTTTTAAGCCTAGAAAAATTCAGTGATTAACATGACCCCTTGTGGATTCTCCCTACTGAATATTAAAACAATTCAACTTTGTAAATAAATTTCTATACTGACAATCAAATGCCTGTTGAATTAAAAGCAATGGAGAAGCCTGTCTTTGGCGCTCAAACTGAATATATCCCAAATCTAAGTCTTGTATCTCAGGTCCTCTCACCAAACCATCCCAACCTAGGGGTTAATCTACCACTAAGGTTCCATCATCAGATCAATCACCCTCCTGACCTTGGACGGCACACCAAACTCAATGTCTGCCATTAGAAATCTCTTACTAAAAGCACTGTTTCTCCCTAGATGTTGATATCTGCCCTCTTACAGAACACTAAAATCTGGATTTCTTTACCATTTTTGGTAGAAAGGGAGGCACTGATAATTTTGGTCCACTTGGGAGATCTTCTTTACCATAGATCCATATTTGTAAATAAATACTGTTGGGCTAGGTGACACCATTCAGACCTTCCAGGGAAAAGCCATTGCCCAAAGTCCCCATGACTCTTTCATGCCTACTTTTGAATTTCCAGCGTATAAATAAATCTCATAGATCACTCAACATTCCAGTGGCTATGTTACATTCACTGATTTTCATGTCTGTTTCAAAAACAGAATACCAAAACATATAGTCTTGGGGGGGAAAAAAGCAAAGAGCTTTTGGTCATGTTCAACTAAAATAGTCCCAAACATACATTTTTTGAAGACAGAGTACTTTTCCCTAAGTACTTTGTTTTCAAAGTTCCTTTTGGTTTCCTAAGATTATTTTTACATTGAGAAAAAGAACTTGTCTCTTTATGTCCTAACTGATACCAGATCTAATATTTAGGGTTTTTCTAATCTCAGACATTAAGTATCCTTTTCATTGTTTTCCACTTAAATTTTTTACTTGTTTTGCCCTATATAGTTGTGAACTGGACTAAAGCCATATAAAAATATGTGCTCAAATATTGCACATATTTGCACAATGCTGCAGGCACTGGGCTAAATTCCAGCAAATACACTCTTAAAACACAGTAACTCTTATTAGCAGATGGGAATTTCTTTTTAACAGAGTCGTTAAGATATACCTATGAATGAGAAATCCCAATTTCATAAGGATAAGAGATCATAATCTAAACCATGACTCCCTTTCTTTTTTAACACCTTAAAATACATAGCAACTGTTTTTAAGTGAAGTCACTTGTTTTAACCTGTAGTGTTAGCTGGACATTTTTCTTTATTGCAAGTCAAGAACATTAAACATTGAATAAAAAATAACATTACTTGCATCAAAGTTAGAAGTATTTTATTATGGGGGTAGCTAGAGCAGTGATATTTCAATGATTGCTTTTTCTTCCTTTTTTTCCAGTCTTCAAGCTATTTTGAACATCAAAGAAGTTCCTAATAAACTCTATTTTGTATTACTTCATATTTAACCAGACAGGAGCTATGAAAAACAAGACTAAAAAGATGCTAAAAGCTGATTTTGATCAACTACATACACACTCCCACAACTTCTCTAAGAGTGGCTTTAAAATTAAGTAGTCAAGCACATAATTAGTATTCTTAACAATTCACTCACAAGGACAAATTTCTGTTGATAGGAAAACTTCTCCCCCCAAAGAAAGTGAGATTGCCCCATGAATTATGAAGAGGCTGTCTCCAAGCACAGCTCTTTAATAGTATCTGACGGGCTGCTGCTCTGAAACCCTCCTAATGCATTTGCTCCTGAATTAGTAATAGGTTTCCAGCTTCAGTGTGCTTTCCTTCAATGTTCTACCTTTTATTGTACAGCAGGCTGAGTCAAGATACATGACTAATGTGGCTTCCTTCTTCTTTATTTCTTTATTACTTTGTTATTTTTAAAGGAATCATCAAAATATACAGCCTGAATTTGCAGTGATCTTGGTGGAAATGTCTACTTACAGTACTTTAGCATGACAGGGAATGTTTTTCCTCTCCCCCTGAAATCTTACTTAGAATTTACTTTAACATTAAATAGGTTCACAAAACCCATTCACTAAACCTTCTCGTGTCTCAGTTCTTTTGCTTTTGAAAACATCCAGATGAAATATGACAAAGAAAATCTCATTCCTTTTATAATTTGGAGTGGGGGGGATGAATTGTCTAAAAACCTAACAGATTTTTAGAATTCGAACGCTACGCATACAGTTATTAGGTTGTTCTCAGCCAAGCTTGGAATAATGCTACCAGAAGGATTCTGTAAATCGCCTCTGGAATAAAAAGAATTTAAGGAGGCTTCTACTCCACCATTGAGATCCTGATGCAGTAAGCCCAGACTGCAACTCAGGTATTCAAGTGAGGACTTCTATTTAAAAAGACATACAGGTTGGGGGACCTGGGTGGCTCAGTGGATTAAAGCCTCTGCCTTTGGCCCGGGTCATGGTCTCAGGGCCCTGGGATTGGGCCCTGGGATGGAGCCCTGGGACAGAGCCCTGCATGGGCTTTCCGCTCAGCAGGGAGCCCTCTTCCCCTCTCCCCTACCTCCACCACCTGTCTCTCTGCCTACTTGTGATCTCTCTCTCAGTCAAATAAATAAATAAAATCTTAAAAAAAAAAAAAAAAAAAGACATACAGGCCATTTCCAGAAGAAAAATTTGTTCTCCTTCTTTCAAAAGAAAAGCTACAGGGTGACATTCTGGAATAAGGAAATATTAAGAATGGTTTGGATCAGGGTTTTCTGTTTATACAATTATTAATTTTTACGTCTGAATTAAAATTCACCTGCAAAGTGGGATAGTCTCTTAGCAAACCTTCTTAATTTCTTTGTCTTTACCCCCCTTCTATCTTTTTTTTTTTTAAAGATTTTATTTATTTGACAGAGAGGAAAGAGATCACAAGTAGGCAGAGAGGCAGGCAGAGAGAGAGAGGGGGAAGCAGGCTCCCTGCTGAGCAGAGAGACCGATGTGGGGCTCAATTCCAGGACCCTGAGATCATGACCTGAGCCGAAGGCAGAGGTTTTAACCCACTGAGCCACCCAGGCACCCCCCCCTTCTATCTTTAATAAACACAATACTGTTTAGTTTTTTAATACTTCAGGTTTTTTTAATTTAATTTTAATTAAATTCAATTAATTAACATATAGTATATTCTTAGTTTCAGAGGTGAAGTTCAGTGGTTCATCGGCCTTCTATAATACTCACTGTATTACTCATTACATCATGTGCCCTCCTTCATGTCCATCACCCCTTTCCCCTACCCACCTCCCCTCCAGGAACCCTCAGTTTGTTCCCTATGGCTAAGAATCTCTTATGGTTTGCCTCTCTGATTTATTGTATTTCTTTCTTTATTTTATTTCTTGTTTTATTTTTCCCTCCCTCCCTCTATGCTCCTCGGTCTTGTTTCTAAAATTCCACATATGAGGTAAATCATATGATACTTGTTTTTTCTCTGATTGAGTTATTTCACTTATCATAATACCCTCTGGTTCCATCCAGGTCATTGCAAATGCCAAGATTTCATTTTTTTGATGGCTGAGTAATATTCCACTGTTTTATATTTAGATTTCTCCTATTCTGTAGTTTTGGCAATATAGATATTATAACTGGATCCATGCCAGTTTTCCTTTTGTTCTATTTTATGTTTCCTACCTCTTATTTATTTTTATTTTTTTAAAGACTTTATTCATCTGTTTGAGAGAAAGAGAGTATACAAGCAAGCAGGGGGAGGAACAGAGGGAGAGGGATAAGCAGACCCTCCGCTGAGCGCTAGCCCTACAGGACTCCAAGATCATGACCAGAGCAGAAATCCAGAGTCCAATTCTTAACCAACTAAGCCACCCAGGTGCCCCTGTTTCCTACATTTTAAATATCATCAGTTTCACATTAGTGACTTGGAATGTCTTTTTTTTCTAGTTTATCTAATCAAGCCCCTGAACATTCTACTACTCTGTGACTTACTGGAAAACTTTTCTAGAAAAGATTTTTTTTCTTTGGGGGAGTCTCACCGCTCTGTGCTAAGGTTCAGCCACCATCACCTCCTTGTTTACCCCTAGGTAATTAAAGAAAGAGCAGATCACCTCTCAGGGTGGTAAAAGTCCAGTACATCCAGGAGTTTTCTGTTCCAGTCCTGTGTATGATATTACAGTTGAGTCATGAACTTCGCCAGCTGCCCAGGAATACAGTGGGGGAGGGAGAGGACCCTGGGCCACCAGAGCCTGCAGGGGAACCCTCTCCCAGGCGACTTCAACCTTGATGGCAATGGAGGATGAAAAGGGAAAATAATTTCTCAGGAACACTGACTTCCCCTACTTCTGTTAAGTTTATTGGTACCATGGGGAACGACTTCGGAAACATCTCGTCTGTAGTCTGAGGCTCTAAAATATTTCTAACCCTTTCATTCTCAACCCAAAGTACATATTTATTTTAGACATAGATTTCTGAAAATGAGTGCCAGCCGACCTGCCATGATGGTGGATTCTACTCAGGGAACTTCATTTCCTTATCTTTGTTTTATTTTGTATCTGTTCCCCTTTATTAATACTGTTTGCTTGGATGTCACCAGGACTCTTAAACATCTCATTATGAAATTAATAAATACCAAACTCATTAATTTTTTGAAGCATCACTTGAATAATGCAAGAGATTTTTCTGAAGCCCCTACTTTCTCACTGTCACCCCACATGGAATTCTGAGCAAGCTCCCTGTCCCCATGGGTGACCCCATGGGGCCCCCACTTGGCACTGCTCCTGGACGGTCGCTTTCCATGGTCCAAGGGCTGCATTTCTCTGCAGGTGTCCTGGCAGGCTTAGCTCCTACTTCACTTGTCTTGGGTCCGCTTTCTCTTATATTCACATTAGCAGCATAAAATTCCTTATGAATAGCATGCCCCTGAAAGAGAAAGACGTCCTTAAGGGGGAACTTTTGGAAAATATGGAAAATCCAGAATCTGTTAGTACAAATTATTTCTTGGCTTTTGCTCTAACTTTTAATTTAAGCTGTGCCAAATTCATACTCTCTTGATGACTAACTTTATAGTAATTTCATGACATCAGGTAGAGTAAGTCCTCTACTTTTGTTCTTTTTCAAGATGGCTTTGGATGTTCTAGATCTAGGTTTCTATAATCATATTAGAATCATCATGTTAATCTCTGCCCCAAAAATAGCCTGTTGAGATTTTGGCAATTCATTTATTTCACTAAAATATATACCAAAGCTCTTGATTAATTATCAAGAAAGTCTGGATTCCTTGTCTGAGTTCTGCTGGTAACTAAGTGAGTAATATATTTGTGAGTTGGGGGTGTGTCTCAGGGCTCTGGATGGCCCAAGGTGCACTCTAGGCTCTGTCATTTACTGGCCGTGTGATATGCACAAGATATTTTCAATCCAGGCTCATCTGTAAAAACAAGGATAATAATAGCACCTAGTTCATAAGGTGGTTGTAAGGTAGACGAGTTCATGTATGGAAAACATTTTCCCTGGGTTTCTATATGAAATATTAATGTTTAGCTTGAAAGATTTCCTGATTTTCATTATGTTTTCTCTTTAATTTCAATTTAATTTTAACTCAAGACATTTCTTAGCTTTAGATTATTTATTTATTTATTCTTTCTTTCTTTCTTTCTTTCTTTCTTTATTTATTTTTAAAGATTTTATTTATTTGACAGCAAGAAACACAGCGAGAGAGGGAACACAAGCAGAGGGAATGGTAGCGGGAGAAGCAGGCTCCCTGCTGAGCAAGGAGCCCGATGTGGGGCTCGATCCCAGGACTCTGGGATCACGACCTGAGCCGAAGGTAGACACTTAACGACTGAGCCACCCAGGTGCCCCAGCTTTAGATTATTTATAAATATTTTCTTATTTTCCAAATGTTTTGCTAACTGTATTTTAAAATTTATTTCTAGCCTAATTGCCTTATGATCAGAGAAGGTACTGTATGCTTTTTAATCATTTGTAATTTGTAGGGACTTGCTTTATGACTCAAGATATGATCAATATTTGTAAGTGGTCCATTTGCCATTGAAAATAGTGTTAATTCTGCAGTTGTTGGATGCAGTATTCTATGTATGTCCTCTAGTTCTGATTTGCTGATTGTGTAATTCAAATCTATATCATTACTGATATTTTGCCTATTTGTTTTATCATTTACTGCTAATTGCCTGTTTATATTTATATTCCTTCTCCTTTTTCTTATACATAAGACTTTTTCTAGATACATACATATTTAGATTGTTACATGTTCCAGGCAAATCAAATATTTTATCATTTTTGAGTGCCTTTCCTCCTATCTAGTAGTTTTTTTTTCTTGACATCTACTTTGATACTAATATTGCCATTTCAATTTTATTTTGGTTTGTGTTTACAAGAAATATTTTGTTTCTATTCAGGTATTTTTGATCTGTCTTCTTGTATTTTAGATGTATCTCTCCTAAATTGCATATAGGTTTTCTATCAGTCTTACAAGCTTTGTCTTTTATCATTCTTTTATATTGAATATATCTAAACATTTAAGTAGAGCGCTATAACCCTAGTATAAAACCTTATTTTTCTTACTTATTCTATATTTTCTTGTCACTCCTGTATTAACTTTTTTTTGGATTAAAAATAAATGATTCCACTAGTTGGCAGTTTGGAAGATAAATAAATGATGCATGCTATAATTCTTCTAGCAATTGTTCCTGAGGTCACAGCAAGCATACTGACTCATCAGAGTTGAATGTTACACATTCACCTTCTTCCTGAGCAATGCGGGGACATTAGAACACTTTAATTCAGTTTATTCTCCTCATGTCATGCAATTTTAACTCTGCCTACAATATAAACTTTGTGAAAATAATAATCGACAGTCAATATTTATTTTAGTTAATCTCCATAGCCATCATTTTCATTCCTCCCGCATCTCAAATTTTCTACTTAGGAAAAGTTTTCTTCTGCCTGAAGAATATCTTTAAGTTTTCCCAGTAGGTCAGATCTGCTGAACTATTTCAGCTTTTGTTTGCTGAAAATACATTTAACTCACCTTCATTTTTTAAGGACATTTTTGCTGCAAAGTAGGATTCAGAGTATTAAAAATAGTATCCCACTAACTTTAGGCTTCATTACTCTTTTGAAAGTAAACTTTGACTGCCTTTGTGTTGTTTTTTTTTTTTGCCTTTATTCTCTCTTTTCCTCCATATTCCTCTCACTTCCACTTTACTTGGATATTTTTAGGTGTCAATTTATTTTTATATTCTGGCTTGGGTATTTTTTGAAATTCTTGGCTCTGTGAATCTATGCTTGTCATTAGTCTCATGAAGTTAAAAGCCATTATGTATGTTAGGAATTATAACTGTATCCCCTATGCTTCTTACCCTCTCCTCTGTGTTTTTCTTTTTTTTTTTTTTAAGATTTTATTTATTTATTTATTTGACAGAGAGAGAGAGAGATCACAAGTAGGCAGAGAGAGAGGGAAGTAGGCTCCCCGCTGAGCAGAGAGCCCAATGCAGGGCTCCATCCCAGGACCGTGAGATCATGACCCGAGCCAAAGGCATTGGTTTTAACCCACTGAACCACCCAGGCGCCCCTCCTCTGTGTTGTTCATCCTTTTATTTTATGCTTTCTTCTGGATATTTTTCTCCTGATATTTTATCTATTTCACTAATTTTATCTTCAAGTTTTTCTAATCTTCTGTAAACCTTGAGTTTTTAACTTTGGTTATTATATTTTTTATTCCTATAATTATGTTTTGTTATTTTTTTAAAGTAATCTCTAAGCCCAGTGCTGGCTCAAACTCATGACCCCTAGATCAAGAATCCTATGCTCTGCTGGCTGAACCAACCAGGTGCCCCTATATTTTATTTTTAACATGTATTTTTTCTAATCTTATGCAGAAATATTCAATCTTGTGTTTTAGTTCCTTGACCATATTAAGAAGAGTTATCTTAAAGTCTGCTAATAATTCCAGTGTCTTGAGCTCTGTAAATCTGTTCTACACACTAGGTGTTTCTGCTGGTTCTCCTTCATGTAATACTGACTCCTATTTTGATTTAACTCTTTCTTTTTGTGGGGTGGGAGGGTTCCAAGAATTGTATTTGAAATTTGTAGAAATAATTTAAAGCATAGAGACATGTTATTTTCCTCCAAAGAAAATTTCATGTGCTCTTGCCACATTCCTGGGGGTCCTAGAAATACAGGCTTCTGTTATTCCATTTTTAGAGTTTGACATGTCCTGAGCCACTCAGCTGATTTGAAGCTGGGATTCAATCTGAATGAGCACTAGTTTACTTCCTATTTTCCCTTACTCCTGAGGTACCAATTCTTTAGGACCCAAACCCAGAGCACATTGAGTTTACCAGAGGCCTCTTTAATGGTCTTGAACTCTTATTTTCTTACACCTCACAAGACTATGAAAAATGCTAATTAGATTGTTAGCTACATCTTCTGGATTGACAATTGTTCCTGGGCAAAAAAAAAAAAAAAATGTCCAAAGTGATAGGAGTATCTTCTGGGTTTTTTTGTTTGTTTGGTTGGTTTCAGTGTTTTGTTTGCTTTAGTTTTGCCTTTGGTTGCCTTCTCTCAGACTTAACCAAGTAATCTTCACCTTCTGGTCAGGCCTCTGATAGCTTCCAGCAAATGTATTTTATTATGATAAAATATATGTATAACATAAAAGTTACTGTTTTAACCATTTGAAGTTCAGTGGCAGAAAGAACATTCACATTGTTGTGCAATCATCAGCACTATTCATTTCCAGGAAGTTTTCATCACCCCAAACTGAAACTCTGTAACCATTAAACAATAAGTTCCCATTCCCTCCTCCCACCCAGCCTCTAGTAATCACCAGTCTAGTTTTTATCTCTATGAATTTAACTATGCTTGATTCTTCGTGTAAGTAGAATCATACAATATTTGTTCTTTTATGTGCGATTTATTTCACTTAGCATAATGTCTTCAAGGTTTATCCATGTTGTAGAATGTGTCAGAATTTCATTGCTTTTTATTTATTTTACTTTATTTTATTTTTTTAAAGATTTTATTTATTTGACAGAGAGAGAGACAGCAAGAAAGTGAGAGAGGGGACACAAGCAGGGGAAATGAGAGAGGGAGAAGCAGACTCTCCACTGAGCAAGGATCCCAATGCAGGGCTCAATCCCAGGACTCTGGGATCATGACCTGAGCCGAAGGCAGACGCTTAACGACTGAGCTACCTAGGTGCTCCTCATTCCTTTTTAAAGCAGAATAATTCTCCATTGTATGTATACAACACATTTCGTTTGTCTATTCATCCATTAATGGATATTTGAGTTGCTTCCACCTTTTGACTATTATGAATAATGCTGCTATGAACATAAATGTGCAAATATCTCTTTGAGATCATGCTTTTGATTCCTTTGGGTATATACCCAGAAGTGGAATTACTGGATCATATAGTAGTTTTCTGTTACTTTTTTGAAGAATCTCCATATTGTGTTCCATAATAGCTGCACCATTTTACATTCCCACCAGGATTGCACTAGAATTTCAATTTCTCCACATCTTTCCAACACTTTTCTTTCCTTCTTTCTTTCTTTCTTTCTTTTTCTTTCTTTCTTTCTTTCTTTCTTTCTTTCTTTCTTTCTTTCTTTCTTTCTTTCTTTCTTTCTTTCTTTCTCTCTCTCTCTCTCTTTCGATAATAACCATCCTAATAGGTATCCTTACATCTCATTGTGGTTCTCATTTGCATTTCTCTAATAATTAGTGATGTTGAGTATTTTTCATATGTTTACTGGTCATTTGTATATCTTCTTTAGATAATATAATCCTTCTGAATCTTTTAATGTATCTTGGATATTAGTTTCTTATTATATATGTGACTTGTAAATATTACTTTCATTCTGTGCGTTGCCTTTTTACTCTGTTGATAGTGCCCTTTGATGCATAAAAGGTTTTAGTTTTGATCAAGTCCGATTTTTCTATTTTTCCTTTTGTTGCCTGTGCTTTTGGTGTCATAACCAAAACATCATTGCCAAATTCAATGTCGTAAAGTTTTTCTCCTGTATGTTCATCTAAGAGTTTTATAATTTTAGCCCTTCTGTAGATCTTTGATCTATTTTGAATGTGGTATAATGTAAAGGTCCAACTTCGTTCTTCTGCATCTAGATACCAAATTTCCCCAACACCACTTGGTGAAAAGATAGCCTTTTCCTATTGAATGGTCTTGGCACCCTTGTAGAAAACCATATATGTGAGGATTTATTGGGGGGGTCCCTCTATTATTCCATTGGTCTTTATGCCAGTACCACACTATTTTGATTACTGAAGCTTCGTAGTAAATTTTGAGTCAGGAAGTGTGAGCCCTCAAACTTGTTCTTCATTTCCAAGATTGTTTTCAGGGTCCTTTGAGAGTCCATATAAATTTTAGGATGGATTTTCCCATTTCTGCAAAATAAAGTTATTGGGATTCTTTTTTAAAGATTTTATTTATTTGACAGAGAGAAACATAGCGAGAGAGGGAACACAAGCAGAGGGAATGGTAGCGGGAGAAGCAGGCTTCCTGCTGAGCAGGGAGCCCGATGCGGGGATCAATCCCAGGACTCTGGGATCACGACCCCAGCCGAAGGCAGATGCTTAACGACTGAGCCACCCAGGCGCCCCAGTTATTGGGATTTTGATAGGAATTGCTCTGAATCTATAGATTGCTTTGGGTAGTATTGGCATTTTAGTAATGTTAACTCTTCCAATCCATGAACATGGGATGCCTTTACATTTATTTATATCTTTAATTTCTTTCAGCAATGTTTTGTGGTTTTCAGTGTATAAGTCTTTCATCTCCTTGTTTCAGTAAGCAGATTTTTCCCCAAAATTTTAATTCTATTTAGTATAAAAATTTGTCTGCATTACCTGGAATTTTTCTTTTTTTATATAACACCTTACTAGTGTTTTATATTTTATTAAATCTCTGTATAGAACACACACACATATCTGCACACACACATATATATGTAATTTTCTCATGATCTTTTTGCTGTCATAATTTCTTTTTTCTGTTTGGGTTTTGTCTCTATTTTTAATTAGATAATTATTTTTTCATATGACTACTTCTCTTGAACTATACATTGTTAAGAGTGACACACATAAAAATTGATCACCATCTTTTTATGTGTTCAAATCTTGTCCTTTGTGAGTTTCTAAGTGGATTAATCTGTAGGGAAACTTGGAGCTTTTTGAAAGGTGGCTTCAGAAAGACCTTGGATCCTGAGGTTCATTATGACTGGACAATTGACCTTCAATAGATCCAGATTTGTAGTAAAATTTATGAATATATTGGGGTTGCTTTGCAGTATTAACTTCTACCTAGTGATTCTGTGGACTTACAAGCAGTTTGCAGAACACTGAAGTGGGACTGGAGAAAGCAAATGGTATCATCTTTAGTTTGGCAGAATCCTTACTACATGATGACAAATGATAACAGCAGCTATATCTTTTATAGAACACTTAGGAGACCCAAAAATCTTTCATGTCCATCTAGGTTCATGCTATATTTTCTTCTGCTCGAGTAATTTTCTCTCTAATTTTTCACTTTCCATTAATGAAATTTAAATGTGTCTCTCTGTCTTTATATCAATTATACTAATGTCACTATTCAGTGAGTAGACTTCTGCTTAATACTCCTGCTTTAGTGTGCCCCTCACATTTACCTTCTGCTACAACTGTTGCCTCTGAGTTCTGTGCTATCAGTCGACAATTCCTTCAGAAAATACATGTCCTTACTAATGCTGAAGTAGGAGAGAGATAGTCTCCTGGAAGCGTCAGGATAGGAGTAGCTTTATGGGTCTACGTATTCCTAATGAAAGTTTTTCATAAATCCCTCCCATGTCTAATCCATTCCCCACCTGTTTCTGGATGTTTCTGGAGTTCTGCAACACAGTCCGCTTGCTTCTTGTTAGTCACCCCTTCTTTAAACACATAGGATTTAACTTTGTATGTTACGTAAGTTGCCATTTTTTCTTCCACTTTTCATCTTCCAAAAACTGTGTTGCTATCCTTCATCTGCTATCTTTTTCTTTCCTGTTCTGTTTTCCCTTAAAGATGTATATGAATTTCACAGTAGAGTAAAATAGAGTTTTTACTCTAAATGAAAGCAATAGAGCTTTCATTTTTATGAGAGAGTAATGGTAATAATTTGTGTTTGAGCCTCATATTTAACCTGAAGCTCATTTAGTTCTTCAAGAACCCAAAGAATACTGGTACTAATTTTATATATGGAATTTCATGGTCGCTCAATTAGTATGGAATAAATCTATATTTGGAACACAGATCTGTCTTATGTTGAAGCATATGCCATCATGCTATACCATGACAAGACTGTTCTTATGAAACACCTTTTCTAATTAAAGTTTGTATTTAAATAAAATACATCCGTTAATTTAGTATAGAGCTATTTTAGACAAAATCAAAAGTTTTAAATTTTGTTTTCCTGAGGAAAAGGAAACTTACTCCAAAGTCTTCAAATAATAATGTACATCTCAGAAAAAAACATTCAGTTTACATGTATTGTACATGTATTGTGCTGCATGTAAGAGTTTAGTACTCAACATAATAGCAATGATGGAAAATATGTATCTGTTTGGTAAACCTGATATAAATCCAATTTTCAAAGATTTATTATCTTGCATAATACTTTATTATATTGCAGTCTCTCTCCTTGATGTATATTTCTTCTAGTCAATATGATTTCAGGAGGCAAAATAGCAACAATTAACCCTTGGAATGCATGCACTTTGCCAGTGACAGCAGCCCCTGGCAAGAACCAGAAGATTATCTGGACGTCTCTTATTTATGAAAACCCATTGCCTAAACTCTACCTTCTTGGTTTTAGGTTATAAAACCAAAGCTGACAGTTCAGTTGATTGAATATTATTTTGATATTTTTATGCTAGGAAAAGCAATGATATCCTTTTATTCTATGCTTTCCATGATAGTAAATTAGAAATTATAAAATGGTGGCTGATTGCATGGACTTTATGCTTAACTAAGCTTTGTTCAAATCTGGGGACCCACTAGTTATGTGATCTTGAAGAATTTTACATCTCTAAACACAGAAGTTCCTTATTTAGAAAATGTGGGCGGTAAGAATAGTGTCCACCTCATGGAGTTTTTGTAAATATTAAATAAGGAAATGCTGGTAAAGCTTTAGCATAGTGTCAGGCACATAATCAGAATGTAATTATGGGCAAAATTTATTACAATACAACTGTGGTTCAAAGGCTTTACTGAATAGGCCCCTAGAAAGGCTAATGAAATGAAGATAGAAAGAATAGAGGGTGGTGATTAGGGAAACAAAGACTTACTGAGGTTTACTGTATATCAAACATCACACTAGTCACATAGCTTAATCATTTCTGTCCTGCAACCACTCTGAGCTGTGTGCAGTCTTCCTACCTGGAAGAAGGTAACTTGGGGTCATGAGGAGGTAGAGCTGGAATTCACATTCTTGTTTGCTTGACTCCAAAGTCTATTTTCACCCTTTATAGCATGCACTTTACTATAGCACACACTATGGCACAGAAGTCATCTGTGGATTTGTATTCTATTTTTAGTTATTTCACTAATGTTATTATGTATAAAGTACAAAATTAATCCCTCTTTCTTTCTTTAATCATTCTTAAGGAGGGTTAACAATAATTGTCTTTCATTTCTCATGAGGTGTTAAAAATAATCTCGTGAGCAAGTCTGGATAAAAAGAATAATCAAGTTTTAGAATGAGAAGGGGTTTTAGAGATCAACTGGGAGAATTTGTTCATTCGATAGAGGAGAAAGCCCAGGCTTACAGAAAAAAATCCTTTGTCTGTGTTCTAACAATGTCATTTAGGGGGTGGTGGGCTCTCCTGCTAGTGAGGCTTAGTTTAAGGTAAGGAATGTTTAGACTGAGAGCAATACGTCATGCTTTCTTGTGACTCCTTGACACAACCACCAACTTTCAGGCATCCATCCCTCTCTATCTGGAAAGGGAGGAAAGAAGAGGCATGGCTCCCTTGTGGGATCAAGACATCTGGTCAACTTCAACATTTTATAATCCATTCTTACAAGCCTTCCCTAATACTACCCACAGCCAATCAAAGTAATTTCTAATATTTACAGTGGACTTATTATAAGTATTTATAACATATAAAATATATCTAGAACATGGTAAGTTCTTACTTACCTTTTCATTGATTTTTTTCTTATGCTTTCATATTTCCCTTGGCCAGAGGCTAGACAATTGGGCTTCCAGTGCATCCTAAAAATTATGGAAGAGATACATGCACAATCAAAAGGTTGGATGTGCAATAGATATCTGTTGGGAGGGCACAAGACAAAAAGCCCATCCTAATGATACCCTAAACCAAATATGAGTCTTGCTTTTCAACATCGACACTTCTATTTTTGCTGAAAAAATAAAATCTTGTTCATTTTTTCAAAGATGCCCTTTCACCTTTTATCTTTGAAAAACAGCGAATCTTATTGATGACAGTGGTATAATTTCTTTGGTCAGTAGTGGATGGGGAAAGAGACAGTGGCCCCAACTCTGCCTCTCCATGCAGGATATGCTATGTGCAGGGCACAGGGGAGGAACTAATCTCATTTTCTCCTTATTGAAAAGTGAGCAGGTGCCAAGCTATGCACACACTCGCAGAATACAATAAATATAAGGTCCTGGTTCAATCTCTTCTGCTGAGTGCAGCAGAGTAAGAATAAGACCATTACAATGGGTCCTATAAAGATAAAAACTATAAAGCAGTATGTATAGTTTTGTAGTTTGAACCTAATTTACTCACACATACATAACCCTATCATTAAACATCAAGAAAACACCTTTTAAAACTTCATCTTTCTTTAGAAGAATGCTTTTAATTCTGAATTGGCCTTTCTGGAATAATTCACCAAATCATTACTGTCAAAAATCAAGGCATGTGACTGCCCTACATGAGGGCCCCTTCTTGGAGAGACATTGGAAAAATAGAGAAAGGAGTCTCATTGCTTCTGCCATTAGCCCCTTAATTTGATTGTGTTCATTGTTTTTGAAAAGCATGGGAAAGAAAGGAACAATTTAAGAAACAAAGGAGTTTAGAAGTGAAGTCCAAGACCCTGCACAAAGAAGGGTACCTTTGAGTGACTGTTCACACAACATGGTGACTGTCGAGGTCCTTACTACCACACAGGGGTAGCCTGAGTCCTATTTCTTTAGCACTCTTTGTTAAGATTCTCTGGCAGTTAGAGAAGAAAGAAAGATTACTTTTTTTCATCAGACAAAAATTATTAGGGGATGCAACACTGAGCACTGAAATTGGGAATTTTTCTGAACTCATAGGAATTAATGAGCACTTTTAAAGTTTTTTTTTAACCCATTTATGAGTCTCCTTAAGGAAATAGAGTCTTTAGTATGAGTGAGGGAGGAAGAAATTATTGGTGCTTGTTGGGGGAAAAGTGGCTGTGGTATTTTATTTAAATGGATTGACTCTTAGTTTTCTTCATATAGTAACCCCTGTCATTTTAAAAGTTTGACTTTCTTCTTGATCACATACTCTCTTCCCTTCCCAGGCATTCTCTGTCTTATTTTCCATTACCTTAAACCCTCTTCCTGGTTCCCTGAAACACAATGCTGCCTATAGCTTTCCGGAGTGGAAAGAGAAACCGAAGCTTGCGGGGATATTCCAGTGACCAGTGGAGCAACTCCGAGAAATGTCACTCATGCTCCATCACTGCCTTCCAACCAATATTGGAGAGCCAACAATGACAACTCAAAATTCTTAGCTCTTGATCTAACCCTGTACTCGGACAAGAAGGATAGATCATAATTGCTTTGGAAAAACCAGTCTCGTGGAGGACAGAAATGTTACATTAAACACTTTATGGGAAAATCCCCACTTTATGTCTTTCACCTATTGGCAGTGTTATCCACCTGTTCTGCTCATTCCTCACTTCCAAAACCCTGCCCAATATCACTGGAATTCCACCTGGCCTTTTAGCCTACTTCTCTCAAAATCCTGCCATTAACTTCCCTGTTGGTGAGAATTTGTTTTCTTTTGCAGAGCATAAACAAATTTAATTTAACCAACAATTCTCCTTAGTGACTTTGTGGGACTCAGCATTCCCATTTGGTAAGAAGACCTCAAATTTCCTTGGAGAACTACTTAGTTTTCACCCAAATGTTTCAGGTTCATTTCCGTTGCTAGCTGTGACCATGTGACCCAGGTCTAGGTAACTATCACATTCTTCTAACATGTGAACTAGTTTTAGGAATGTGAAACAAGTGAGACATTCAGAACCAATGAATGTCATTGTAATTAGAGCTATTGGTAAATGGGCATTATTCTTTCCACTGGGGTTAAGTTGATAAACTGTAAGCCTAGAACTTCCAGAAGCCATCTTGAAACTGTATAAAAGAGGCCGAAACAGAAAGTGATTCCTGGGGAAATTATTTGTGAGCGCAGAACTGGCATCCTTCAACTCCGTCTAGAGATGCCAACCCATTATATCATTTTTCAATTAAGCTAATTTGAGTGAAATGTCTACTGCTTACAATAAAAAAAAAATATACTATGGAAATTAGTAACTGACTTATGGCCCATCTCTTGTGGACCAAACCCTGCTTTGTACCCCATTCTAGTCACTGAGATCCTTTCTCCTTCGCCAGTCCCTTTAACCTACATTCCCTATGATATTATTTTCAAATATTTGCTTTTTTTTAAAAAAAGATTTTTTTATTTATTTGACAGAGAGAAACACAGTGAGAGAGGGAACACAAGCAGAGGGAATGGTAGCAGAAGAAGCAGGCTTCCTGCCGAGCAGAGAGCCCGATGCGGGGCTCCATCCCAGGACCCTGGGATCATGACCTGGGCCAAAGGCAGATGCTTAACGACTGAGCCACCCAGGCACCCCTGCTTTTTCTTTGAAATAAGATTATGTGTCCCCACCCTGGGTTAAGCGACCTGCCCCACATGGTGGGAAAAGAGGATATGTGATCAGGACTTGGCCCACTGTGCTTTAGCCAATAGGTTGCAAATGTCCATGACATTAGCTTTATTTAACTGGAAGTTTTACAGTTTGTGGATTGGCCCAGGCTCTGTTGGATTCATGTCCCCTGCTGCGGGAATAACAGGTCTCATATAGAAACTTCTCTTTCTCTAGGTGCCAGAACCAGCAGAGGTCAGAAAAACATACCAATGCCAGCAGGGCTGAAGCAGATCTACAGCCCTCCTTTTGTAATGTAAGCAAGAAATACTTTTGTTGTTTTGCAAGCCACTGGATTTCTTGGGGTTGTTTGTCACTGTTACAAAAGCTAATATGTCTTAGAACAATTCTGTTCTAAAACTTTCAATTGGCAAGCTCCTCATTACCTACTCTTTGTCTGAATTTCAAAACCTTAAACAGAAAAGGGCAGACAGCTTTGGGGAAGCAGGACTCAGGGCTGGGGATCTTCCTCTGAGTCAGCATGAGTTCAAAGACTTTAGTGCCAGGACCTCCAGAAATAATTGAAAAGCTATTTGCAGAAGTTGGAAATGACACAGAAAGAGCAATTAAACTGTAGGCACTCGGGTCCTCTGTAGAGTTTAGAATCAAGTTGTTGAAACTCCTGAGGACAGGAGAATCAAAACTGTCAGATCTGGGAAAGATGTAGGGTGGGGAAAGTAAGAAATGAACAATCTGTCAAATCCTCAATAAAGGTCCTTGACAGAGCAGAAGACATTACTACCCTATCCCTCACAAATTTCCCTAGAGCTGAGGATTATCCAGTGCACTGCTTTGGTGCCTCTCAGGCCATTCTTGAGATGGTGGGAAGATTGAGTACAGCTTTTCCAGCCCACATCTTTTCTATCATTTTCTATCATCACTGGCAGTACAACTGAGTGTGATGCTGGCCAGAGTCTCATCTTCTTTCTCATTGTGCTCAATTATTTCTCTCTTTCATATCATTGGGGTTTCACATTGGGCCCTCTTGTGGATGGGTTCTAGAGGAAGCTGAGGGAAAAGAGGTTGAGTGCTATGATGCTGATAGATAGCCAGACTGTCGCCCCTGAATCCTTCACCTGTTTGCATTTGTTTTGTGTTGTACCTTGGCCTGTCAGGGAGTGTCGTGTTGGTGATCCAGAATGCTACAAGAAGTAGGAGAGGGCATGGCTGCTGTGGAATGGTTCGTTCTGGGTAGAAAGTGCAGTGAATCGCTACAGCTCAGTGCTGAGACAGAGAAGAAAGTCAACCCCTTATACAGCCTTACTGAGGAAACATGATGGGTGCTTCATTAGAAACTACCCATCTCTACAATGCATGCGTGGGTGAAGGGGATAAAACACAGAAGAATAAGGCCATGTGTACTTGGAGACAAAGACTTTGAGAACCACTCTTCTGAACAGGAAATGAAGTCTAGATTCAGGTGCTGGAGAGCCTGGTGAGAAGGGAGACTCTCATGCGCAAAGTGGTGGCGGCTAGAATGGGCAGAGTTGAATGCTGGGAATAGAATATGGGAGGCCCAGCACTGCAAAGTGAGCGGACAGGTGGGTGACAGTTCTAATTCTCTGTTTTTATTGTGTCTATTCAGGCTACATGTTCTTTTTTTTTTTTTTTT
>CM053614.1:81888085-81933196 GCA_028646535.1 Procyon lotor
ACAGGAATCCATCAAAATCCTTGAAGAGAACACAGGCAGCAATCTCTTCGACCTTAGCCGCAGCAACTTCTTCCTTTCTACATCCCCAAAGGCAAGGGAAGCAAGGGCAAAAATGAACTATTGGGACTTCATCAAGATCAGGCTACATGTTCTATTGCGTTATTAAAATCTAAACTCCTTGTTTACTTAAGAAAGTATACATCTTCTATCCCTCTCAACACAAGCATTGCTTCTTATACAATGAGTGCTCAATAATAATAACAACAATAATAATGACAGCAAATGGTGAATTAAATGAATGAATGACCTAGGTCTACATAGAACTGCCAGGAAAAAAATAACTGTGCTGTTTTCATAAAGTAGACTTATTTACAGAGTTTTCATTACTGTTAGAGATGGGACATGTTTTAGTGAAAAAAAATGTTAGATGATAGCCAACAAAACACATGTAACTGTTTTATCCCAGGATTAGAAAAAGAAAACACAATAAGCAGGAAGACATTAACTAAATGATATCGTAAATAGCTTTCACAACCATCATTTGAAAAGGGAGTCATTTTCCAAAGCAGTTCTCATTTTATCACTTCCATTAAAGACGTCACACCGGGGAGTTGTGGCATCTTTCTAACAAAGTCATCCTAGGTATTAAGGACCAAAGCCCTTAATCCTGCAGCCTATCTTCCAATCCTGTGTGGCAATAGAGTTAGTTCAGAAAGCTGGAAAAAAAATTTCTACAGAGTTGACTAATTACGTAGAACTCCAGGGTAATTCTTAAAGGAGGCAGGGGTTATTAATCTCATGCACTTCTTGGTAAGCCTCTGCTGATGTTTTTCTTGCATCAAAGTAAAGAATTCATGTGTCACTATAGGGTAGAGTGTCTGTAGACCTATTCCTTTTTAGAATAAAATGCCTTTGAAGAATTTAGGCTATACCTAGTTACAGTGATGGCATATTGCACAACGTAATTAGGCACACAGAAACAGTACATTTATAAGAAAGTTTGAATATTTTCAGAACGAGGGCTTTTGGGTTTTATTTTGTTTTTGTTGTCATTGTTGTTAATGGTGTTCTCATTAGTACTGCCTTTGGAGACAACCAACATCTTGGAAGGATACAAAGCAGGAGGCAGGAAGAGATAAGAGTTAAGTTCTGAGTGCACTGGGATCATGTAAATGGCAATATTCTAGAAAGAACTGAAAACAGAAAACTGGGGATCACAAGGGTATGTATACTATACAGGTACTAGTCAGGATATAGGGATCGGAGTTCAGGGAAAAAAGACTCTACCTTTCTAGGTTCTATAGCTAACTCAATGAAATAAGCTGACTATGAGCAGATGAGCAGGAGAAAAACTATACAAATTTATTAATTTTTAACATTTAATGCATAGGGCACCACAGAGAAAAAGTGAATACCCCAAAAAGCAGTGAGATTTTAGAGCTTATATATACCCATCTTAATAGGAGAATAGGAGAGGGTATGTAGACAATTTGGAGAGTAAGCGATTCTTAGGAGAGATGAATGGACCCTTAAAAGAAGAGATGGGAATTGTGATAATGTGTGAACCAAGTGTTTCTGGGTGTGCTGTTGACTTCTAGTCTCCTCTCCTGTGAAGAGTCCGTCTTCCTGGTTGATGAAACTTCTAGGAAGGGGATTTATGACAATTGAGTTCCTTCTAGAAGATGTGTCTTTAGGTAGATAAGGGAGTTCAAAGAAAGAAAGCCTCTCTGTGCATTTGGTGTTTTTCAAGTGTATTCAGTTCAAAGTAATCAAGATACCAAAGTGGCACATTTTGGGGTGGCATGTCCTGAACCCCTTCCAAAGAAGACAAGAAAGTGAACAAAGTCTTTGTAGAGCCAACTACAGTGAGAGATAAGCAGATGTCCTTGAATACAGCTGCAGGACATCGCTATGATTTGGGGACAGAAAAGAGAATTTAGAAAAAGAATAGCTGTCTACAGGTTGGACTTCCCATTTCCCTTAAGTTCTAATTAGTCATAATCTCCTAATACTATCTCCATAGTGATACAAACAGTGTTTGAGAAGTTTGGAAGATCAAGGGCCAAAAACCCATTCAACCAACATTCATGATGATAGTGAAACAAGTCAAGGCCAGTGAGACTCAAAGACTAGGGGATTGTCTGTGATTAAATGTAAAAAGCTTTGCATCCTTTCAAGATGTTGGTTGTCTCCAAGGGGGCGGGCAGGAATACTAATGAGACCATGATTAAAGATACAGTATTTGAAAAGGCTGTTTATTTGCAGACTATTCTCTACATTTTTGGTAATAAATAAATAAACAAGTTAAATAAATTAAAAGCTCTGTGCCACTGGCCATGGGGGAGCAAGAGGCAGATGAAGTTTAGTGCAAATCCCTTCCAATCAGGGAATAAAAGATAGTTCAAATGCATATCCTCGCATGAATGTTTCAAGTGTTCACTTAAACTATATAGAGAAAAGAGTCTTCTCTGAATGCAGGATGGCATTTTATTTTGGTGTCTATAAGCCACCAATAATGATTTCATGGAATTTACAACTATTTCTTTAAATTTCTCAGCAGCTCTTTTTTGAAGGGATGTGTTAATTTCTCAGCCTTCTTGTCTATTTCTCTAAACCCAGGAAAACTAGGCCACTATCAGAATAAATATTGTCTAGGGCATTGTGGTGTAATCTGGGGTAAGTCCAACAAATTAAGCCACAGTGAGCTACAGGAAGCCATGTCATCAGAGCAGTATGGAAATAGGGAGAATCTGGCTAAATGCGACCACACTGAAATGCCTGGTGTAGCCCCGCAGGCCGTGCAGTGGGAGTGGTTCTGACATTGACTCAGCACAGTTGTTCCCCTGCCTTTGTATGTGATGCACCCTTTGTGTCATGTCTACATACTTTGTCTTGCTTGCTGTCCATCCCTACCACTTTGCTTATCTGAATATAAAACACCACAAGGATTTTACTAACTGGAAACAGCTTAATATAATTAATCTGTGAGATATTACAATTTCACAGATTGCATTTTTATCACTGTCAAAACAATAAGCAAAACTATTATTTCAAAACTTTGGCCCACCAATGAACATTTCTCTGAAAGAGAAAAGGAGTCTTATACTTTGTGCAAGTGCCCTAGTCTGGCTTTTCATAATGTCCAGACATGTTTTGAGGATAAGGGAGGCTTTTTTAACAAAAAGGAAAGAAATGAAACACATTTTTGACCACACACGCTGAGCTAGATGCTGTGGGAGATGCTTCATAGATATCATTTCCATTTCATTCCATTTGTAGGGTGCTTTAAGTGTACTTCCAATTGGCAGGAATTTCAATTTTCATCAGGGAAATAATAAATGGAATTGGGGATAACTGAAAGAACAGGGCAGAACTGGGAAGGCTATTTTGAGCCAGGTGCATTTGGAAGGCACTTCAGAATTGAACATGAGAGGCACCTTAGGTCAACATTAACAGTAATTTCTCAGAACAAGTTTGTTTTATCAGGAAGTACAATAGCAGATGTTGGGTGGCTGAATCATAATTAGGTAAGAGGAAACACAAATTAAAGAGGACAAGGAAAGTCAGAAATGAACAATGGAAAAGGAAGACTGAGAAAATAAGAACATGGGTGTTATCTAACTGCTCCGTAAACATCTGTATAACTTTACATTCTCGCCAGTAGTGAAGGTAACTTGGCTTTCTCCAATTACCCAGGACTGAGCACCTTTTAAGTTTTTCTTAAGGAAGGGAGCAAGGTGGAGAGGAGAAGGGGGCCCCATTTCAACTGGTTCCCTAAATTTAGCTGGATATCTATCGAACCTTTTTAAACACCCACAAAATCAGCCTGAGATGCAAGAATATATATCTGGATCTCTACAAACAGAAAAGCGACTGCTTTTTGCAAAGTAGGATATGTAGAGTCATGAATCTGTGGAGAGATATTGGAAGATAAACAGAAGGGGGAGGGATCCTTGATAACCTAGCTCTTGGAAAGTGATATAACACCAGAGCACAAAATCAGGACCCTAAGAAATCTGCTTTAGTGAGAGACATGTCTCTCTGAAAGGGGCTCGAAATGAAAAGGCACAGTTCTAGGTAGGGCATTGTGGTCGCGGGACCTGAGGGACCACAGAGCAAAAAGGGTAGCCTGAACCAGTAGAGGGCCCGAGCAGTGGAACCAGGAAGCAGGTTATGGTCACTGAGCCCTGGAAGGGACTCTCAGCTGGGATCACCATAAACCCCAAGCCAGGCAGGTGGATAATTGCTCTTTTCCTGAGCAGCCTGAAAAAAATGAGAACTCGCATCCACAAATGGGCAAAAACTTACAAGGGCGGGTAGCAGCCTGCAAAGGGCATTATAGCAGTACCCAGACATGATCCAGGAGCTACGCGTGCACGAATGAACCCATGGCAGCTCAAGGTTTTAGAATCACAAAGGGCAATGGCACTCCCAGGACCCTGTGACTACCTCCCAGAGAGTTGCATTGGGAGTGCGCCATGGCAGGCTGCATTTTTCGGCGCATACAGAAGTGGAGACTGTTTGTCCTGGAGAATTTATTAAAAAGGGCAGACTGCCATCTTTCTGCTTTGGGCCAGAGGTTTGGGTGCAGCCATGTTTGCTTTGATCCTCAGAAGAGGCGCAGAAAGCTTCCAGGTAAGGAAAGACACACATAGGATGGGTTTCCACTGAGCCCATCCCCCTGATAGGGGGCGGGGCAACTTGGATCAGGCAGGGTTACCTGAGAAACAGTCAGCAGGCCCCTTCCCCAGAAGACAGGTGGTAAAACAGGTGGAGGACAAAAGACTGTAAAATCTCAACACCAGGGGAAAATAGTATCCTGAGCTCCAGGTGTGACCTCATAACTTGTTTATTTTTCAGATAAAATTCTTCTTTCTTTTTCTTTTCTTTTTTTTTTTTCTTTTTACTTTTTCCTCATTTCGGCTAGATGTTTATTGTATCAATTTATATTTCATAGTCGCTTCTTAACTTGTATTTTTTCACACCTATATTTTTATAGATATATCCTTCATTTTAATTCCTTTTTTCCTTCCATTCCATATATATATATATGTTTTACTTTCCTGTAATTTTGGGATGTAGTGTCCTCTAACACACAGACCAAAATACAGCCAGGAGCAACTGGAACACCCTACTTTGTCCACACTGAGAGGTTAGAGTCTCCATCCCCTTCTCCATTTTTTCCTTTTTTTAATTTTAATTTTTTAAATTTTATTCTTTTTTTAAAATTTTTATTAACATATAATGTATTATTTGCCCCAGGGTAAATCATCAGGTTTACACATTTCACAGTACTTAACATAGCACATACCCTCCCCAATGTCCACAACCCAGCCACCCTATCCCTACCCCCCCACTCCCCAGCCACCCTTAGTTCATTTTGTGAGTCTAGGATTCTCTTACAGTTTGTGTCCCTCCCTATCCCTTCTTGTTTCATTTATTCTTGTGTTTCATTTTGGCTTTGTTTTTCAGTGGTGGCTTCTCACCACTCTGGATTTTGTTTGGATTGTGGTTGGTATTTTGGACTCTGCTCATTCACTCAATCATCCCTTGAAAGAATGACTAGGAGGAGGCACTCTCAACAAAGAAAAAAAACAGAGACAATGTCCTCTGCCACAGAACTAATGATATGGATATAAGAAACATGTCAGAGATAGAATTCAGGATAGCAATCATAAAGCCAATAGCTAGGCTTGAAAAAAGCATTAGTGACAATATAGAATCTCTAAGGGCAGAAATGAGATCTAATCAGGTCAAACTTAAAAATGCTATGAATGAGATAGGGTCTGAACTGGATACTCTAACGCCCAGGTAAATGAAGCAGAGGAGAGAATCAGTGATCTAGAAGATAAGCTGATGGAAAGGAAGTTGAGGAAAACAGAGGAAGGCTGCTAGTAACACATAAAAAAAGGATTGGAGAGATTAATGATGCCATGAAATGTTCCAATGCCAAAATTATCGGGATCCTTGAGGGAGTGGAAAGAGTGGGCTAGAAGGTATATTTGAGCAAATCATAGCTGAGAACTTCCCTAATCTGGGGAAGGAAACAAGCATTTGAGTCTAAGAGGCAGAGAGGACCCCTCCCAAAATCAATAAAAATAGATCAACACCCTGACATATAATAGTGAAGCTTGCAAATGTTATAGCCAAAGAAACTATCCTGAGAGTAGCCAGGGAGAAGAGGTTCCTTACATTTGGAGGTACGTGAGAATAACATCAGACATGTCCAGAGTAACCTGGGAAGTCAGAAAGGGCTGGCAAGATATATTCAGGGTACTAAATGAAAAGAGCATGAAGCCAAGAATACTTTATCCAGCAAGGCTGTCATTCAGAATGGAAGGAGAGAAAAAGAGCTTTCAGGATGGGCAGAAATTGAAACAATACATGACCACCAACCCAGCCTTGCAAGAAATATTAAGGAGGGGGGCATTTGGGTGGCTCAATCATTAGGCATCTGCCTTCAGCTTGAGTCATGATCCCAGGGTCCTGGAATCAAGCCCCACAGCAGGCTCCCTGCTTGGGGGGAAGCCTGTTCTCCCTCTCCCACTCCCCCTGCTTGTGTTCCCTTTCTTGCTATATCTCTCTGTCAAAAAAAATAAAATCTTTAAAAAAAAAAAAGAAATATTAAGGGGGATTCTGTAAGTGAAGAGAGACCCCGAAAGTCACATAGACAAGAAAGAAACAAAGAAAATCTACAGAAATAGGGAATTTATAGGCAATAAAATGGCACTAAATTCATATCTTTCATTACTTACTCTGAATGTAAATGGGCTAAATGCCCCAATCAAAAGACACAGGGTTTCAGATTGGATAAAAAAGCAGGACTCATTCACATGCTGTCCCTGTGAATTCATTTGGAACCTAAAGACACATCCAGATTGAAAGTGAGGGGATGGAGAATCATTTACCACACTAATGGACCTTAAAAGAAAACTGGGGTAGCCATCCTCATATCAGACAAATTAGATTTTAAACCAAAGACCACAGTAAGAGATGTAGAGGGACACATATCATACTTAAAAGGTGTATCCAACAAGAAGATCTAAAAATTGTAAATATCTATGCCCCAACATGGGAGCAGCCAATTATATAAACCAATTAATAAGTAGAATAAAGAAACATATTGATAATAATGCATTAATAGTAGGAGACTTCAACACTCCCACTCACAGCAATAGACAATTCATCTAAGTAGATTCATCTAAGGAGATCAACAGAGAAACAAGAGCTTTGAATGACACATTGGACCAGATAGACTTGGTCCAATACCAGATAGGTATATACAGATCATTACAGTCTAAAACAACAGAATACTCATTCTTCCTGAGTGCACATGGAACTTTTTCCAGAATAGACCACATACTGGGTCACAAATCATGTCTCAACTGATACCAAAAGACAGGTTATTTCCTGCATATCTTCAGACAACAATGCTTTGAAATTGTAACTCAACCACAAGAAGAAATTTGGAAGGAACTCAAACACTTGGAAATTAAAGAGCTTCCTACTAAAAATGATTAGGTGACCCAGGAAATTAAAGAAGAACTTAAACAATTCATTGAAACTAATGAGAATGGGGCACCTGGGTAGTTCAGTGGGGTAAAACCTCTGCTGTCAGCTCAGGTCATGTTCTCAGGGTCCTGGGATCGAGCCCTGAATCAGGCTCTTTGCTCAGTGTGGAGCCTGCTTCCCCCCTACCTGCCTGCCTCTATGCCTACTTGTGATCTCTCTCTCTTTCTGTCAAATAAATAAATAAAACCTTTTTAAAAATTAAATAAAAAAAGAAACTAATGAGAATGAAAATACATCAGTTCAAAACCTATGGGATACTGAGAAGGTGGTCCATAGAGGGAAGTACATAGCCATCCAAGCCGCTCTTAAAAAATTAGAAAAATCAAATGCACATGCTGACCTTACACCTAAGGATCTATAGAAAGAACAGCAAATAAAAAAAAAAAAAAGAAAGAAAGAAAGAACAGCAAATAAAGCCTAAACCAAGCAGGAGAAGAGAAATAATAAAGAGCAGAGCAGAAATCAATGCAATAGAAACCAGAAGAACAGTAGAACAGATCAACAAAACTAGGAGCTGGTTCTTTGAAAGAATTAATAAGATCAATAAACCTCTGGCCAGACCTATTCATAAGAAAAGAGCAAGTACCTAAATCAATAAAATCACGAATGAAAGGGACAAGATCACAATGAATATCAAGGAAATAGAAACAATTATTAGAAATTATTCCCAACAACAATATGCCAACAAATTAAGCAATGTGGCAGAAATGGATGCCTTCCTGGAAACTTATAAACTACCAAGACTGAAATAGGAAGAAATAAGCAATCTGAACAGAGCAATAATCAGTAAGGAAACTGAAGCACTAATCAAAAACCTCCCAAAAAACAATCCAGGGGCAGAGAGCTTCCCAGGGGATTTCTACCAAACCTTTAAGGAAGAAATAATATCTATTTTTCTGAAGCTGTTTCAAAAAATATAAATGGAAGGAAAACTTCCAAACTTGTTCTATGAGGCCAGCATTATCTTAGTCCCAAAACCAGACAAAGACCTCGTCAAAAAGGAGGATTACAGACCAATATCCCTGATAAACATGGATGCCAAAATACTTAACAAGATCCTAGCCAATAGGATCCAACAGTACATTAAAAGAATTAGTCACCATGAGCAGATGGGATTTATTCCTGGGATGCAAGTGTAGTTCAACCTTCAGAAATCATTTAATGTGATAGAGCACATTAATAAAAGAAAAGACAAGAACTGTATGATCTTCTCAACTGATGTAGAAAAAGCATTTGACAAAGTACAGCATCCTTTCCTGATTTAAACTCTTAAAGGTATAAGGATAGTGGGAACATACCTCAATATCATAAAAGTCATCTATGAGAAGCCCATAGAGAATATCATTCCATTGGGTAAAAACTGAGAGCTTTCCCTTAAGGTCAGGAACATGACAGGGACACCCACTCTCACCATTATTGTTCAACATAGTATTAGAAGTCCTAGCCTCAGCAATCAGAAACAAAAAGACATAAAAGGCATTCACATTGGCAATGAAGTCAAACTCTCTCTCTTCACAGATGAGATGATCCTTTATGTGGTAAACCTAGAAGACTTCACCCCCAAATGACTAGAACTCATACAGGAGTCCAGCAACATGGCAGGATACAAAATCAATGCACAGAAATTAGTTGTGCTGCTATGCACTAACAATGAGACCGAAGAAAGAGAAATTAAGGAGTTGATCCCATTTACAATTTCATCAAAAGCCTAAGATACTTAGGAATTAACCTAACCAAAGAGGTAAAGGATCTGTACTCTAGAAACTACAGAACACTTTGAAAGAAACTGAGGAAGACACAAAGAGATGAAAAAACATTCCATGCCAACGGATTGGAAGAATAAACATTGTTAAAATATCTGTGCTGCCCAGAGCAATCTACACTTTCACTGTAGTCCCCATCAAAATACCATTGACATTTTTATAGAGCTGGAACAAAAAAAACCCTAAAATTTGTATGGAACCAGAAAAGACCCCGAATTGGGAATGGGGAATGTTGAAAAAGAAAACCAAAGATGAGGGTATCACAATGCCTCACTTCAAGTTATATTATAAAGCTGTAATCATCAAGACAATATGGAACTGGCAAAAAACAGACCCATAGATCAATGGAATAGAATAGAGAACCCAGAAATGGACCCTCAGCTCTATGGTCAACTAATCTTCGACAAAGCAGGAAAGAATATCCCATGGAAAAAAGAGTCTCTTCGATAAATGCTGTTCGAAAAATTGGACAGCCACATGCAGAAGAATGAAATTGGACCATTCTCTTACACCATACACAAAGATAAACTCAAAATGGATGAAAGACCTCAATGTGAGACATGAATCTATCAGAATCCTAGAGGAGAACCTAGACAGTAAGTCTTTGACTTTGGCCACAGCAACTTCTTTCAAGACCCATCTCTAAAAACAAGGGAAACAAAAGCAAAAGTGAAATTTTGGGACTTCAGCAAGATAAAAAGCTTCTGCACAGCAAAGGAACAGTTAAGAAAATTAAGAGGCAACTGACAAAATGGGAGAAGATATTTGCAAATGATGTATCAGATAAAGGGCTAATACCCAAGATCTATAAAGAACATCTGAAACTCAACAACCAAAAAAAACAAATAATTCAATCAAGAAATGGGCAGAAGACACTTCTCCAAAAAAGACACACAAATGGTTAGCAGACACATGAAAAAATGTTCAATATTACTAGCCATCAGGGATATACAAATCAAAACCAAAATGAGATATCACCTTATACCAGTTACAATGGCCAAAATTAATAAGACAAGAAACAACTAATGTAGGTAAGGATGTGGAGAAGGGGAACTAATCCTCTTACACTGTTGGTGGATACAACTGTGGAATGCAAGCTGGTGCAGCCACTCTGGAAACAGTACGGAGAATCCTTAAGAGTTAAAAATAGAGCTACCCTACAGCCCAGCAATTGCACTACTAGGTATTTACCCCTAAGATACAAATGTAAGGGGCACTTGCTCACCAATGTTCATAGCAGCAATGTCCACAATAGCCAACCTGTGGAAGAAGATGAGATGTCCTTCAACAGATGAATGGATAAAGAAGATGTGCTTCATATATACAATGGAATATTACTTGGCCATCAGAACGGATGAATATCTACCATTTACATCGACATGGATGGAACTGGAGGGGATTATGCTAAGTGAAATAAGTTAAGCAGAGAAAGACAATTATCATATGGCTTCACACATATGTGAAAATTAAGGAATAGCATGGAGAACCATAGGGAAGGGAGGGAAAATTGAATTGGAAGAAATCAGAGCAGGAGACAAACCATGAGAGACTCTGGGCTCTGGGAAACAAACTGAGGGTTACAGAAGGGACGGGTGTGGGGGAATTGGATAAACAGCTGATGGGTATTAAGGAGGGCACATGTTGTGATGAGCGTTGGGTGTTATATGCAACTAATTAATTGTTGAACCTTGCATCATAAGCTAATGATGTATTATATGTTGGCTAATTGAACACAATAACAATAATAAAGTTTTTCTTAAAATGTCATTTATACTCGGGTACCTGGGTGGCTCATTCAGTTAAGGATTTGCCTTCAGCTCAGGTCACAATCCCAGGATCCTGGGTTTGAGCCCTACACTGGGCTCCTTGCTCAGTAAAGAGTCTGCTTCTCCCTCTCCTTCTGTCTGCCACCTCCCCTGCTTGTACTCTCTCTCTCTCTCTCTCTCTGTCAAATAAATACATAAAATCTTAAGAAAAAAAGATCATCTGCATTTCCACTCCATGCATTGATAAAAAGATGCCTCAACAAATTGTAGTGAAATGCTGAATTTTCAAAATTAAAGAATCTAACAAATCATTCAGAAACTCACATATACACATATACAAAAGAACCCTACATATAAGTTAAAAATTCTACTTCAGCATAGTAAAAAATTTCCACCTCACTCATCTACAGAGGGAAAATCAAGCTTGCTTTAGATTTCATTTTCATAGTATTACAGAATATAAAACAATAGGTCCAAAAGATGGCAATAGAAAAATTGTCACATATGAACCAATTCTGAAATAAACCTCATATGTAACCTTCCTATAAATATTTATCAAAATATTCCAGTGAATTGAGAAACTAATAAAAGAATAGGAAAATTGTGGTACAAATTCCACATTCATACAAATGTTGCACGTGCAACATTAACAACTAAATGTAGAATTTAAAATTAGTGCATATACCAAAATCATTCTTATAACAAAAAAAATCTAAGGAAAATAAAGTATGGAGAATACATAAGACAAAATGGAGAACAAAATAACATGGATAAGGGATATAAAAAAGAGAAAACAAAAAACAAGGCCAACAACATGAAGTTATTCATACAATTATGACCAAGAAGTATAAATGTACTGGAAGTTCTTATTATAAGATAAGATAAAGACTAAAATTAAATAGAAATAGGCACCTTCAAAGATGATCATAAGGGCATTCATTTTAATAGCAAGGAGCATAAACTTCTACCTTCTTCCTTCATTTTGGCTTGATATATGTTCAAATATTTTTGACACCATTTTGGCAGGTCCCGTATCAATTTCCAGTATGAAAGAAACACAAATGCCTTCCATGTAATGATGAACAAACAGGAAATTTAAAGACTTGGAAAAAATTCAGTAGTTCAAAAGAAGGAATAAGGTTCTGAGTTAAATAATGGATTAAATACATTCTCTTAATTTTATTCCTTCCCTAAACTCTGCTAAAATCACATTAAAAAGGACATTTACCAAGAACACATAAATCCACAAGAACAGGGAGAACAGGAGAAAGACAATAGCAACACATTTCCGGAAAATGGATGCAAAGAAACCAATTAAGTGGACACAAAACAGTCATAAAGGAAGCTGAGAAATAGGGCAACTGTGTGTGGCTTGTTCATTGTATAAATGCACCCAATCAGCTGAGTTGGAGCTGAAATTCTGGCCAACCCTCCAGCAAGCAATGCACCCCAGCACACAAATATGTCTGCCCAGATGTATGTAACTGCCTTTGTCTATAAGGTCACTCTTTCATATATTCACATATTTTGTTGGGAATCCTGCTGCCAGTCCACCTTGATTTACAGTGCAGAATCCTCAAAAGTTTTGGGAACTACTGGCACTAAATCTCTGGCTCATGAGAAAAAGGGGATTACTAAAACAAGGAGGGTTGCATAAGTCACTTGGGTGATCTGTAGATCCCCTACTCCATTCACTAGGCAGCCTATTCTTCTGAAGCTGTTTCAAAAAACAGAAATGGAAAGAAAACTTCCAAACTCATTCTAGAGGCCAGCATTACATTGATCCCAAAACCAGACAAAGACCTCACCAAAAAGGAGAATTACTGACCAATATCCATGATGAACACGGATGCAAACATTCTCACCAAGATACTAGCCAATAGGATCCAACAGTACATTAAAAGGATTATTTACCACGACCAAGTGGGGTTTATTCCTGGGTTGTGAGGGTGGTTCAACAACCACAAATCAATCGGTCTGATACATTACATTAATAAAAGAAAGGAGAAGAACTATATGATTCTCTCAAATGATACAGAAAAACATGTGACAAAGTATAGCATCTTTTCTTGATTAAAACTCTCCACAGTGCAGGGTTGGAAGGAACATACCTCAATATCATAGAATCCATCTATGAAAAGCCCATCATTCTCAGTGGGGAAAAACTGAGAGCTCTTCCTCTAAGGTTAGGAACTTCACAGGAATGTCCACTATCACCACTGTTGTTCAACACAGTACTAGAAGTCTCAACAATCAGACAACAACAACAAAAAATAAAAGGCATCAGAATTGACAAAGAAGTCAAATTCTCATTCTTTGCAGATGACATGATACTATATTTCCAGTTTTCTTTTTGGAAAACCCAAAAGATTCCACCCCAAAATTGCTAGAATGCATAGAGGAGTTCAGTAAAGTGGTAGAATACAAAATCAATGCACAAAAATCAGTTGTGTTTCTATACACTAGCAATGAGACAGAAGAGAAGGAAATTAAGGAGTTGATCCCATTTATAATTGCATCAAAAGCATAACATACCTCGGAATAAACCTAACCAAAGAGACAAAGGATCTGTACTCTGAAAACTATACTCGTGACAGAAATTAAGGAAGACACAAAGAAATGGAAAAAACATTCCATGCTCATGGATCGGAAGAAAAAATATTGTGAAAATGTCTATGCTATCTAGAGCAATCTATACATTCAAAGAAATCCCTATCAAAATATCATCACCTTTTTTTCACAGAACTGGAATAAATAATCCTAAAATTTGTATGGAATCAGAAAAGACCCCGAATGGCCTTTGTTGAAAGGCCATTGTTGAAAAGGAATGTTGAAAAAGAAAAACAAAGCCAGTGGCATCACAATTCTGGACTTCTAGCTCTATTACAAAGCTGTAATCATCAAGACAATATGGTACTGGAATAAAACAGACCCACAGATCGATGGAATAGAATAGAGAACCAAGAAATGGCCAACTAATCTTTGACAAAGCAGGAAAGAATATCCCATGGAAAAAAGAGAGTCTTTTCAATAAATGCTGTTGGAAAAATTGGACAGCCATATGCAGAAGAATGAAAATGGACCATTCTCTTACATCATACACAAAGATAAACTCAAAATGGATGAAAGACCTCAGTGTGAGACAGGAATCTATCAAAATCCCAGAGAACACAGGCAGCAATTTTTTGATCTCAGTCACAGAAACCTCTTGCTAGACATGTCTCTAAAGACAAGGGAAACCGGCAAAAATTAACTACTTTGACTTCATCAAGATAAAAACCTTTTGCACAGCAAAGGAAATAGTCGACAAAAACAAAAGATAACCAACAGGATGGGAGAAGATATTTGCAAATGTCTTATCAGATAAAGGGCTAGTATCCAAAATCTATAAAGAACTTTTCAAACCCAACACCCAAAGAACAAATAATCCAGTCAAGAAATGGGCAGAAGATATGAACAGACATTTCTGCAAAGAAGACATCCAAAAGACCAACAGACATGAAAAAATACTCCACATCACTAGCCATCAGGAAAATACAAATCAAAACTACTGTGAAACACCACCTATACCAATCAGAATGGCTAAAATTAACCACTCGGGAAAGGACAGATGTTGGCAAGGATGTGGAGAAAGGGGAAGCTTCTCACCCTTGTAGGTGGGAATGCAAGCTGGTATAGACACTTTGGAAAACAGGGTGAAGGTTCCTCAAAAAGTTAAAATAGAGCTACCCTATGACCAGAAATTGCACTACTAGGTATTTACCCCAAAGATACAAATGTAGTAATCTGAAGGGGTACCTGCACCCCAATGTTCATAGCAGCAATGTTCACAATAACCAAGCTATGGAAAGAGCCTAGATGTCCATTGACAGATGAATAGTTAAAGATGATGTTGTGTACACACACGCACACACACACACACACACACACACACACACACACACACTGGAATACTACTCAGCTATCAAAAAAAAAAAAAGAAATCTTGCCATTTGCAATGATGTAGGTGGAACTGGGGGGGTATTATGTTAAACAAAATAACTCAATCAGAGAAAGGTAATTATCCTATTATTTCACTTATGTGGAATTTAAGACACAAAACAGAGGAGCATGGGGGAAGGGAGGGAAAAATAAAACAAGACAAAGTCAGAGAGGAAGACAAACCATAAGAGACTCTTAAAAATAGGAAAAAACTGAGTGTTGTTGGAGGAGAGTGGGGTGGGGGGGTAGAGTAACTGGGTGATGGGCATTAAGGAGGGTTGGTGATGTAATGAGCACTGAGTGTTATTTAAGGCTGATGAATCACCGAAGTCTGAAGTAGAAGTAGACTGAAGTCTACCTCTGAAACTAATAATACACTATATGTTAATTAGTTTAATTAAAATTTTAAAAATATTTTCTTTAAGTGTTTTAACATTTTGTTTTCTTCATGTAAGGAGTTATTCACTTGGAAATTAGTTTTTATAACAATATGTGTTAGCAATCTAATTTCATTTTGCCCATGTGCATAAACAATTGACCTAACAGCAGGAATAAAGAGACCTTTTTTCTCACTAATTTGTAGTACTACCTCTGTCAAGTTTTCTGTTTGTATTTTTTCTTTGGAGAATTGCCTATTCATTTTCTTTAGATTTTTGTAGGGAATTGTTTTTCTGTTTCTTAGCAATGCTGTCCAGAAACCATCATCATATTTTCAAGATATTTTTATTTTTAATGCATTTTGCGATTAGTTTCTACTATGCAGTCCTTTGTCTTTGGTTTTGGTATCTTGCAATATAGAGAAATTTTAAAGCTTCACATAGTCAACTCTGTCCATTTTTGTGACTTCTAGATATTAAGACTTTATCTAAGCAAAGATGCTAAAAATACTTAATATTTTCTACTGGTGTTTTTTTACAATTTCATTTTTTATATTTAGATTTTATTTCCTCTTGGAATTAATTTTATATATGGTATGATAAAGCAGTCTAACACTTTACTTTTTTTCCCAAAGGGATAATGAATTTTTCTAACACTTCAGTGTGTTAGAAAATGTGTCTGTATCTCTTCCCCCTGCTCGCTAGGCTCCCACAGTGTTGGATCATGGCTGGGAAAGAGAGCTTAGGTGCAGGAGAACTTTTACCTGGCTGACTCCAATATAACCAATACAATCTGTTGTTGGTTTCCTTGGGCCAGGGCAGTAATTTGATACTGCCTTTCTCTAAGACACTTGTGGATTTCCCAGAGACTCCCCCTGCCGGACTGTTGCAGCTAAAACTCCCCCTGGCTATGGATCTCACTTTCACAGTCACTCACAAGTCCCCTTACCTGGGCTCCAAAGGTGCATACCTAGGTCCTCCAGACACACAGAGAACTGTCCTTTCTAAGAAGTAACAGTCCCACCTGCAGTGTGACTTTTGGATGTCTTACCAAACATTCCTATAATTAAAAAAGCTATTTATAATTATATAAACTTGGGACCAATTCCAATTTACGAAGACACACAAAATATTTTTGCATGGTTTTCATATACTTTGATTATCCAGAAGTGAAAACATTTAGGAAATCAAGAGAATATTGTACTTCGTGTTCGGCACTTCTTCAAGAGGTTTTTTTTTTTTTTTTTTTTTTGACATTTCAGAAGATTCCAGCACTGATGACAACGAGGTCCGTTTCACATATATCTGTAGCTGCCACATCCTTAGTGATTCTATGCACAGGTACAAACATCTAACCACTTCCTTATGTCTTCTATTTTAGTGAGGTTCAGGCATTTACATATCGAAAATGTATTTTCCTTTATGTTTCCTTTTTATGTTTTCTTTCATGTCATAGCTCAGTTTTTCATTTTTTATGTAATTTTTCATTACATATGTAGATAGTTTACAGTAATATGAATTTCATTTCAGGCTGCACTGTATAGGAGGCATTATGCATAATTTGCTAAAGGGCCACTGGTTCTGATAGCATTGAGAATCACTGCTGCCTAGGATGAGTTCTGGACTTAGCTCATCATCCAAAGCTCTTTACTTCAAGTTTGCCGATCCTCTTATACTCATCTCTCTGGTCCCTCCCCAATAAGCACTTTACAACCAGGCACAGGGAGCAGCCAGTCCTCCCCTAACCATTCCACACTCAGATGTGTTTCCATGCCTTCCTACTCACCTCTACCTGGTAAGCCATGCAGAGTCCCACTGGCCCTCATTCCTCAGCTCATGGGCTCCCTCAGAGCTTCCCCATCTTGACCTCGGTATGATCAACACTGTGTTCCTGTTGATCTGGTGTATTTCCCTTTCCATGCCTGATTAAGACCTTGAGGACAGAGTCTAAGGACTCATATTTGTAGCCTCAGATTTTTTTACTCTGTGACAATTTGGCAAATTGTAGGATATTAGTATTTATGCCACTTATTTAATTTTCACAAGACAAAGTCAGGAAACATTAAAATTCTGTGATGATATGATCTCCCTGGAAGGTACTTCACTAAGTGGTATTGCAGGGGTGCTGGGAAAGGGTCGAAAGGGGAGATAAATCTTCTGTCCTCTCCCCCATTCCTCTGTCCCTCTCTCTTACCCCTTGCCAGTTAAAGTCATGTCAGAGCATTTAAGCTGCCCAATGAGTGTGATCAGAACTCAAAGCATGCAGGAGATGCTGAAGACAACACATATGTGTGTGGGGTGTGTGTGTGTGTGTATGAGAGAGAGAGAGAGAGAGAGAGAGAGAGGGCCCCAGCCAAGGTCTGAGACCTCTGGAGAACCCTGGTCTTGAAAAATAGGCTTTGGATCTTTGTGGAATACTAGCCATTTGGAAGTATCTGTGAGTGCCACGGCAATAGAATCACAAACTTAAAGACAGAAGAGCATTAGAACGTATCTGATGTGTTCATGCTCCTCATTCTTCCAAAGGAACAACTGAGCTCTGAGAGCCCAGAGAATTTCCCAGGATTTCCACCCAGAGACAGCCAGTAATGAAAGAGGTCTGTGCAGGTGCCTGGATTTGGTCTGCACTCACAACGTGCTAATTGTGGCTCTAACATATGATTTCGTCTCATTCTGCCATCCTGACTGATGTCTTCTCCCTCATGCCCAGTGGAGGGATGCTCAGAATCACAGTGCTGGCTGTAAGTCCCAGAATGTTAACTATAACGAGTCAAATAACTATTTTAATGGTATAAATATGTAGCTACTTTTTGCAGTGCTTCTACTGTGAAAATTAAGTCTTTTAAATATGCTATCTCACTGAAAATCAGTTCAATGAAAAAGATTATCTAAAAGCATGTCTTGTATTAATAATTGGATTACATAATTAAAATCTTTTTCCAAGATTTGCGGTCTTTCCCCATTGTAATATGCATCTCAGAATTCAGATTCCTTTCCTTAGCACTCCAGGTTGCCTCCATTCTCAGGGTTCAAAACTATAATGCACTATTTCTCTCACTGAAATTTATCTAATCTTTTCTATCAATAAGCAAAGTACTCTGGTGCTACTTTCAATCAGACTCATGACTTAAAGATAGCTGCAAGGATTTTTATACCAATTAATGTTCATATCCCTTGTCTCTTAACAAAAATAGTACATGCTCATTGTACAAAATTAAGAAAATTGACATGAACAAGAACGGTGCTTGTTACTAGAGTTTTTTTTTTTAATTTTCATAAAATGTTTATCTCCTAAGTCATGCTATGGCTTACTAAATGTTTGCTCTTTCTTTGAAGAGGAAAAGAAATAAAGATCTAATAAATGTCTCAGTAAATTGTGCAGTACTCATGTATAATTAGGATGTAGTGCATAAAAACCCATTTTGAAATGCCTGTACCCTGTTCACTATAAGCTTTCTGAAAAGCACTGTGAATGATCCATTGTTTTAATTAGACTACCTTAGCCTATGGAGAGTGGTAAGAGGAAAAAGTACTATGCCTGGTGCTGGGAAATCCTGCATGAAAATAAGACAGAAATAGCTAAATGAAATCCCCTGGGAAGAGAAATTTTTACTATCATTCTCCTTTCCCAAGAGGATTCAGCAACTGGAATTAAAGAACTAGGCTTACTCCTTTGCAACTGGCCGTCACATTGCATTCATTTAGCTGCATCTGCTGATAGCTGGGTTTTTCTAGAAATACTTCCAAAGAAGAAATGTAAATCCACAATTTTGCCTTGTGGACTATCAGCACAAAAGTGAGAGTCTCCGGAGACTACAGAGGTTGGTAAAAAGTCATTCAATTATTGCAAATCCTTAATTATCTGGCTTCAGGGTTTCCATTCTTAAGTGGCTTCCTGATAGGGAGAGGAAGACAGAAGGTCATTTTCATGACAAGAGGAAGAACAGAGTCACAATCCTCTTAAATAATTGAGGTCAGAGGAAAAAAGAATATAAGTGTTCCAGGCCCTGATGGCTGTCCAGCCAGCCTCCAATGCTAACATTTGCTGTTCTGGAAAGTAATTAGTTAATACAAACCAGACATCAGTTTTGCACATCCAAGAGGTAGGATTCAGCTGCATACTGTGATGCCATTAAGAGAACAGAAGCTGTGAGAAGGTTTCCAGGTTCTGTTGTAGATTTTGGAAATCCCAGGTAAGTTCTCATTTCTTGGTGGAGCTATCGGAGATTCATGGAGAACATGTAGACAACTAAAGGAAGGAACTCAATTAAGATGTCTCAGAGAAATTACCTATAAATATGAAAGGACTTTAACCCCCCTAGGCTAAGTTGGTGGGCTGAAGAAAGGCACTCCTTACACTGAATTTGGGGTCGGATGTGTCAAATCCTTCCTAAAAGAGGATGGCTGAGTTACAGAGGGTGGGAGGCATCAACTGGAAGCAGGATATGAGATTGAAAGATGGCACTTGGACACCAGCCCTTTGATCGCCATAGGAATTGATAAATACGTGACTATCTTTGAGCATTTTGCTTCTCACAGCACAACCCCAGAGGCAGTGGAAAGAACAGAGCCACAGGAGTAAAGGACTCCTACAACTGGGAAAAGCAGGATCTGATTCCCAGTGGAAATAAGGGGAGACCCACTTTCTTTACTTTGGATTATTACTAATCACGGGTCATGAACCAGGAGCATCATTCCTGCTTCTTTAAGCTACTTAGGGCATTTTGGAGGCCATATACAAAGACCATTTATGGACTTCCTGGTTAAAAAGTTAAAACAAAAACCCTAAAATCAACATGACCCCTGCCAATTTTTGTATCCCTTAAAGTAGGAATCGCTAGTCAAAACCTGCAAACATTTCATTGGGATTTTTGGTAGGAAAAGGGAAGGAAACAACCATAACAAAAGCTTCAAAGTGAAAAGGTTTTGACCAGAGACATCCAGAATTAAAGTAGGAGACGGCAGAAGATATTTCCAGAGAAGGGATATGAAGGCAGGAGAAGCCCTGGGAGCCCCACTGTGGGTCAGAACTCTGCCAAAGCAGCCACAATATATTTCTTCACAGAATGCATTTCTGGGGAAGAAAGAAAAAGAAATTGCCTAGGATGGTGATTGAGAGTTCCGAGAGTTCTGTGTACAGCAGGCTAATCCCAGCAGCTTAATCTCACTTACTAAGGGAGAGATTTGTAACACAGAGGTTCAGGTGCCACAGAAAGATGTATCTGGAGGGTCCAGAGACAGCCCAAGAGTGCTGGAGATGCAGGTGCTTGGAATCCAGACTCCTCAAGCACCATCTCTGAGGTCTGGGCTAAGAGGCCACTACCCCCATGAGTGATGCTAATTTACAAGACAGCTAAAGCCATATGAATTTCTCCCTGCCTCCCTCTCAACGTTGCAACCTTCCAAATGGTGTTGGAAAAAGAGATTTAGATAGAAACTAAAATACCAATGGAGAGACAGGGGAATTGAGGTTATGGAATAAGAAAACTCACAGTGAAGAAACAGAGCAAATGGAGGGGGAAAATAACCTACACAATTAAAGAAATAGTAGAAGAAATTCTTGAGACCTCAGATTGAAGAAGCTTTCAGAATACCAGAGTTTGTCTGGGTTTTTACCTTGAAAACAAAAAGATACTCACACCTAAATTTATCCTGATAAAACTTCAGATTTTCAAACATCAAGGACAAAAGCAGTAAAATCAAGTTAACTATATAGACTTGGGCTCATCTTCTCTGCAAAGGAATTATGCCAAGGCAGTGGAATCATATCCACAGAATTTTTCAGGGAAAATGATGTGGCCAGAGGTTCCCAACTATAACAATTTATCATCACAACACTAGGAAATGATAACCATCCTCTGAGGTATGTAAATATTCAGAGAGCAAAACACCCATGTCATATTAAAAATACTCAAGAAGGTAAATGAGGGGAACAATAGTGATAACAAGGAAACAAAATAAGGTCCTCCGTGAATAATTATTGTTTAGATGGTTACATGTAACTAAAATGTCAAAATGGTTTTAAAATCTAAGATAATTCTAACACAATCTGAGAGACAGAGAAAAAAAATTAAAGCAATCGAAATTCTTCACCTTATGTGAGGCATTGAGGCTTTGTTGATAATACTATTATGATAGAGCAATAAATGTTTCCCTATTTTTAGTGAAAGATGCTCTCAAATAGACTATGTGTTCTGAATCAGTAGCAAGACAAAACATAACACATCAGAAAAGTAAGTAAATGAAACCCAGGAAAGCACAGAAAAAGTGAATGATAAACCAGACAGGCATGAAACACAATTGCATTAACTAAGAGAAGTGCAAGTGGGTCAAATTCCATCTTCAGAAGAGAGCAGTTTTCAAACCAAGTTGGGAAAACAAAACTAGCTAAATGTTGTTTCAAAAAAACATGTAAAACAAATTGAAGCGAAACAAATTTTTCACAGAGATGGACCAAGACACACCAGACGAGCACAATTAAGAAGCAGAAGCGACTATTAATACTGGATCAACTAGAATGAAGAAAAGGAACCACTTGAACAGGGAGGAGTCATTTCATAAATCAAAGGCAGAATCTAAAAGGTGTAATTGCCATGGATAATAAAGGGACCAATAAAAATAGCACTAAAAAGTATGAATCCAGTTCTCTTAGGAATGCTCCTCCGGTGAGCAAAACTAAAACCAGTGGTAGATTAGCTCCTCTTAAGTGAAACAATTCTAATCTTTGTTTTTTTCTTTTAAAGAATTTATTAATACTTAATCCTATTTTTTCTTTATAGTGTCTCTTATTTATGTGTTTCCTAGATTATTTTATTGGATGCTTAACCAAATACTGTTTCTTGTTGAATAACCACATCTAAAGCCAAGGATTTTTGCTCTCCACTGAGGCCATCGCCTCCTCCGGGGGCTGCCTGGGTGTTCGCTGGGTGCAGACCTAGTACCCCTTTTGTGAAGCGGCCCCACAGGTGACTCCAGCGCTCGCCATGGCCAATGAAAAGCCCAAGGATGGAGTCAAGACTGAGAACAGTCAGGTTACTGTGAAGGTGGAGGGGTGGATGGTTCTGTGGTGCAGTGTGAGACTAAGGGGCTTTCACCACTTAGTAAACAGATGAAAGCCTACTGGCAACAGCAGGTTTGTCAATGAGACAGATTCTGATTTGATGGGCAGCCAATCAATGAAACCCACATACCTGCGCAGCTGGAAATGGAGGGTGAAGATATAGGTGATGTGTTCCAGCAGCAGACAGAGGTGTCTGCTGAAAAGGGAACCGGTTTCTTTACTTGAGAACTCTGCTCCTCCAGACCAAGAAGACAGTCTTGATCAGAAAACCGCCCACATCCTGGCTACTACAATGTATTTTCTCTGTTCTTTCGCTTTCTCACTCCCCACTCCTTTGTTGTACGTAAAGTAACTGTGTAGGTGCACACACACAAAAATAAAGATAAATAAAGCCAACAATTTTCTTTTAAGTATAACCCTCATCCAATCTCATTATTTTGTCTAAGGTAATGTCTTATCTAATAGTCTGTGGTTTGATTTTAACTTCCTTTTTCACTCAAGACTTATTTAGGAGTATCTACTTTTAATTCCCCACTAATTTTATTTTTAAAATGAATTCAAGTTCTATCTACTGCACTGAAAGATTGTGACCTGAGTAATTTATATAAATAGTTCATGTTAATTGAAAAAAAAAAAGCATTCTCTGTTTGTAACAAGCAGCATTATCCTTTACCTGAATTTTCTTAATTTTCTACAACAGCATGTACAATTTTTGTTAGGAGAAAAAATATATGTATAAACTAATTGATATAAACATACTTCCAGCCGTATTTAAATTGTGAGTCTGTCTGTTGAAAACATCATTGTGGTTCTTGCTGATGTAAAAGTTTAGAAATAATTCAAAGAAAGAGTGCATTTTAGTTTTATTTGCAAGAATTAAATCCCAGGTATCGGATTACACTCTTGGAATATAAAAGGAAAATTCTCCTTCATGCAATCACAAAAGAACTATTTTGGCTATTTATAATGTCCAAATTCTGTTGTTTTGTGTAATATAGCTATGAATTGGCATTTTTAGTGCTGTAATTGGTCTCTTTTAGAAAGTAAAGCTGAAATCAATGCGATCCTCTGCTTCTCTACTCTTTTTCCATGAAGAGCACTTTGCATTGCAGGGCCTAGTACAACACCCTTTGAAAACTATTTAGCATTTCAAGACGATACTTCTTCTACATAAAGCAACTGATAAATTGGAGAAACACATGTGCAAAGAATATCAATCATTATATACAATATAATTCTACATGCAATGAATACTCCTTAAAAAGTATTTTAGGTGCAAACTACTAACATATAAAAATAATACAGGAAAAATATTGATAAAAAATTCCAGATTGTAAATTATAACAAATTAGAAGAAGTGAATAAATCCTTTGTTACAATTTATCGTGTTCTAAGTTCATTGTAATGCGCAATGTGAACTTTCTCATTGAATTAAAATGTAAATGTAAAAATGCATTCAGGAAGGCTCCCGAAGCTCATTCAGTCTACAGCTCACTGAATCTTGTCAGTGAGTGAGAACTTGTTTCAGAACATTTCTGCAGAAGACTGTGTTGGAAGCTCTACTGGGCGTGACCTATCCACACGTGTTCCACATGTGCCAGCTGGGGAAGAGGACACTCTGACTGCACTTCTCTCAGGTTCCAGTGGGCAAGTCCTGTGAAGGTGGTAATGGTTTCCCAGGCAAGGATCATTCTCTCTCACACTCTTTCTTCACCAGATACATTGCTCTCTGCTTCTTTTCCATATATCCTCACATTATTAGCAGTGTTTCCATTGGCAAGAGGTAGAAGCCACTTGGGATCAGCTTCTCCTCTGATCTTCAAATTTTTCAAAGAAGCCCTAGAGATTTTTACACCTTGAGCCATTGTACCAGAATCAGATTCCAGATGGGTAAATCTTTTGCACGATTCATGAAAGGTTGTGCTGATAGGGATGAGAGAAAGCATTGCTGCTGATGATGAGTTCCAGACCTTTGAGTCTTGAGGAAGAGCTCTAAGATCCTCAAGATCTGAAGACGGAAGCCCAGGAGACATGAACCTCTGTGAGAAACACTGCTGTAGGCTAAGGGTCCCCAAGGCAAATGGGATGTATCCCACTGGGTTATGGCAGAAAAATATTATAACTCTTTATTTTTTAAACTCCCATTTCTAGATTTGCTACATTTTCTATGGTGTAGAATATTTTTAGCATTTTTTTCTGATATATTTATAAAGCAGAACAAGGGCATAAATGTGAAAATCACTTCTCTGGAGCAAGTCGGTCAATAAGCATGATTATAGAATCACATTAATCCATCTCAGTCTGAAGAAATATCTTGCTCATGGTTGAGTTCTGTGAGGTAAGATTTCTCAAATGAGGAGGTACAGATGATGTATTGTGGGGCTCTGAGTCCTCTGGCATAACATAAATTATGTTTTCACTCTAATGATAATTTGGAACAATGCAGTTATTGTGTAGTCTGGACCATCTGATGACTATCCTGAGACCTCCTGTAGGTTTCAAGGAATACATCCTCTATGTTATGAGGGCCCCCGGTTGTGACCTTTGTCCCTTGACTTCAATGCCATCTATACACTCAGTGACGCCTAAATCTTTACCTCTAGCACAGACCTGTCTCTCAAGCCCCAGACTTGTGTCCAACTTCTCCTCAACTTGGATGCTTACCAGATGTCCCCAAGTTAGTCAGCTCAGGACTGATCTTATCTCTCTTCACCCCCATACCTGCCTTACCTGCTGCTTCCCCACCTTGGTTGAAAGCACCTCCATCCTTCCAGGGTGACCCTTCCAAAATGCAAGTCAGATCATGTGATGATGCCTCTGCTCAAAAAGCCACAGTGGCTTTCCTTTCCGCTTAGAGTAAAAGCCAATGTGGCTGCTGTGGTTTATTGCAGTTTACGGGCCGTGCCCTCATTTCTCCACCCATTTCTCCTACCCTAACTCACTCATGTGCAGCCACATTGACTGCTTCCTGAACCCACCAGACACATTCCCACCTAGAGGATTTGCCTTGGCCCTGTTCTACTTTAAAGTAAAGTGCATTTATCATTTTCCAACACACTATAAAACTAGCTCGGTCCTATATCTCTTGTTTTCTGTCTACCCCTGCTAAAGTATGAGCTCCACAGAGACCAGTATCTTGTCTGTTTTGTTCAGTGATGTGCACAATTGCTCAGAACAGTGCCTGTCACATGGTATGTGCTTAGTGTTTTTGGTGAATGAATGAATGACTGGAACATAGGCCAGATCACACATAAGTTTTATGTTTTTTCATGTTTTAGAGAACAGTGGTGGAAGATGTGGGTTTTCACACAGAAACAGTACAGAGTTCCTAAAACTCAAAGAGCCCACACCAAGTGGGCAATTGGCCTTGTGTTCTCATTTCAGGCATGCACCTAACAGAGTTCAGCCCACCTTGCTCTGTACTAATGAACAATTCATTAGCAGCAACTACTGGAATTACGATGAAAAAAAAAAAGCTTTTTTTCTTTTTGCAATGCCAGGAATAAATGGATTAAACACCCATTTATTATAGATTCAATAACATCACAATGCTGATCTTATTTTAAGATGAACTAGTCATCTTTGTAAAGACAAATTACCATGTGACATCTCTTCAAAATATGCACTCAACAATTACTTGCTGGCAGAATTTTGGTTAAATAGGAGGTCTACATACTGAAAAAGCCTTGAAGTTATGAATAACACTTTGCCCATCAAACCACTCCAAACAAGCATTCTCCAATATCTTTCCAGTTACAATACAGAAATAGACTAACACGCTCCTGAATCTAAGGCTGCTCATGTATTAAACTCAATGCTTTAGTTTCACCCAAACAACAATTAATTATTGTATTACATTAATGTTAGTATGATTTTTTTACACTTGTACTTGATTTTAAAAATTTAGTTTCCTGATTGTAGAAGGGCCAAATGCACAGGACATTTTCACCTATTTTTGTGTTTATTATATCTTTTTTTTATAAAGATTTCATTTATTTATTCATTTGACAGAGAGAGAGATCACAAGTAGGCAGAGAAGCAGGCAGAGAGAGAGGGGGAAGCAGGCTCCCCGCTGAGCAGAGAGCCCGATGTGGGGCTCGATCCCAGGACCCTGAGATCATGACCTGAGCCGAAGGCAGAGGCTTTAACTCACTGAGCCACCCAGGCACTCCCATGTTTATTATAAAAACTAGGTCCCAACACTCTCCATCAGAGTTTGGGACAAATTCCATAAGGAAAACGATAAAGGATAAGGTGTATTGAGGAAAGAAAAAAACTAATAAGGCACAGGGAAAGCGCAAGATTGCCCTTTTTCCATCACCCCATGGAGAGGAAAGCCAAGGCCAGGGTAATTTGATGGTGGAGCTTCCCCATGTGGGTGTTTCCCTTTACTGGGCAGGTCTGTGAATACTTTGTCAATGGGGGTAACTGGAGCAGCACTGGTGATGTGGGCACCAGCTATCTTGGGAGTAGTCTGCAAAAGGCAGTCCAGGCCCTACTGTCAGAGGAAGAGAGCTGCTGAGGGCGGGAGAAGAAGATGAATCTACTGGTCCCTTCTTGCTTATTGCCCAGGCAACCCAGTGTGCGCACATGATGATTCTGCTCAGTGCATCACAGTGCTTGTTGTATTTTAAGTAACAGTATAATAAAAATAATCTAAATCAATAGCAAGTGTCTGCTACTTTTCTATAATGGGTTTTATATAATGCTCAAGTTTCTAAAATGCTGCCTGATAGCACTGACATTTAAAAATAACCTCACCTACTAAGATATTTTAGTTTACAATTGGAAAATATTTTAGGAGACCTGACCACTATGTAAGACCAAATAAATCATTCACTGCAAGAAGTTACATTCTTGGGATCTGGGATAACGGCACAGTACAAGAAGCACCTGCCTACTTTCTCCTTCATGGCAGTGATATTTTCCTTGAAGGGTTCTTCTGGAGCATTGTAGTTTCCAGAGACGAAACCAATGCCAACCAAGGACCTTGTCAGATAGGAGCTGATCCATCTCTGACATCATGTTCAAACAGCACATCCTATGGTGTAGCCAGTAAAAAAATAATTATTTTTCCTTAGTCAGAAGCCATTGCCATCAGTTTAATTAAAGACAAGACTTTTGTACATCACCTGCTCACTGACCATAGAAGGGCAATGAAATCAATACAACTGGCATTCTCTAAATTGAGGGCTTTTAAAATTAATTACTCTTTAAAAATGACATCTGTTTATCTGACAGATGTAAACCCTAAAGGATAATTTTATCTCTTTGGTTTTCCCATCAGATGTATTAAGGGACTATTTCAGTTTCGAATAGCTAGGACAATTTTAAAGCAGAGATAACCAATTTCTAATCCAATTAGTTAAGATTCATTGGCTCTTTAGTTCCAGGAATTGGTGCAACTATTTCATATCTTAAAGAAACAATTATCTTGTCTGTGGAGTATTTTCCACGTCTTGTTTGTCTTGTTCATTATTTTGACACTTGCTACATCAATGAAACTCTTGTGCAATTAGCTAGCTGCATTTCAGGTCCATGTACCTTTCTCAAGAAACTTTGTTGCAAGCTAATCTTTATGATTATTTTGCATTTTATAAGGAAGAACTTCTCAGTGAAGACCTCTAAGGATTTCCTTTCACCATCTTTTTATATAGTTAGTGTGTTTTAGAATAACAGACTAACATTAAAGTGCTAGCTAGACATTCTCTGAGACGTCAGCCTCAGCTCCCTGCAGAGGCTCATCAGCCCCATGGTTGCACATTGATCAAGGAAAGAACTTGTTTTGTTTGTAGAGCCCTTTGGCAGTTTTCAAAGCATTTCCCCCTGTGATTCAATTTGTTCTTCCCAAAAACCCTGGGAAGACTCTATCATTATTTCTATTGAAAGGATGTAGTTAGTTAATCAAGACTTAGAAAAGTTGAAGCTTACCCTGGTAATAAGTGACAAATGAGAAATCAATATCTTTTGATCAATCCTATGCACTTCTTTCCACGTCATGCTAACTTAGATGTAAGTGTGAGGCACAGCGCAAAGCACATGCACCCTACGACTGCTCTACACACGTAGGCTGCCTGCTAGTGATGACTCCCAATTGGTGAAAGGTTGAAATATGCCTCAGATACATCACCATGTGATAATCTCATAAACGAGAGGACTATCACTCTACTTAGAAAACATGTTGGTGTGAGAAATAGAGCTCTTATTTTAAAACAGCCTGAAGGTTTATAGTGTTTGAAAACACATTTTTAAAAATCATTTCTTTTTTTCATTATTAATTTACTCTAGTACTGCTCAATTTTCCCCTGAAGGATTTCTGGTGGAGAAGCACATTGAGTTACAAAGCCAAAAATAAATCACATGCAGATTAATATTAAATACTGTCAATACAGCTTCTGATAGATGGTACTTTTGTGACCCTTGAGCCACAACTACCTTCGGCCAGTAGGCAAAAAATGAAAGGACGCAAAATGAAAGATGAAAGGGAGTCAAGCGAATGCTCTTTAAATCCAGTGACTGCCAGCAAGTTTGGAACTAGGGTGTGGTGGGTGAGGACTTGCCTTGGGCTCAAAGTTCAAGGGTGCTAAAAGACTCAATAGTGCAAAAAAGTACTCTTTTAATGCAGTCTTTTGAAAAATCAAATGAACGCAAAAAAATCCATGATCAATGAATTAAGACTTTTGTTGATTTTTTTAAAAACTTTTAATAAAGACAGAACTGACATTATTGGCTTTTCCTTTTGCTGCCAGCTCCAGTCTGGCTTGGCATGACACAATTACTGATCTCTTCATTTAGAATTTTGATATCTTGTTCACAATGTATTTTTCTGCACAGTTTGGTGTTCAGAAATATTGCATTTGCAATATATTTTGCAACAATATTGCAAAATATTTTATTTTGCAAAATAAAAAATATTGCAAAATATTTTTTTTTAATTTTTATTAACATATGATGTATTATTTGCCCCAGGGTACATGTCTGTGAATCTTCGGGCTTACACATTTCACAGCACTTAATAGCACATACCCTCCCCATTGTCCCCAACCCAGCCACCCTATCCCTACCCCCCCCCCCCGGCCACCCTTAGTTCATTTCTTGAGTCTAGGAGTCTCTTATGGTTTGTCTCCCTCCCCAGCCCTTCCTGTTTCATTTCTCTCCCCCACCCCCCCAAACTCCTGCCTTGCCTATCAAGTTCTTCATATCAGAGAGATCATGTGATACTTGTCTTTCTCTGACTGACTTATTTCGCTTAGCATAATACCCTCCAGTTCCATCCACGTCGTTGCAAATGGCCAGATTTCGTTTCTCTTGCAAAATATTTTTTACAAATTTTTACAAATTTCACAGCCAAGATGCATGCCTACTTACATAACCCTAGTCCTGGCACCCAATATTCAACAATGTCTATCCCAGATACTCACATCAGTGTTTACCTTGGGCTGTGCAAGTCATTCTGAGCACAGGGATTTCCCACCTCCCCCAGCCCTCTCAGAGCCCCTGAACTCACCAGACCCCTCATTGCAACTGAGACTGTGTTTTGGTAAATACAATAAATTAAAGGAACCAAATACACTGCAGATAATATGACGAATGCCTTACCCTGCAGATTCCCTTCCACTGCAGATCAGGAAATCTGTGAAACTGAAGCTTCTCCTTGCTCAACACTTGTTTCCTTCTAAGACTTCATGAACAAAAAAGCAAATGTACTGAGAAGTAAGCACACAAACAATTCTGCCCCTCTGCAAGAGCAACAAAAAGGCCTTTTAAAAAACTTCAGCCAAAGTTCTGTCTTTCAGCATCTGTCAGGAATGTCCAACCTAACCAACTCTCAAAGAGCAAACAGCTTGTAGGAGAATTTCCCAGGGTATGTGATAAACAGAAGCTCGAAGGTCAGGCCACCTAGATTGTATGGCTGCTTCTGAGAGACAGGAAACCAGGTGAAAGGGGTCCCATCAGGCACATGCCTAGCACTGTGAGGACCCCCTCCTTGGTAGAGCATCTAATTCAGGTGTGGCAAAGCAGGAAATAAGTGAATGCAGTGAAAAGAGTGGGGTAAAGAGTATTTAAGAGCAGGAGAAGATGTATTCAGCCATAAAAAAGAATTAAATCCTTTCACAGGACTAGAACAATCCTAAAATTTGTATAGAACCACAAAAGATCCTGACTAGCCAATGCAATCTTGAAAAAGAAAAGCAAAGGTGAAGGCATCATAATTTCAGACTTTAATCTGTATTAGTCTAGATAGTATAATACTGGTGCTAAAAAAGACACATAGACTAATGGGACAGAATAGAAAACCCAAAAGTGGACCCACAACTGTATGGTCAACAAAGCAGGAAAGAATCTCCAATGGAGAAAAGATAGTCTCTTTGACAAATGGTGTTGGAAAAACTGGACAGCAACATGCAAAAGAATGAAACTGGACCACTTTCTTATACCATATATAATAATAAATTCAAAATTGAGAAAAAATATAAATGTGAGACAGGAGACCATCAAAATCCTAGAGGAGAACAAAGGCAGCAACCTCTTTGACCTTGACTGCAGCAACTTCTTACTAGAAATGGTACTGGATGGAGGCAAGAGTAACAAAAGCAAAAATGAACTTTTAGGACTTCATCAAGATAAGAAGCTTCTTCTCTACAGTGAAAAAAACAATCAACTCTAAAGCAACCTATAGGAGAAGATATTTGCAAATGACATATCTGATAAAGGGTTAGTATCCAAAATCTACAAAGAACCTATCAAACTCAACACCCAAGAAAAACAAATCATCCAGTTAAGAAATGTGCAGAAGACACAAATAAACATTTTTCCAAAGACATACACATGGCTAACAGACACATGCAAATATGCTCAACATTACTCATCAGGGAAATACAAATCAAAACCACAATGAGATATTGCCTCCCACCTGTCAGAATGGCTAAAATTAACAATACAGGAAACAACAGGTATTGGTGAGAATGTAAAGAAAACGGATCCCTCTTACATTGGAAATTCAAACTGGTACAGCTGCTCAGGAAAACAGTATGGAGGTTTTGCAAAAAGTTAAAAATAAAACTATGCTACTATCCATAAATTGCACTACTAGATCTTTACCTAAAGTGTACAAAAATAACAGATTTGAAGGGATACATGGACCCTGATTTTTTTTAAGGATTTTATTTCTTTATTTGACAGAGGGAGAGAGAGAGAGAGAGAGAGAGAGAGAGAGAGATCACAAGTAGACAGAGAGGCAGGCAGAGAGAGAGGGGGAAGCAGGCTCCTCACTGAGCAGAGTGCCCGATGCGGGGCTCGATCCCAGGATCCTGAGATCATTACCTGAGCTGAAGGCAGAGGCTTTAACCCACTGAGCTGCCCAGGGGCCCCATGCACCCTAGTACTTATAGCAGCATTATCAATGGCCAAATTATGGAAAAAATCCAAATGTACACTGACTGATGAATGGATAAAGATGTAGAGGAGATATATATGTATTATGTAATGTTTATTGTCATATCTATAATGGAATATTACTCAGCCATCAAAAAGAATGAAATCTTGCCGTTTGTAAGGATGTGGATAGAACTAAAGTGTATTATGCTAAGTGAAATAAGTCAGTAAGAGAAGACAAATACCATATGATTTCACTGATATGTGGAATTTAGGGAACAAAACAGATGAACAAGGGAAGAGGTAAAAAAAGAGAGAGGGAAGCAAACCATAAGAGACTCTTAACAATAGAGAACAAACTGTTGTTGGAGAGAGTGGGTGGGAGGTGGGTTAGATGAGTGATGGGTGTTAAGGTGTTCTACTCCTGGAACCAATATTACACTATATGTTAACTAACTAGAATTTAAATAAAAATTTAGAAAGGAGAAAAAAGGATGAAATCTTGTCATTTGCAATGGCATGGATGGAGGTAGAGAATATTATGCTAAGTGAAATAAGTCAGAGAAAGACAAATAACATGATTTCTCTCATATGTGGAATTTAAGAAACAAAACAAATGAGCAAATGGAAAAGAGAGAAAGTGAGAGGGACAGAGAGAGAGACAAACAAAGAAATAGATTCTTAACTACAGAGAACAAACTGATGGTTACCAGAAAGGAGGTTGGTAGGGGGACAGGGGAAATAGGGGGTGGGGATTAGGAGTACAATTATCATGATGAGCACTTAGTAATGTATAAGATTGTTGAATCACTATGCTATACACCTACACTGAGGTGACACTGTATGTTAACCACTCTGGAATTACAATTAAAAACTTAATTTAAAAAAAGAGCAGGAGAAGAAGGAGATGAGAGCCTTGGCAGAGAAAGAGTTTATAGATGAGTGAGAAAACTGGCAAGAGGGGCCATGCCACATACACACGCCTGATTACTGGCACCCAGGACCACAGACTGGTCCTGCTTCCTACACTCCTGGACCTTTTCAGACAACATTCCCTCACTGTTACAATCAGGGGACAGTGTTGGGCATGAGGGGAGGGAGTAGCAGTTGGCACATGAGCTGAAGGAGGGATTGCAGGAGCACAGACCATGGGAGGCCATGGCAATCAGCACAGACATCATGCAACCAGCTTCTGAGGGACTGTGCTCGGCACCTGGGCAATTTGGCTGGCCGGCTTGGGACCTGAGCGTCCCCAGTGACCCTACATGAGGAAACAAAATGCCAGTTAGCATAACTATACAGATGGAGATCCTCCGGTTCAGATGATGTAGCTGCCTCATTTCTTTCCCACAGCCACCTACAAGGTGGGAGTTGTTGTCCCTAAATTACAGAGAAGGAAGCATGTTCAGAAAGGTTCAGCCTGTCTAAGGTCATGCAATGAATAAGTGGCAGATGTGACTTACTGGGGTCTGTTTGACTTCAAAAACCATGATCTCTCTATTATATGACACAAAACTTCAAAACTTTGCAAAAGGGCTAAAAATATAGACAAATACTTAAGCCAGTAAGGCCACCTGGAAATAGAGAATTATCACAAGCAAAGAGCTCCCAACAAACTCCCCAACAAACACTCAAGTTCCAAACTGGCAAAAGGTCAAAAAGACCCAATGTTCTCAAATTGAACTGATATCCTGACGTGAAAGATATCAATAAGGCTGGACAATGCTTTGAATTCACAATGACCTTGATTTCAATGGTAGAAAGATGCCAAGTTTGATATCAATTCAAACATACCAATTCAAGATTCCCAGAAGAAATAAGTCACATTAAGAGATCACGATGCTTTCCTCTATAGTCTATATTTTGCATGCTATTTTGTTATGAAAGATTTTAAAGCTTTGCTCTTTTTTTGCAAATGCATTTCATTATCTTCAGGTTGGAATCAAGCACTGAATATATAAACCACAAATGCATTTAGATTTTGGACTGAAAAATTAGATATTTTAGGGATTTCACAGTAACGTTTCCAAAATCTAATTCTATAAAAAAATTAACATTTTATGATTTGGGCATAAATAAGATTCCAATTTCTACTGTTAGTAAAAAAATGTCAGGAAGATGAATTCAAATAGGTAACGTTTTAATAAAGATGTGAAGAGAGCCTATGGCAACCATGAGAATGCCTCTCACAGCCTCTAAGTCCAAGAAGCATAATGACCAAGAGCCCAGCTACTTGTTCTGAAATTCATTGCCATGGTTGAACCAAAGCCATGCTTCTCATGCCAGCCATCAGCTGAGCAGCAGGGGTCCTAAAACAGGCCTGTTTAGGGGTACATAGGTCTCTTGAGAGGTAACTGTTTCTCAAGGACCCCCTGACAGTCTTGCTTCATCTTCCTTATTGGCTGCCTGGGGATCTGGAATGTGTGCCACTCAGCCTTCCTCCCCCTCCCCTTCATTCCGGGTCAGGCTTGCAGCACAGTCTGATGGCTCCCCAGGCTTTTCTCAGCTCCTAGTTCCTCATTTTCTATTTTATTACCCAATAAAATCCTCATGTTGAATCTTGTCTCAGTGTCTGCTTCTCAAAGGTCACGGGCAAACACAAAGTATAAACATGAGGAAAAATTAGGGTGACTTGGTTTAGATTTTGTATTTATTCCTAAAGTTTTAGAGCTCAACATAGTTTCTTCAAATTTTCCAAAAGAACAAGTGAATCAATGAATATTATGGTAAAAAAAAATGTGTGGAATGCAAAGCTTCTAATGCTACTAAGCTTACATATTTCCTAGTGTTTTATTCATAGAGGAGAGGAAATATATCTACTGAAATCTTTGGTTTAAAAAAATGTTCCTAATCCTAACTGGAAACCAAATACATTTTAGGCATTAACTTAAAAAGGGTTTCAACTCACTCTGTCAATATAGATTAGATAACATATAAATCTATAATACTGAAAAAGAAGTCCCAAGTATTTCTGTTACCTTACTTTTCCAGTATTTGTAATGTGATCATGTCCTAAATATGGGGCTTGGAAACGACCCTTCGTTTTCTAAAGTAGCATGAAAACGTCAAATCTACATTACCACCAGCTGAGTGGGTGCCTTGGAAACCGTGCTGGAGCCTTTACTTTCCAGTAACAATCCTTTTATTCTTGCTGGCAATTCTAGGATGCTCATGAAGAGCCAAATGTTATCACATTTAGCCTAAGCAGAAAATAAAAGTCCCTTGTGTGCTCATCTTATCGTTTTTAATAAAGTACTTTCTCACTTTCATACAAGCTAGACAAAGTTAATTAGCTTGGATATGAGAAGCTGTTCCTTGTCCTCTTTCCCCTCCAAGCACTAATTAATATTAATGAGTAAAGGGATAAAATTACTAAGTACTCCTATAATTGTACTAGTGGATCATTTCCATAGGATGATTCTGAAATTCAGATAAATAGGACTAAATGTGGACTGTCAACCATGAGAGAGTCAACAGACCTTGGTATAGATTTCATTGAAGACCCCATAAGAGGGCTCTCCTCTCCCCACCTTGAGGGATGGATTTAAGAGGATTATTATGCAGAAACTGATTGATTTACTAACAAGAATGTTCCCCTTTTCTCTTCCTTCTTGTTGCCTTGATTCCCCCCGTCCCGCCCCCCCCCCCCTTTGGCAGGAAGAAGCAGTTGGATTTGATATTCTGCCACATACACTGTTTTAACTCTTTCAGTTGCAAAGCTTTGAGGTTTTTTCCCAACACTTCATGGGGCTAAGAAAACCAAAAAAAAAAAAAAAAAAAAGCCCACATTTTTTTTCAATCTCTTTAAAAGAGGATGTCAAAGAATGTGATAAAACTAAAAGCTTTTTCTGAAACTTAGCAATCATGTCAAGATTTTTTTCAAACGAGGCCCAAGTGCCTTTGGCTTCTCTGTGGGCAGCTGAAAGTCATCTTCTGCAAATATCTTAAGCACAATTTGAGTTGAGAAGGTATTTTCAGCATGTTAAATAGGCTGCTGCACCTTGCAAGGAAGGAAACCCACAGTCTCTGGTGAATTACACCAAGCAATTGTCTAACCTCTTTGGCTTGCTACTTCAGGCACTGCATGTACTGAAATCTGACCCAGAGATGTTTTAGAAGGGTTAAACTTTCTCACTGAACATTTATTTATTTATTTATTTAAAGATTTTATTTATTTGACAGAGAGAAACACAGTGAGAGAGGGAACATAAGCAGAGGGAATGGTAGCGGGAGAAGCAGGCTTCCTGCTGAGCAGGGAGCCCGATGCAGGGCTGGATCCCAGGACCCTGGGATGATGACCTGAGCGGTTAAGCAGGCAGACACTTAACGACTGAGCCACCCAGGTGCCCCCCTACTGAACATTTAAGTCAGGCATTTTGTAGAAGAGTTAAGTCTAAAAAACGAGAAAAGTTTATGAGAAAACAAAGAGGCATCTTCTAAAAGGAAAGCTATTATGTTAGAATACAACAATGCTAATTTATAGGGAAGTGTATAAATACTCAGAAAGGCTATAATTGTATTTGGTGAGAAACTTTATAAGGGAGAGGTCTTCTGTAGATATATATATACTTGGAGTGTTTAAGTATCTTGCTTGGGTGGCAAAATGAATAGAAAGACCGTATGGTTGACAGAAAGAAGAAGAAGTTTTCGGTTACACTTACAACTAATTAAGGATATGGCCAGGATTCATACAAATGGTGGAAAGTTCTTTACAAATATTTAAGCTCCACATGTCTCCCTCACTACTGTCTTTGTTACTGATTCTGGCTTCATCAGGAAGGCCATTCATAAACAAAGAGGCCTTGAATGGGGTGGAAACCAAAGTTGGTAGAGTTTGTGGGATGAGCTCAGGGTTATTAATAAAAACAGTGGAATGAGGCTTGCTAATGCAGGTCTGCTGTGCATCCCACTGACTTACACAATCAGGGCAAACAACCACACCGATTTCTCCAGGTGGCTGCTGATACACAGGAGGAAACCCACAGGAAGAGGCTGGCACTCTTCTCCCTGTGAGGTGGCACTTGTGGACTGTCTTTGCTAGCACTTTAGGAAGGCTGCTACTTTGACAGTGCTTTCTGTCCAGTGCTTTTTCCAAAAGGGTGTGAAATTAGAACAAGGGGTCAAAGGAGTTAACATCTCATCCCATTTTTCTTTTCTACCTTCTAAAATGCTATTTGGACAAAGCTAGACTATAGATCATAAGTGAAGCCTAACTCTAAACAGTCCGGGGAAAAAAAGAGAGAGAGAGACTATAAACATTTCCTTACATTAAATGCTAATGATAAAAGTATTCCTTTACTGAAGAATATTTTTCTATATGCCATGATACAATAATTTGTAATACAGGTATACCTGTTTATTGCACTTTGCTTTATTGTGCTTTGTAGATATTGTGGGGTTTTTTTTTACAAATTGAAGGTTTGTAGCAACCCCATGATGAGCCATTTTTCCAACAACATTCTCTCACTTCGTGTCTCTGGGTCACTTTTTGGCAATTCTCATAATGTTTCAAAATTTTAAATTATTATTGTATTTACTATGGTGATTTGTAGGCAGCAATCTTTGAGCTATTGTAATTGTTCTGGGGTGCCATGAACCATACCTATACAAGACAGCAAACTTCACTGATAGATGTTGTGTGTACTGACTACTCCACCAAATTGTGTTCCCCCATCTCTCTCCCTCTCCTCATGCCTTCTTGTTCCTTGACACACAACAATATTGACATTGGGTCAGTTAATAACCCTACAATGTCCTGTACATGTTGAATGAAAGGAAGAGTCACACTCCTTTCACTTTAAATCAAAAGCTAGAAATGAGCAAAGACAGTGGTTTCTTGAGATGGAATCTATTCCTGCTGAAGATGCCAAAAAAGATTGCTGAAATGACAACAAATGATTTAGAATAGTACACAAACTTAATTGATAAAGCAGTGCAGGGTTCGAGAGAATCAACTCCAATTTTGAAAGAAGTTCTTCTGTGGATAATGTTACCAGACAACACTGCATATTACAGAGAAATCATGGACAAAGGAAGAGTCAGTCAATGCAGCAAATATCATTGTCATCTTATTTTTAAGAAAATTACCACAGCCACCCCACCTTCATCAGCTGTCACCCTGATCAGTTAGCAGCCATCAACATCAAGACAACATCCTCCACCCACAGAAGATTACAACTCCCTGAAAGCTCAGATGACAGTTAGCATTCTCTAGCAATAAAGTATTTTTAAAATTAAAGTATGTACATGGTTTCTTCACACATAATGCTTCTGTATGCTTAATAGATTGCAGTATAGTATAAAAAACTTGTATACACACTAGGAAACCAAAAAAAAAAACTCATTTGATTTGTTTTATTATGATATTCACTTTTTTGCTGTGGTCTGGAACTGTTCTCAATCTTGTCTCAACTAAATGAAACCTATACTCAGTAGATGCATTTATTCTTTCTCCAATTCAAAGCCATTTGGCTTTGCCCTTAGTACTCCCCTAAAGTGCCTCTGTGAGAAGATACCATCTTCTCATTGCCAAATCTAGGGCCCTATATTCAGGTCACATTCAGCAGAAATTTGGCTACCTTGGACTTTTGGACAACCTCTTATAAATTATAAAATTCTGTCTTTTCTTGGCTTCTACAACACCACTTGCTCCTGCTTGCTATTCTCTCTTTGTGACAGTATTTTTATATAAGAATCCCAACTGCAAGACAGGTTTTTAATAGAAGGGAGGAAGTCCCTAACTCAAAGTAAGGAAAGCAGAGGTGTGTGTGTGCGTGTGCATGTGTGCGTGTGCATGTGTGTGTGCATGTGCGTGTGTGTGTGTGCGTGTGTGTGCGTGTGCGTGCGTGTGTGTGTGTGCATTGCGTGTGTGTGCATGTGCGTGTGTGCATGTGTGTGTGTGCATGTGTGTGTGCATGTGTGTGCGTGTGCGTGTGTGTGCATGTGTGTGTGCATGTGTGTGTGTGTGTACACGCCCATGCATGTACATAGACAGATGTCAATAGCAGATTCCCTATTCCAGTTATTCCTCCCCATTCCCAAAGTGAGTAGACCTGTGGGACTGGAAAAGAGCTCTTGTTTTTCAGAAAGTTCTGCAAACTGATGGACCCCTAATTTCTAAAAGACTAGAACTTTAAGGGCTAGGTGTTATGGTTCTACCTTCCCAAAAGTCTTATCTTCCCCCACACTCTGCCCCTCCCAAAACATTTTCAATAAGAACTTCAAGACATCCAGTTCCTCCAGAGCAGTGAATTTCTAACACCTCACTAAGTCATTGACTTTGTCTCCTACTTAATCTGCTTACCTTATAAATTGTTGTGGGAAAGAAAAGGGGCAGCATACACATGTTAGGCTTTCCTGCAAACAGAATCCTGGAAGATCACTATTGGCTCCTTTGGAGTATCAAGCATTTCAGTGACACATGGGTTTGTCTTGGGACTTATTGTATACCATTCCTTACCACTATTCAGTCCATTTATTCTACAAGGAGATTTTGTAGAATTATGAACCCTAAGTAGAGTTTCACTTCTCTCTTACATCCTTTGATGGAACTGGTCATTTGAAACCCCCATTCACCGTAAGTCCATCTGCAGACATCCCATATATAAACAGGTTAAACATGCATCAGAGTAATCTCAACCACTTCCCTTTTTCCAATACAAACTCTTAGAAAGAATGAAAATTCATTTCTCACCAAGAGCACCTATATGTTTGCATAAGAATATAGTTTATGAACATATAATCACTACAAGAAATTCTTGGCCCTTCTTAGGCATATTGGCACCAAGTACCAGAGGTGCCTGGGCAACCAGTGCCAAGTGGCAATTAATCCAGTACACCATCAAGGACGAGAACTCCAGAAAGTGGGGTTCAAATTCTGACTCCATTACTTATTCACTAGATGACCCTTCAGTAGGTTATTTTTTTACCTTTCCATTTATTCATCTGGAAATGGAATAATAATAGTATCTACTTCCTAGGTCTGTTGTAACAAATGATTTAATAAATTCAAAGTGCTTAGAATAATGTCTAGTACATAGAAAGTGCTATATGAGCGTTAACCCATTTATTATTATTACTATTGGTACTATTATCATTATAAAGATAGAAAGACTTCTGGAAATAACCATCAGTGTGCTGGTTAGGGCAAGGAGAAAATCTGGCCAGTATGTCTAAAAAAATACCACTTATGATGGAAATAGAAGCAAAGAGTTTTAGAAACTCAAATTTACTAAACTATATGAGGTCTGGGAGTTCTCTGAAATTTCAGTTCTTTGTAAATTCCCAAGTTTCAGTAGATAGATAATGTAATGGTGGAAGTGGTTTTGTTGGCTAAAAGTTGAGACATTTGAGGCTTCTTCTATTCATCTAAAATGACCTAGGTGTATTATATCTACCTTTTAAAAAATGAAAAAATAATGAAGATTTAATATAGATTTGTTATATTATTATTATCATTACTCTTCTGGTAAGTGGCCCATCCAATTAAATAGTCACTGATCATGCACAAATTCAGGGATTTGCAAATGATAATGATTTGCTATTTAGGTTTCTAGAGACCTGAGAGAAGCAGAAATTTAATTGCATATCTTGACCAAATACTGAGATCAAAGCTGAATGTCACTGCATCCCTATAAAAATGACAAATTCCTGACAGGATGGATCAAGAAAAGAGGGGGGAGGAGAGAGCAAGAAATACAAGTAAATGAAATTACAAATGAAAAATGAAAGGGGAATAATAACATGAAAAATTAATGCCAACACATTTTAAAATGTGGACAAAATCAACAAAATTCTTGAATAATACAATTACCCAAAACTAACTCAAAGGATGAAATCGAAAGCCAGATTATTTCTACAACTACTAAAGAGACTACAAATCTTCCCACAAAAACATCCCTCTCAGATGGTTTTAGTCAAATTCTATGAAATCTTCAAAGAACAGATCTTTTCAATCTTATGTAAAGTTGATAGTGAATCATAAAAGGAGAACAATCCCCAACTAATTTTGATACCAAGTCCAAAAAATGGCACTAATGAGAAAAATTCATAATCTAATATCATTTATAAACATAGATGCCAAAATCATAAACAACTAATTGTAAGTAGACTCTAAAAATATTAGCAAGTTATGAATATAAGTGAATTCCCTTAACATAATAGATGATATCTATAAAAAAAACCTACAAAAATATAATTGTTAATGGTGAAACATTAGAACTTTCTTCTTAAAACTCAGAATAAAATAAGGGTATCTACTATGACCACTTTTATCCTTCATTATACTGGAACCTTATCAAGCAAAGTAAGGGCAGGGGGGAGGAGAAAGGTCATAAAGAATAGAAAAGAACAAAACTGTCATTATTTGTAAATGATATGGTTGCTATATAGAAAATTCAAAAGAATATACATACAAATTATAAGAAATAAGAGTGTATATAGCAAGGTTTCTGGATATAAGATCAATAGACCTATGTTAATTAATTTCTATACAAAAATCAAGGGGAGATGCTTGACTGGTGTTAGTGCCCCAAAATCTTCCAAGAGGGGACCCATAGAATGGGGCTCAGGCTTCTGAGAAGGGGCCCTACCTAGGTGGTGGCTATACCTCTAAGGGGAGACAATTAAGTTGGGTATGAAATGGAAGAAGAAAGCTGGAAACTGAACCCACAACTCCTGCCATGAAAAAACCTCTTGTCAGAGTGATATTAGCAAGGACAACAGAGCAGAGATGAAGATTCTTCTTCTCCTCTTGTCTCCCACCTTCCTCCAGTATCCCTTTTTGCAGAACTTAAAAAGAAGCCATTTGACAAAGAACTACAGTTTGCAAAGACCTAGCCCAGCATCATATGGCAGTGTAGGGAGGGATGGGCTTGGAACAAGAGACTATAGCTTAATAATCTAGCCTATTTTTGTATAAGATATCTCAATATTTAATATTTAGGTATTTAGAATGTTAGAATATTTAATTGCAAGATGACATTAAAGTAGATTTAACTAAATGGAAAAATATACTGTTTTCATGGATAATATAAAACATCCCAAAATTTATCTACTGGCTCAATGTAATTCCAATCAAAATCCTAACAGGTTTTTCTCTATGCTCCACATATAAGTGAAACCATAAGATAACTGACTCTGCTTGACTTATTTCACTCAGCATAATCTCTTCCAGTCCCGTCCATGTTGATACAAAAGTTGGGTATTCATCCTTTCTAATGGAGGCACAATATTCCATTGTATATATGGACCATATCTTCTTTATCCATTTGTCTGTTGAAGGCCATCTTGGCTCTTTCATGGAGGACATTGGGAGAAGGAAAGGAAGGATGAATTGGGGGAAATTTGAAGGGGAGATGAACCATGAGAGATTGTGGACTCTTAGAAACAAACTGAGGGTTTGAGAGGAAAGAGGGGTGAGGGGTTGAGTGAGCCTGGTGGTGAGTACTGAGGAGGGCACGTATCGCATGGAGCACTGGGTGTGGTGCATGAACAATGAATCTTGGAACAATGAAAATATTAAATTTAATTTAAAAGATTCTAACAGGTTTAGTTTTGAAGAAATTTTCAAAGTAGGATTCTAAAATTTATACAGAAAAGCAGAAGCCTAATAAGAATGAAGACATTTCTGAAGAAAAATAAAAACATATTAACATTTTGGAAATTTTGGAAAATTTTCTAAGTTAGTTTCTGAAGTAAAACTTATATCCAGTAAAATTCAGTCTTTTTAATTGTTCTGTTTTGAGTTTTGACAAACATATATAGTCTATAATCACCATGATTGAGATGTAGGAAATCCTCATTACCTTCTCTCCCAAATTCCCTGTCCCCTTCTCCTCAATCCCTTCCCCAATTCCCAGCCCCTGGCAACCTCTGATCAGACTTTTCTCTCTATAGTTTTAACTTTACCAGAATGGTCATTTCTAAAATAAGTTTTTTGGTGCAGAATTAAACATATTGACCAAGGAAACAAAATTAAAAGCCTAGAAATAGACCAGTGCATATAATAAAAAAATGATATACTACAGAGATGGAACTGTCCATCCATGGGAGAAGTAAGATTTTTCAGTAAACCATGCAGAAATAATCAGCTAATTCACCTGGAAAAAAATGAAGTTGAATTTCTCTCTCATACCACACACAAAATTTAATAGATTAATGACTACAATATACAAGATATATATACACAAAAGCCTTTTAAATTTTCAGAAGAAATATTAGACACTATCTTTCTTACTTAAAGGTAGAACAATATTTCTTAAACAAGAGTCAAAATCTATTAACATAAAAGACTAACAAACTTAAAGAAGTTAAAATTAAGGATTACTATTTTTCAAAAGACATTATAACAAAAAATTTAAAATAATTTACAATCTGAGAGGAGATACAACACATACAACCGATAAAGAATAAAATCTATCAATATCAAGAATTCTTGTGGTTTAATAATAAAGAGACCAGCAATTCAATGGGAATTGTGCAAAGCACACAACAAGGCATTTTATAGGAAAGGAATAAAAATTGGCTGATTTAAATAGATGGATAGATAGGTAAACAGGTAGATAAAAAGATGCATAGGTAAACATCAAAAACAAAACACATGGCTTTCAATGGATAAATACACAAGACCTCTAACAATATCAAGTGTTAGGAAAGATGTAGAAGAATGAAAACAGCAAAGGATGCCATTGATGAGAATGTGAACTGACATCAGTTTGTTTATTTATTTATTTATTTATTTATTTATTTATTTATTATTAACATATAATGTATTATTTGCCCCAGGGTACATGTCTGTGAATCATCAGGCTTACACATTTCACAGCACTCACCATAGCACATACCCTCCCCAATGTCCACAACCCAGCTACCCTATTCCTACCCCCCAATCCCCCAGCCACCCTCAGTTTGTTTCATGAGTTTAGGAGTCTCTTATGGTTTGTCTCCTTCCTGATCCCATCTCGTTTCATTTCTCTCCTCCACCCCCCCACGACCCCCCACCCTGCCTCTCAAATTCTTCGTATCAGAGAGATCATATGATAATTATCTTTCTCTGATTGACTTATTTCGCTTAGCATAATACCCTCTAGTTCCATCCATGTAGTTGCAAATGACAAGATTTCATTTCTCTTGATGGCTGCATAGTATTCCATTGCATATATATACCACTTCTTTATCCATTCATCTGTTGATGGACATCTAAGTTCTTTCCATAGTTTGACTATTATGGACATTGCTGCTATAAACATTCAGGTGCACGTGCCCCTTCGGATCACTACATTTGTATCTTTAGGGTAAATACCCAGTAACGTGATTGCTGGGTCTTAAGGTAGCTCTATTTTCAACTTTTTGAGGAACCTCCATACTGTTTTCCAGAGTGGTTGTACCAGCTTGCATTCTCACCAACAGTGTAGGAAGGCTCCCCTTTCTCCACATCCTCGCCAACATCTGTCGTTTCCTGACTTGCTAATTTTAGCCATTCTGACTGGTGTGAGGTGGTATCTCACTATGGTTTTGATTTGTATTTCTCTGACTGGCATCATTTTAAAAGGTTGAGCATTTGAGTTTCCTGCAATCTAGAAATTCCATTCCCAGGTATATACTTGTGTATGTGTGTTCTAGAAGTCTGCAGCTAAATAAAACAAAATAGATGGATCTTAGCAATAAGAATTCAGCTTAAAATGATGAATAAAAACAAATCGAATTACAGATTGCATTAAAAACTACAAATGTATTACAAATTATAAATGTATTAATTCCATTTATAAGAATATAAAGTACACATGTAATAATACAAATTACACTTGGCAATAATACATTAATACAATTAATGTGTTATTAAATGTAATAATTATATATTATTAGGTGTAATTAATGTCTTTAATAGTGAGAATTACAAAGTATTAATGTATAGTACATTCAGTATTATAACTTTTTTTAAGGCTCAAAACCAAGTAAAGGTAAATAGCATTATGTTTAAAGATCCACAAATATGTGGTAAACTACAAGGATTTCAGAGTAGTAGCTACTTCTGGGGAAGGAGGCAGGAGGTGGGAGCATGAAAACACACAGGTAAACCTCAGTGATATTGGCAGGGTCTTAACTCATAATTTGAATAGAGGGCTCACAGGTGTTTATTTCATTATTATGTTTATAGCTTAAATAAATGTTACAAAAATTCAACTATTATATGACAAAATCAAGTCAGTAAGAAACAA
>CM053614.1:81942688-82021768 GCA_028646535.1 Procyon lotor
TTTATTTATTTATTTGACAGAGAGAGAGAGAGCACAAGCAGGCAGAGAGGCAGGCAGAGAGAGAGGGGGAAGCAGGCTCCCCGCGGAGCAGAGAGCCTGATGCGGGGCTCGATCCCAGGACCCTGAGATCATCACCTGAGCCGAAGGCAGAGGCTTTAACCCACTGAGCCACCCAGGTGCCCCTCCTTACAAGAAATCTTAAAAGGACTTCTTTAAATGGAAAAGAAAAGGTCATAACTACAAGTAAGAAAAGGAAAATTTCACTGTACATTTATACAGTAAAGGCAGTGGATCGGTAACTTATAAAAACTAGCATGAAGCCTAAAAGATGAAAGTTGTAAAATCAATTATATCTATAAAAATTAGCCAAGGGAATCACAAAATAAAAAGATGTAAAATATGACTTTACACATACATAAAAAGTGGAAGAGGGAGTAAATATATAGTGCTTTTAGAATGTGTTCGAAGTTAAGCAGCCGTCAGCCTAATATAGAATGCTATCTATATACATAGGATATTATATATGAATCTCATGGTAACCACAGATGAAAAACCTATCATAGATATACACGCAAAAAAAAAAATAAAGAAAGAATTCAAGCACAGCACTAAAGAGAGTCATCAAATCACAAGGAAAGAGAGTAGGAGAATAAGAAAGGAGCAGCAAAGAACTACAAAAACAACTAGGAAACAATGAACAAAATGGCAATAGCTACCTGCCTATCAATAGTTCTACTTTAAATGTAAATGGTCTAAATGCTCCAATTAAAAGTCATAGGGTGACTGAATGGATTAAAAAAAAAAAGGCCCATCTATCTATATGCTGCTTACAAGAGACTCACTTCAACCTAAAGACATATAAACTAAAAGCGAACAATAAAAGTGAATAAAGACATATAGACTAAACCTAAAGACATATAGACTAAAAGCGAACAGATGGAAAAAGATATTCCATGCAAATGGAAGAGAAAAAAAAAAAAAACTAGGGTAGCAATATTTAGACAAAATAGACTTTTAAACAAAGACTGAAGCAAGAGACAAAGGGCACTGCATAATGATAAAGGGACCAATTCAGCAAGAGGATATAATAATTGTAAATAACTATAGTTCACATAAGAACACCTAAATACATAAAGCAAATATTAACAGACATAAAGGGAGAAATTGATAGTAATACAATAATAGTAGACTTTAACACCCCACTTACATCAATAGATCATCAATAGATAACAAAATTATTAAGGAGAGTGCCTGGGTGACTCAGTTGGTTAAGCAACTGCCTTCAGCTGAGGTCATGATCCTGGAGTTCTGGGATCGAGTCCCACATCGGGCTCCCAGCTCCATGGGGAGTCTGCTTCTCACTTTGACATCATGCTCTCTCTCATTTTCTCTCTCCCTCTTTCTCAATAAATAAATAAAATCTTTTAAATATTATTAAGGAAACAGTGGCATTGAATGACACATTAGACAAGTGGGACTTAATAGATATATACAGACAATTCTGTGCAAAAACAGAATACACATTCTTTTCAAGTGCATATGGAATATTTTCCAAGATAGATCATATGTTAAGGTACAAAATAAGTTTCCTGTTGAGTTTGTAAATGTTCAGAATGGTTTGCTAACTATCTAGCTGAAGTTCTGGGACCAGGTGAAATTTAAGTCTCCTACTCCTCCACCATCTTGCATCTCCCCTGTATTACTTTATAATTGTCATATTCTTATACACACTTGACTCTGTTTCTGGACTTCCTTTTCTATCCCATTATTTTTCTGTTTATTCCTGCAACAATCCCACCTTGTTTTTTTCTTTTCCTCACTCTCGGTAAATTTAGGAAGACTGAAATCATATCATGCATCTTTTTCTGACCATAATGGTATGATATTAGTAATCAATCACAAGAAAAAACTGGAAAACTAAACAACATACTATTACACAACCAATGAGTTTAAAAAAATCAAAGAGGAAATAAAAAAATACATGGAGATAACTGTAATAATAAAAACAAATTCCAAATGGATTAAAGACCTAAATGTGAGATATAAAACCATAAAATTCCTAGCAAACAACATAGGCAGTAAGCACTTAGATATCAACCTTAACAATATTTTTCTAGATAAATCTCCCCAGGCAAGGGAAACAAAAGCAAAAATAAACAATTGGGACTATATCAAACTAAAAAACCTTTGCACATAATTATTTTCTTAATTAGATGCTCTCTAAGCCTAGACTCAAGAATACTGTTAATCAGTGACTGTATTTATCTCTATCTTGTGTAATGCTCTTCTCTCCTTCTGATATTGCTTATGATACACACAACCAAGTACTCCTGAGCTGATGATACTATATACAGTACATGATCTAATGGAGATGTTTCACTATTTAACAATAGCATCTTATATACTAATATTTGTGTAATTGAATAAATGCATGTTGAACAAATGGTTCTTCCACCCACTTTTGAATATAAAACTAAAATTATCTTAATTCATTTAAATTATGGTTTTATGAACTTGAAAATCTTTCTGTTTACTCCTAAAGTGCTGCATATAAATAAACTTTTGGACGGTGAAGGAAAACAACAAAACAAAAAGGCAACTCACAGAAATGAAACAAGATAGTTGCAAATGATGTATTTTATTAAGAGATTAATATTCAAAATGTATAAAGAATTAATACAACTACACACACACACACACACACACAAATAATTCAATGGAAAAATGTCCGACAACATTATTTTAAAGTTCATACCTGTAAATTTATAAGAGTCAAGGGAATTGTCTACAATTAATACATTGAACTCCTCACTTTGTGAGCTATATAACCATCTTATAAAGTGAGGAAAAGAAAAAAACAAGGTGGAATTGTTGCAGGAATAAACAGAAAAATAATGGGATAGAAAAGGAAGTCCAGAAACAGAGTCAAGTGTGTGACAATTATAAAGTAATACAGGGGAGAAGCAAGATGGTGGAGGAGTAGGAGACTTAAATTTCACCTGGTCCCAGAAATTCAGCTAGATAGATAGCAAACCATTCTGAACATCTACAAACTCAACAGGAAATTGAAGAAAAGAAGGGCAGCAATTCTAGGAACAGAAAAGCAACCACTTTCTGGAAGGTAGGATGTGAGGAGAAGTGAATCAAAGGTGATATGCGGGAAGAGAGACTTCGAGGGGAGGGGCCAGCTCCCAGCAAGTGAGGGAGCAGGGGGGCACAAAATGAGAACTTTTAGAAGTCTGGTCTTGTGAGGAATGTCATTCCAGTGGCTAAGTGGGGAGTGGAACCTTTGCTGGGTCAGTGTGGTCTCAGGACCCTCAGGGACACAGAAAGACTGGGGATGTCTGAGTGTGGCAGAGCTCCCACAGGAAGCTGGCTGCAAAGACAGAACCAAGGAGTAGGTTCTCAGTTCCAGGTTGCCATAAACCATGATCCAAGGCAGAGTCGGGCACTGCTCTTCAAGCAGGGACCCCACAAGTGGCAGATCTGGGACACTCACCTTCCTCCCCTGGGAAGAGTAGCAAGGGAGTGCAGCACAGGAATCTGCTGGGTTTGGAGACTCCAAACAGGCTCATGTGCCAGAGATAGAAATGCTTGGTCACAGGCTGAGTGAGCACGGAGTGCGGGCAGACACCAGGAAGACAGGAGGGACTGGCTGCTTTTCTCTGAGGGTGCACTGAGGAGTAGGGCCCTGAGCTCTTGCCTCCTATGGGCCGGAGATTGGGAGGCCACTATTTTCATTCCCTTCCTACAAAGCTGTATGGAAAGCATTCAGGGAAAAAAAGCGAGGGAGAGTGAACCCAAGCAGATTCCTTAGCCCAGCCCCTGGCTAGGGTGGTGAAATTCCACATCAGGCAAAGACATTTGAAAATAACTGCAACAGTCCCTTTCCCAGAAGATCAGCAAGAACATCTATCCAAGACCAAGTTCACTGATCAATGAGAACTGCAAAACTTCAGAGCTGGGGGAATACAGCCCATAGAATTCATGGCTTTTTTCCCATGATTCTTTAGTGTTTCAAAGTTAAATTTTTAAGATTTTCTTTATTTTTTCTTCTTCTATTTTTTAAATTTTTTTTCTTTTTCCCATTTTAACCAACATCTTATTTTAGCAATATCTTTATTAAAAAGTTTTTAATTTTCATTTTTATAGTCATATTCTATCCCTTTGCTGTATTTAACATTATTTTTTGTATATATATTTGTTTTTCTTTCTTTAAAATTTTGGGATACAGTTTTTTCTAACAGACCAAAATATAGCCTAAATCTAGTATGCGGCTTTGTTCTAGTCTCCCGCCTGATCACATCCTCTTCTTCTTCTTCTTCTTTTTTTTTTTTTAATTCTTTTTTCTTTCTTTCTTCAACCAACTTCTTATCAATTCCTTTTTAAAAATCTTTTTTAATTTTCATCTTAATTTCATTTTGATTTTCATCTTTACAGTCATATTCCATCCCTTCATCATATTTACCCTTATTTCTCTCTCTCTCTCTGTGTGTGTGTGTGTGTGTGTGTGTGTGTGTATTCTTTCTTTAAAATTTTGGGAGGCAGTTTCTTCTAACAGACCAAAATATACCCAAAATCAAGTGTGTGGCTTTGTTCTATTCACCAGCCTGATCTTTTTTTTCCCTTTCTTTTCTCCTCAGTTTTGGGTCTCTTTTGATTTGTTTAGTGTATATTTTTCTGGGGTCATTGTTACCCTTTTAGCATTTTCTCTTTTTTATCTATTCCTCTCTGGACAAAATGACAAGGTGGAAAAACTCACCTCAAAAAAAAAAAAAGAACAAGGAGCAGCACTGACTGCTAGGGACCTAATTAATATAGACATTAGTAATATGTCAGAACTAGAGTTCAGAATAATGATTATAAAGATTAATAGCTGGACTTGAAAAAGCACAGAAGATACTAGAGAATCCCTTGCTGGAGAAATAAAAGAACTAAAATCTAACCAAGTTGAAATCAAAAAAGCTATTAGTGAGGTGCAATAAAAAATGGAGGCTCTTACTGCTAGGATAAATGATGCAGATGAGAGTTAGTGATATAGAAGACCAAATGACAGAGAATAAAGAAGCTAAGAAAAAGAGAGACAAACAACTACTGGACCACTTGGGGAGAATTTGAGAGATAATTGATACCATAAGGCAAAACAATATTAGAATAATTGGGATCCCAGAAGAAGAAAGAGAGAGGGACACAAGATATATTGGAGCAAATTATATGGACAACTTCCCTAATTTGGGGAAGGAAACAGGTATCAAAATCCAGGCCCCTTTAGAGTGTAGGATGAAGATTGGGGTGGAAGGAACAGGACAGCAGGCTGAGAGTGGGGCCAGGACCTTCCCAGAACCTACCCTGTTCTGGCTCAGAACTTCCCAAAAATTTGGATTCCAATCTGGTTTACCGGATATTAGGGAGGCATATTTGTTCATCGGGATGATGAAACCTATTTTACATAAGAGTTGGTTTGATTTATAAACTTTAAAATGTCTAGACACAGATATGCAGGTCCACATTTAAAGTCTGCCCTGCTCCTCACATAGTACAAGGGACAGACGGCTCCCAAAAGCCCAGGTGGCAGAATGAGCTAGAGGCTAGAGGAGAGAATGCCTCAATCATTGTCACAAGAGAGAAAGAAGTGGATAAGTCAGGAAACTTGTAGATGCCATGATAGAGGTTTAAAAAGGTCCTATTTGGCAGATTTTCTTCCCTTTATTTAAAGGAAGAGTTGAGAGCTTTACTTGTGAATGAAGAAAGTGTGTTGGATAAGGAATTTGAGGAGTGATGACGTTTTGAATTGTGTTAAGAGAGCATAACTAAGGAGATAGTTTTCTTACCTTCATCTTCCCCTAAAATGCTATAAATATTTTTTCCATATCATATCTAAACTTCCTACATTAGCATTTTGAAACTTTTGCATAGTAACCCATTTTAAGAGTATATTATATTATAGGGGTGCCTGGGTGGCTCAGTCAGTTAACTCTTGGTTTCAGCTCAGGTCATGATCTCAGGGTCCTGGGATCCAGCCCCATGTCAGGCTGGGAGCTCAGGGGGGCATCTGCTTGAGGATCTTCTCTCCCTCTGTCTCCTTCTACCTTTCCCTATTCTCTTCCATCTCTCAAAAATAAATAAATCTTTTAAAATATATATATTATATTTAACAAATACATTATTTTTGAATTTTAAGTTTCTTATAATTTTTCTAATTACAAAAAATACTCCACTAAGTATCTCCAGGAATACATTTTAAAATATATCTTAGATATATTTATAGAATAAATGGAAATTTGGAGATCAAAGAATAAGGTTTTGAAAGCATTGCCAATTTGCCTTCTATAAAGTTTGAACCAACTTATCCTCCTATTCTATACAATAAGAGAGTGCCAGTTTATCCTCATTGTCAATGTCACATATATTTTTCTTTTTATTACTAGTATTGGCACATTTTTAGGCAAAAATGACCCATCATTATTGTTCTTAAATTCGTTCATCTTAGATTACTATTGTGGTGGAACATTATTTCATGTTCCTTGGTGATTTGCAGTTCTTTCTTAATTAGATTATTCTTTTTTTTAATGGATTATTCCTTTTTCTCATTAATTTGTAATTATTCTTTAAATATAATGGATTTCTCCATCACGTGGGTGACAAAAAATATGCTTAATGTTTTTAATCCTTTATATTTTATGTTTATTCTCGACTTATACAATTTAGGTTACAAGATGAAATTGGAGGGAACAAGAAGGCTCTTTGAGCCTTTTTTCAAAAAGGTGCCCAAGAACATAAAACTATTCTTTCCAAGATTTTAGAAAATTATGCTTTCCAGGGGAAAAAAGGCATAACTTCCAAAATTAATCTTTGCATTCATATTTCTAATTATAAGAATGCTATTTAAGGCACATTGCTGGTCTTATCCATCTGACGAAGGCAAATGTTTAATGTAAGTTGCTTCTGGGAGCCAAAGAAAAAGAAGAGTACAGTCCCCCAGTAAGGCTCTGCTAGGACTTTGGCAGTACATTCTTCCAACATTTCTTAAGAGAGAAAGCGTTCAGCATGCAAAGAAACAAGATTGTGTCAGATGGGCTTTATCCAAGAGGAAACTATGAAATCTAGCTGGTGTTGAGGCATGGCCAGGAAAGATGTCACAAGCATATTCTTCTAAATCTCTCTGACCATATATAGCCCTCCCTTTTCCTACATCGTGTATGTATGTGTGTATGTGTGTGTGTGTATGTGTAGAGAACATTCAGTCTATTTTGTAGTCTCTAGCTGGAGAGGTATGGAATAGAGTTTTATATGAGGAAAAAAAAAAGGGGGGGACTAAGAGAGGGTATTTTGTAGAGAGTACTACTTTAATTCTATAGTGACATTTTCAAAATAACCCCTATCCAACACCTAGTTGGCATTCAGTGACATTATGTTGCTTTACCTTCTTCTTTCTGGCAATGAGGAGACTCTTGGGTCCAGAAATGTTAATCATAACGAAAATAAAAATGAATAACCAACATTGAACCCTTTTTGTGCTGGGTATTTGTTTATTCAATCCTCATAATAAAGTTATGAAAAAGACATTTTAAAAAGATTTTATTCATTTATTTGAGAAAGAGAGAATAGAGGAGAGAGAGAAAGAGAGAGATGGGGGAGGATCAGAGGGAGAAGCAGACTCCCCCTGAGCAGGGAGCCTGATGCGGGACTTTTGATCCTGGGACTGCAGGATGGTGATCTGAGCCGAAGTCGGCTTAACCAACTCAGCTTAACCAACTGAGCCACCCAGGCACCCTGAAAAAGACATTATTAATATTTGCATTTTTAAATGAGAGAAACTGATACAAAGAGGCTGAAAAACATATCTAAATACACGTGAGCCCCTTTTGCTGGGAATGATCTGGAAAAGAAGGAATTGAGGTTCTGAGCTCCGTAAGGGGACAAGGCAGAACAGGCATCTTTACCTCGGGAAAAGGAAAACTTGACTTTAGAAGAGTATTCTTTTTTCTTTGTGAAAGGGTTTTCACTATGTGCTTAGGGGCTAGGTCTCTGGGACTACTGGGTGATAACAATGACAAGAGCAAGAAAGTGTTAGAGAAAAGAAAATTTTATTATTTATAATTTGTATAGCTGATAGCGAAAGTGACTTCCATGGAACAGCAGCCTTTTCCTGCTGGATTGAGGGTTTGTGTGGGAAAGTTTGGGAGTAAGAATTAAAGGAAAGCTGAACTCTAGTTCTCTTTAACAGTAAAGACAAAAACTCTTTTGGATTTCAAGGCAATCTGGGTGGGAGGAAGTGAGCAACACTGAAAAGAAAAGAGTCAGTGAGATGGGGTGGCAGGGTGACCCCAAAGAATTTTAATAAGATTGTTAAATGCAGAGACAGGAATCATTTATAATGCCACCTCCCCTCCTCACAACCTACCTCCAAACATCCAGAAATACTTTCATGAGTAATTTTTTCCTTTTTATTTCCATCCCCTTTTGACAGGGATATCTGAAGAAAAGCATCGCATCTGTGTCAACACAGTGCATTATAAAAAACACTGAGGAAGTTGTCCATGGACAGAGGTGGCTATAAGACTATGAGCACACTGGGAATTTGAAGACCTTAGTAGGTTTCAAACTTCCACAGAGTGCGGAATTGAAGTTTGAGCCAATTGTGAAGGTACTATTAACCTCAGTGTAGGGTGGTCCCAGCTAACATCTAGGTTACAAAAGCATTGGACGTTTGGGTAAAGATCTTGTCAGTGAAAAACGATATCTTTTTTTGGTGCATGCTGTTCAAAATAAAGCAAAACAAATTTTAACTATTTTTAACTAAATTTTAACCCTGGCTGGGTTTTCTTGATTGCTTTGGGATCCTTTAACAAACCAACCACCTGCAGTACACCATGAAAGCCAGAGGTCTCTAAGACAGGGTTTGGGGAAACCCGTAGGTCTTTTAATTTCAGGGAAGACATTGCTGAAGATTAGCCCAGAGATTGTATTGGAAGAGTGCTGCTGAAGGATTCATTTTCAACAGCATGTCTGCTGATGAATACAATGTTCTCTAAATACCTTACCTTTTTGCAGGCTTTGTTCCTTTGTCCAACTGAGCACCTTCCTGATCCATACATGTTCCTACCACCACTGGTTGTAACACATCTTAGCAGATTCCAGGATACTGGATGCACACCCTCGATATGTCACCTAGGTCAAAGTAAGGTCTCTGATAAGAATTGGACCCTGCGATCTGGGAATGGGACATTTGATTGACTTCCTGGAACATCTCAAGCCTGCAGCTCTCTCTCCCTTGATAGAGAAGAGAAAGCTTACCTTGCTCTAGCCCTTGCAGAGGTTCACCTAAGGTGGAAACTTTACATGATGATGCTTTTTCTTCATCTCCTGTCATTATTCCCATTCTGATAAATTAGAGTCAGGTACTGGTGATTACTGTCTGTCCTCCAGCAGGAAATAGGTTTTACACTGAAAGAATTGCAGGACCTGGCTAATAGCCAGATATAAGATTTAGCAGTTAAGACTTAGGAAGGAAAAAAAGAGAGAGAGAGAATATTTATCCTATAGAGGAAAATGTGAGGTAATGCAAATATATTTTAATTTGTTAATCTATTACAACATATGAGGTATAAAATGTCTTACTTTAGATGTTCTGAATATTTATTTTGTAACCTTGTTCATTATTTTTTTAAGATTTTATTTATTTATTCAACAGAGAAAGAGAGATCACAAGTAGGCAGAGAGGCAGGCAGAGAGAGAGGGGGAAGCAGGCTCCCTGCTGAGCAGAGAGCCCAATGTGGGGCTCGATCCCAGGACCCTGAGATCATGACTTGAGCCAAAGGCAGAGGCTTTAACTAACTGAGCCACCCAGGCACTGACCTTGTTCATTTTTATAAATGTTTCATGGCTGATTCAATTAAACATATGTTTGATTTTAAGAAATATTGAGAATATGTCAACTAATTGAACTTTTCCACCATTATTTCATCGTTATTCTAACCATAAGTACTTCAAATTTCTCTGCATTGTATCCTACCTTGTCTCATGTCATATAGTGTCCATCATTTAGATCCCACAGGATAGAACACATGATACATAGTCGTCCAGGAATGTACTTCTGAGTCCTCATATCACAGACGCACTTGTTAGAATCCTGCCCAGGTTTGACCAATGTGATCTTGTCTCTTGTTTCTCATACTAATGCCACTTTGGGGCCCCAATTCTCTATTTTTCTCCGTATTCATACCCTTTAACATTGTGAACTCATAGTTACTCCTATCAAGAGCTGGAGTCTATTTTCCCATCTCTTGAATCTGGGCTGGCATCATGATAGGCTATGGCCAATAGAATATTGTGGAAATGACAGTGTGTCTAAGGCTAGACCTTGGAGGCCTTACATACTTCCCACTCCCCCACCCCCTTGCAAACCCTAACTGCTGCCATGATGTTTGCTGAAGGATGCAGCCAAGCTGTCCTGGATGAGGTTGTCCTAGATCAGCCAGCTCCCAGGAAACCTGCCAACAGCCCACATGGATGAGCCCAGCTGAGATCACCTTAGTCTGGCACAGATCAGCAATTTATAGCCAATCTACAGACTAATTAGAAATAATACATGGTTGTTGTTCTAATCAACTACATTTTGGGATGGTTTGTTATGCAGCAAAAACTAACTGGTGCAGCTACACTTAAGTACATGAGCTATTAAAAGATTCATAAATAAGTGACAAATTACACTTCAGATATGTTGGAATAATTTACCTTTTCACTAGCAGAAGTGGACTGCATCCTAACTAGTACTTTTTTTAATGGGTGTTTGGGGGGGGCAACTTAATTAGTGCAAATGTTCTTTCAATTTAATTTGCACTGATTTGATTGATTGATTCACAGGGCTATTTAAAAGTGTTAATTTTAAATCATCTATTAAGATTTTTGAGTGTACTTTGTCCCACTTTTCTTTTGTATAAATTGGTTGTTTAAAAAATCTCTTTGAAAAACCTTTTGCATATTTTAAGGGGCCCCTGCGTGCCTCAGTCAATTAGAGGTCTGCCTTCAGCTCGGGTTGTAATCCATCCCTAGGTCCTGGGATTGAGCCCTGTATCGGGCTCCTTGCTTGGCAGGGAGCCTGCTTCTCTTTCTCCCAATCCTCCTGCTTGTGTTCTCTCTCTCTGTCTTATAAATAAATAAAATCTTTTTAGGAGAAAAGTTAAAAAAAAAGAAAAACTTTTTGAATATTTTAAATATCTTTTTTTCCAGATGCTTTCAAACTCAGTATATGCTTTTTTGCATATTGAATGCATATTGAAACTCCCAAATGGACTTATATAAAAAATATTACTGATGGAACAAGCTAAGGGATATTAAACACCACATGCTCAATGTTATGAACTTCACATTTATTATCCCACTTCAACTTTAACAATTTTTAAGGTAAATAATATTAATAAGTCAATTTCATAGATAAAAAAATTGAATTTAAGTTTTTTAGCAACATTAAGCAATAGAAGAACAATTGAATATGTTTTCAAACCCAGTCATTGATATGAGTCCATACTCTTTATCACTATCCTCAACTTCTTTTTCTAGATGATGGCTTTGCATTTCCAAGAAGGGGAACACAGCAATATTTGTTTTCTATATTTTTGTTGTTTCTGTCTGGCTGTGTTTCAATGCCTAAGCCATACTTTGATTAGTGAAAAATCCTTCTGGAGTATGATAAATTGTTGATAAACATTCATAGTTCATAATAGTCTGTCACTTTTCTTTGTCTTATGCTCCTTAATAAGTATTATGATGGAAAGGTGGGTGAGGGCAAATTAGCCAGCTGCCATCCTGTCCTGACAATTCTGTTATCAATACATCTTAATCATTTAAAATTATTACAAACCTAAAAACACACTGTAAATTTTCCTTTACTATACATTTAATTGACAGATCTTGTTATTTTACTTCCCGGCTTTAAAAAGCATTATGGTTCTCCATTACTAACAGAATTAAGTCTAAAATCTAAAGCAGGGCATATTCAGCTCACTACAATCTATCCCAAACCTTTTTATCCAGTTATCTTTGATCACCTCTTTTTTTGCTCCATCTAAATTGAACTCCTCACCATTTCCAGGTATATTCTATTCCTTTAGTATTTCTGCACTTTCAGATGCACTGTTATTTTTTCTTAAGATGTATTTCACCTTTTGGGCATTCAGCAAAGTCCTAATGTTCCTTTAAAGCCGTATTAGTGGAGGCTTCTCTAGGTTCATGGCCATAATTAGCATGCTTGGTCCCATCACACAGACAGCACATCTCTGCCCCATACTTACATCATGCTGTACTTATATATTAACTTGCTCACAAGTGTATATTCTCTTTAGTATCATTCATCCTTACACTGAAGCTCAATGAATAATAAATTATTGAGTTAATAACTTTAAAATATATGTAAGATATAGAAAAGATAGTCAATGAGATAGTACTAAAAATCATACGAATTGAAAAAGAAGAAATAAAATTCTCTCTATTCACAGACAACATAATTGTCTACCTTGAAAATTCCAAGTAATTTACACAAAAACTCCTAGAATTAATTAACAAGTTCAGCAAATCATAGGACAAAATATAAATATACCAAAAAAAAAGAGCTTCATTTTTTTCTCCATTCTAGCAATGACCAAGTCTGTATTGATCATGTTTTTAAATTTTCTGTATTTCATTATGTTTTGACATTTTAGGGGCCTTGCTGCCTGGGGAGTGAACAACCTTGCTGTGAACACACCTTGCACATACAAGCCAGCTAATTCTGCCTCCTAACCATCTCCTTTATCTAATTTTCATACACCAAGAGAATACTTTCCCAGGGCCAACTACAGAACAACTTGAGAACACCTCTTTAGCTCAGAGCCCACTAAAATTATTCAGACTATCCAATTCTAAGTTTGTGCAAACTTGCCTATCCTACTCCCCTGATTCCTTCCTGCAGAGAACAACATAAAGGCTCTGGGCTAAGTCTCCCCTTGTCCTTTCTGCCTTCTAACTGATCCAACTACTTTACCATGTGGCCCTGCCAAGCATGTCCTACTTCTTGTTTCTAGGAATCTGTAAACTTCCTCCTTCTTGGCAATAATTTCTGGGCCTGCATGTCTGCCTGTCCATAACTAATGAAAACTGAATCCCAGGTATATTTTAATACGTCATAGAATTAAAAATTAAAATTAATATCTTTTATAGTAGGACCCAAAGATGTAATTCTTAGGTATATACCTAGGAAAACATGTGTATGATCTGTATGCTAAAAACCTCAAACACTGATGAAGTAAATTAAAGAGATACACAGGTACACTAAATGTATGGATTACAGCATCGAAAGAAATCGGAAGATTGTTAAAATGTCAGTTCTCCTGAAACTGATATGTAAATTTAACACAATTGAAGTTGAAACCCTAGCAGGAGTTTCTTGTAGGTATTGATAAATTAATTCTAAAATTTATATGGAAAAGCAAATAAGTGAGAATAGACAAAATGATTTTGAAAAAAAAAAAGTTTGGAGGACTCTACCTAATTCCAAGACTTAGGATTAATTTATGTAATTAAGATAGTGTAATATTAGCAAAAGGACTGAAAAACAGATCGGTGGTATAAAACAGAGAATCCAGATAGAGACACTTATCAATATTTATTTCTGAAAAGTTACAAAAGCAATTCAATTAAGAAAAGATAGACTTTTCAATATATAGTGTTGGAATAATTTAACATCCATGTGCAAAAACAGACAAATACACCTCATGACATACCTCACATCTAAAATATAATGGTAATTCCAAGTGGACCAAAGACCTAAGTGTAAGATGTAAAAGTTGTTAAAAAAAAAATCAACCAAACTCTTTGTACCCTCAGGTTAGTCATATGATTCATAAAAGAAAGTTGGTAAATTAAAATCCTTCAACCTTAGAAACTTTACTCTGTGAAAGAAACTAAGAGAATGCAAAGATAAGCCACAGACTGGGTGGAAATATTTAGAAATCACATTTCTGATTAAGAATTTGTATCTGGATCACATAAAGAACTCTAAAACTCAACAGGAAAGAAAAAAACCATTTAAAAGTGAGCAAAAATTTTGAACAGACTCTCTACTAAAAACAGAAAATAAGAGAGAAATGGAAAATAATATGAGAAAAAGTTCATCCTTTAATTATTAATTAATTGGAAATGCAATTAATTAATTAATCAAAGGGAAATGCAATTTAATTAATAGGAAAATGCAATTTAAAACCATAATAAGACACTGCTACACACCTATGCATTTGTCTGCATTTTAAGCAGACTGGAATTTTCTTGAATATACCATATATCACTCTGCCCATCTTCTGACCTTGCCATGTTAATCTAGGTCCTTTTCCTTCACTCCTTTCACCTGCCAATTCCTACTGATCCTTTAAGATTCAATCAATTTAGGCATCATTAATTCTAAGAAGTTTTCCCTTTGACTCCACCCTCACTCCCCACAACTGGTTCTGAATTTGTGGCCCTTGTAATATGTGATGATGGGCCCTCCGTCTTACCTATCACCTCATCTACCAAATTTAGAGTGCTCACTTCTTTAATTAGAGGTTTTAATACTCTTAACTCTGATCTCCATGAAGTCAGACTGTCTTCTTCGAGGTTATATCCCCCCAAAATAACACATTAAAAATACTATTGAATGAGGAGATAAATTCATTTAAGAAAAGTTCTATGCTCCTTCATGTAACTTCCGTCTCTGTTTGACCCATCCTTGATCCCAAAGCCCCCTAAGGTTTTCATAGCTGCCAAGATAGTCACTGCCATTCCCTAGTCATTTGCTAATTAAAATCCTTTTATCTTTCACAGGAGGAAGTCCTGGTTTCTCTAGGTAGCTTGTTCAGTTGACCAAAATTGGACACCCTGGCCTCTGAATTACTATCCTTAGCCTTAGGTGTCCTCAAATGATAATTTTGTATCCTGGGTACAATTGGACACCGTGAATACAATTTCAGCTGTTTGGTACTTCATTATAAGGCATTCACTTCTGCTATTATGATGGAAGTGTGTTCCTAAAGGTGATCCCTTGGTTAGTTCAAGTCACTAGCTTTCTCTGCACTGTAGGCGCCACTAACAAAAGATGCTGTTTGTTTGTCTTCATCTGCATATGGCCCGAGATGAGCATGCATGCCAGTCCCTCCCCAAGTTACAAAAGTTGGAAACACAAGGTGACATGACTATCATGATAACACTGAGTGTTTGAACATGCTTCTCAAAATGCATCATCATCTCATGCCCTCTTACGTAAGATTAGTGCTGTTATGGGCACTGGGACTGGGATTTGATTTTATGGTACTTACAACACTGTTTGGAGTGTATTAGAAGCTTCATAAATGTGATTCACAAATGGATCGCTTTAAAGTTGAGGACAAAATCTTTTTATTTCTCCACCCAATATGCCTCACTTTAAGGTTCAGGTAACTAAAGTCAGTTAATTCTAGACTTGAGGTCTTCTGCTGGCCATGAGACCTTAAAGCAATTGTAGAACACACGTAGCCTTGGTTTTCTTCTCTGTGAAGCAGGATGTTGTTACCCAGGCTGCAGTGGGGACTGTGAGGAATGTACACGACAATGTGAGTGTGGAGAATACACACAAGTGTGAGTGAGTGTGTGTGCCACCATTGCCTCCAGCACGGAGAAGTGGCTTTATAAAGAGTTTATCCACTTCACGTGTTAAAATGTGAAAGTCTGTGTACTTCTGCTTTTTTATCTTTTGCCTTTAGTATAAAAAAGGAAACTCTCCAGAGGAAAATAAAGCACACTTCAGGATTGTTGCTTCCAAAACCTTATGAAAGATGTTGACTTGTCCAGTTATCTCCATGACAGAGAGAATAGAAGGAAGTGTCTCTGAGCCCAGTTGATGCTGCACCCCTGAAAATAAAGGGGTGACCATCTTGACAATTAACTGAAGTAAAGAATTTTCTTCATTGTGGTTTGGTGATATTGTGCTAATTTAGAAACCGGGATGCTGGTTTAAGGCAGAGTTTTTGTTTTTGTTCAAGTCTCTGGTTGCAAACTTCACACGGTTGGTGTTGCTATTTACTGCTGCAGCCTGTTTTTGGTCTGTTCTTGGAGGGTCTTCTTAACATGGCAGGTGATATGGATCGGAGTGCAAAATCTGGAGAAATGTGTGGCCAATTTTCTGTGTGAATCCTTAGCTGAGGTTTGGAGCTTTGAGCCCATCTGACTAGGACATCTAACAGTGTGAGGCAAGAAAGTGTCTGTCAGTGAAAGAGGAGTCCTGGGCACCCCCAGCCCCAGTGGAATGTGGACAGGGAAGGGCTGATGATGTGTGCCTTCTTGGAGAAAGGAGTAGAGCTGGCAAGGCTGTCTTCACATCTTCCAAGGCTTCTATTTCTGATCTCGTTGTGAGAGAGAAATAAGAGTTGGGTCAGTGAAAGGAGAGTCATTGAGAATCACCCCATCTTAAGGGGTTAGGGGAGAAGACTTGGTCTAGAGAAGTCTGTGCACTAACTTCAGCGAGGAGTTCTGGAGTTAGGACTAGCCCTTTGTTTATTCTAGAGGAAGACTGAGCTTGGGGTGTGGGAAAGAAGATTTCTCCTGGTGTGTAAAATGTCTCATGTAGGGGATGCTGGGCAGGACAATGGGAATAAATAAATAAGCATTCTGAAGAATGCAATTAGTTCATGGAATTACAGACCATGGAGATCATGTGCTCAAAACCACTGCATCTTATGTGAATACCTCAGGCCAGATCCCAATGGACTGCACATTGATTTACATATATGGAGCAGCCAGCAGCCAACAGTGCCTAACATTTCAGTTCTCTATGCATCTTGGTTGGTTGTACAAGAAGGGGTTTATTCTTTGCTTCCTTCCAGTTCTAGCATCCTGATACCACGTTCAATTTAGTAGGAAACCCTGTTTGAAAGCTAGTCTTGCCCAACAATAGATTTTTTTTCACCCTTTGAGCTTGTAATTACAATGTTTATTTTGTGTGTTTGCGGTGCAGACACAGGAAAGTGCCCAAACATGTGTGAGTGTTCATAACTGTGTATAGGGTAGGTGGGGAAAGTGTGTACGACAGAGGCCAAGAACACCTGTCATCGGGTACCCGCTAGGGGTGTCTCTACTAGATCCTTTCTGAATATACTGTTTGCACCGACACAAAAGGGCCGTGGGCCTGGGCTGGTGCTGGATATGCCCAGTACGCCTGCTGGGTGTAGGAAGGATGGGGCCGGCGGTAACAAGAATCAATATATATTTACGGCGGGGGCGGAGGCGGAGGGGGGAGAGTGTTGCTCGGAGGCTGCAGGGCGGGGCAGCGCTAATGAGAGCAAGCCCGGCTCGTGGTTGGTTCGGGAAGTCTGGTACCCACAGAGGAGCAGGCAGGGAGGGAGGGGATGCGGGCGGGAGGATAAAGCCATGAAGTGTGCTGCGTTACCGCGCATCAGGCGCTGTTGTGGCAGCCAGGATACGGTGCGTCTCTGACCAAGCCGGCCCAATCCTCGCCCGTACACTCCCCGAGCAGCGCGCGCCTCTTGCCGTGGCCCTGGCGGTGGCTACCGCTCGCCGAGGGCCCCCGGAGCGCTGCGAGAGCAGGTGGGCGACTCGGTCCCCCGGCAGGTGCCCGGCGCGCCATGCGGGGCACGTGCGCCCCCCGGCTCTAACCTGTGCGCTGACTGGAGCATGATCTGTGCCCAGGCAGGGGCTGCCAAGGTAAGCGAGCGCCGTGCGGGGACTCTGAATGCCGCCCCTTCCCCCGCCCTTCTCTGGGCGGCTTCCCAGCCGTTCCCGAGGCCCCGGCAGCGCCCTCCCTCCCCGGGGCCCAGGATCCACCCTCCTCCCCACCCTCTCGCTTCTCCCGCGAGGTTCAATTGTCAGCCTGGGACGTGCCACCGCCCGGGCCGGGCAGGCATCCCGGGAGGTGACCCCGGCTCGGGTACAGCAGGCACACCGGGCCCTCCTGCGGGGCACAGAGAGAAACAAAGAAGCCCCCAAGCGGGTTCGTGGCGCCTCCCCCGCCCCCCGGCGCCCTCCCAGTGGCGAGGAGGTGTCAGGGGAGGGGGCGGAGAGACCTACGTAATCCCCCTTCCCAGCCCACACCCACCCCTTGTGAACCAGGGCTCCGAATTTGGGCTTTGCCTCGGGTTCCCTTTTAGACAATTATGTCCCATGCAGTGCCGTGGTTAGCCGACAGAGCCCCCAGCCCCGCGCGAGCTCGCTGGTGCTCTCTCAGGGGGCGCGTGGCGGGTCGGGGCGGTGCTCCCCTGGGTGGCGGCAGGCTGGGAGGATGCGCGGTGTGGGTGCTTCTCCAGCGCCTCCCTGTCCCCGGCCGGCTGCACTGCTCAGCCGGGCCTGCCACCTGAGTTTTAGCGGGAGCAGCCCGTCTCGTCGCCTACCGTATTGCGACCTGCACTCAGGCGGGGAGGGAGCCACTGGGAAAAACGCGTCCGGTCCATTTTTAGCTGGAGGTGCGCTTCCTTCTACCCCTACACTCCCGGGCCGTGACAATGCAGCAAAATCCGAGAGCTTAAACAATGTGGCCCCTCCATTCCCCGCTCCGCCAGTGCCTTGTGATTGCTCTGCCGTTTTGACGTCTCGGCCACTTGGCGGATTTGCGGAGTGTGGGTGCGTGGTCTGTCTCTCTGTCTTGCACACAGAGACCATAACTTCCCTGCTCAATTTGAGCGCGTGGGGGGAGCTGGCAGGGACACAGGCTGCAGAGATGCCCGGCTTCCTGTGGTTCCGGGCACAGAGCGCCCCAGTCTGCATTGAGCTGACACCAGATAGCATGTGGGGATTTTCCTAGTTGCTGAAGATATTTGACGTTGCTATAGTTTTGTGCTTACTTCTCTTGGGATCTGCAGTGGTGCAATTCTCCCCTTGTTTTTATTTTTTTCTCTTTGAAAAGATAACAAGGCTGTGTTCAGCAGAAATGGAAACAGGAGGAGCAGCATAGTTCAAAGACTAAGGGAGGCATCTTCTCCCTTTTCCTGGGATTTAAACGAGATTTAGGAGGGCAGATGCCCTACCTGAAAAGGCCAGACTTTAAAGACCCAGGCAGTGTCGCGGTCCAAGGCGTCTCAAAGCAGGTGGCCAGATCTGCATTTCTCATCAGCGGACTCGCTCCGGCTGTGGCTATTACGGTAATTCATTCTAGATCGGGGATTCATTTTGAAAATGTGTGTTTTCCACTAAGAAGGGATTAGAGTCCAAATGCCTACCCTGGTATGAATGTGTGTGTGTGCTTGGTGGAGCAAAAGAGCGTGGCAGAATTCCCTGCTGCCCCTTCCCTCCGTTTGCCGCCTCCTCTGGAATGTGGCTTGGGAAAAAAAAAAAAAAAAAAACATAGCACTATTTTAGTTCCTAGACCCACAGGCAAATGTAACTCTGAAGTGTTTCATTTAATAAACCATGTTCTGACTAACCAGTCTAGGGCAGTTTAGCAGCTTTGTGGAATGACAGTTCTTTTTGTGTCGGGTAGTTATTTCATGAAGGCAGATTGCTTAAGTTTGTTTAGATTGTGACATTATTGACTTGGTTGGGAGACCACACTCTGAGCTGGCACAGCCTTTTAATGGATTGGTACAGAGAGACTGCAGCGCCTGTGATTTGTGTCTGTACCATCATTTGCTTCCCTTTGCACTTCTGGCTTTTAAAGATGGGTGTTTTAAAAGATCATTTGAGCTTTGCTCTCCGTGATGCTTGCATCAGATATGATTATCAATATAGGGACTACTAAAAGAACAGATGTGATTGTAGGAGGACAAGCTTCTGCCATCTCCCCTCCTTATCAGTAACGTGAGGAAGTTGGACTGGCTGATTTCTGTGGTTTCTTCCAGTTCTAGCATTGTGTGATAATGGTAGAGGAGTAAGAAAAGTTACCTGTTTATCAAGGCCAATGACTGTAGCCCAAATTATGCAAATGAAGAAGGGACAGATTATAGAATTTATGGTTTGTTTTAACACCTTGCAATTTGTTTTAACCGTGGTATCTGCATTTTCCTCTAGATGAGATTAGCCAACGACTCAAACAGGTCAAATCTGTTTATTTGTTTGTTTGTTTGTTTGTTTGTTATTATTCCCTAGAGCAAAAGATTTGGTAGGGTCTGGCGTACCTAGAAGAATATTGGGTAACAGATTTTCTCCTTATTTGTGGATTAGTTATTTATTACAGCCTCATCTTTTATAAATGATGGACAATATAGCTTATTTCCAATAATTGTGTTTTTTTGTTTTGTTTATAATGAAAGGCTCTAAGTGGCTATTTCATTGGCACTTGGCAATAGTGTCTGACTTACTTTCCCTGACAGAATTTGATAATTTTCACAAAACTTGCTAGCACTGATGCTCATTATAGAAATGAGGCAATAATTATGCTAAGGCAAGCAAAGCAAGCGTTTTCATGTGCTTGTAGTAATTTTTACAGTTTAAGAGTGGTTGAGGTATTTGGTCATTGATTTAAGCTTATCTACTCAATTTTCCACTGTAGTGTGCTCATTTGTTTTTAAGTTACAATGAAAATAACATCAGGGACTAAGGATACCTGCCAGACACAACGAAGCACCCCCTCTCTTGTTTCCATAGCCTTCTCCTTTTTACTGCTAAAGCAGCTCTTATCATATTGCGGTTACATGAGGTGTGAAAAGGCCACAGCCCCCTTGTCTTGACTGTGCTGGGAGCACTTTGAGGACAAGGAAATTGTTCAATTCATCTCTCATCTCTGCAGCACATTGCCTTTGCCCAGGACAGGGGTTTGTTCTCAGGAATGTTGATTGAGTGCATTTCAGGTCATAGTAATGCCCTCTACTCCTTTAGACAGGAGGGAGGTGGGAATTCTTCCCTTCCTGAGTCAGATGGGCAGATCAGAGGGGTTATGTAAACCTCTGAGGGAACAGGTGAGCCAGGACTCAAATCCGGGCCTTTCCTCACACTGCCCCAGAGAAAGGTTCCCCTTCTCTCAGGGAGAAATCACAGAGATTACAAGACTGCCCACTTGGGTTCTTTCTTCCTTTAAAAACCTGGATTCTCTTGACAAAACTGATCTGATAGCTGCTCAGTTTTGTCTTGCTGTGGCCTTAAAAGGGAACTTATTCAGCCCCAGAACTCCAGCCCGCAATTAGATGGTGAAGGTGAGGTCCCCTTTGCCACTTCCTTTCCAAGGCTGGTTCCACCTCCCACAGCTTGCTCGGATGATGGATTTGTCCAGGGAATGCCCCTGGCAGACAGATGTTTTGTTGGAATCACATTTAACCACTGTGAGCTGCGCCTCTGAAATGAGCCAGCAGCTAGACCAGAGACAACTATCATTGCTGGGCCACCAGCCCACCCTGACTGAGTCTCCTCATAGGCAGGTTTCTACGCCAAGTATGACTTACAGACAGACCCCTTGCTTCCCGTCTGGTCCTCTTCTTACCTTTTCATCCTGAAAAGCAGGACCAGTTACTGTTAGGAAACCAGGAAGTTCAAATCCACGTGCCCTACTGTAAGGCTGCCCTAAGCATGTTTGACATTCATGGACTTCTAGAGAAAACAGTGTGGAATGTTCCACATGGCTTTTTTTCCAGTCACTTTTCCTCCCTGAGGTTTGGTTTCCTCTTCTTTAAAAGTAGGGAGTTGAACCAGGTAATCCCAAAGGTCATGTGCTAACACCATGATTCTGGGATGGCATTTGTGGGTTTATTCAATTGAATTAGAGGGAGACAAAGATTAGTATTAATTATAATTATATTAATATTTGCATTTATTTATAAATTTAACTTTGTAATGTATCTACTAGAAATACTTAAGGCTATGTATGTTAGCCTCTGGGTTATCTCTGTTAACGTTGTCTGTAAGTAGCTATAATAGTTCTTATTTTACAAATAATTTTACAAAAAATTTTTACAAATTATATTTGTAAAATTAGATTTACTGTATTAAAGGAAAAGATCTGTGGCATTTCTGTTCCCAGTGAGGACAAAAGTGGATGATCCTCAATTTCTGTATAAAATGTTTGTAAGTTTATGGTTTGATAATCAAGATTCCAGGACCTATAGTAGTAAAATGTTTTTATTCTCACCATGGAGTGTGTTTCACAGTTGAGTAACTGTGACGGTCAGAAGTGTCCCCTGGGTACCTGGGTGGCTCAGTAGGTTATAGCCTCTGCCTTTGGCTCAGGTCATGATCTCAGGGTCCTGGGATCAAGCCCCACATCAGGCTCTCTGCTCAGCAGGGAGCCTGCTTCCTCCTCTCTCTGCCTGCCTCTGCCTACTTGTGATCTCTCTCCCTGTCCAATAAATAAATAAATAAAATCTTAAAAAAAAAAAAGTAGTGTCCCCTGGGATTCATCTAACAATGTTCCCATTGCCTTCTGGTCCTTTACTTTGCTCTTACTTATTTACTTACCATTTGGTCTTTCTGCCCTTTCTTGACCTCGATTGACCTCTTGCCACAGCCATGACACCTACGGAAGCTGGTAACTCTGCCCACCCACCCTTACCCCGCCCCACTGGATGCAGGAGTCAGTGCCTTATAACCTTCCACCTCAACCCTTTCTACTTTCTTCATAACAGTTGCTTCTAAAGTTAAGATACAAGGAAATTTAGTGGCAGACCAGCTCGTCTGATGATTTTGTTGGACTTTCTGACCACTGGCCGTTTGTCCTAAAGCCTCCTTAAACACTTTAGAAAATAAAGCAGTATATCAGTGATTTATATGTCCCATACCATAATATTTGGATGTGTGGGTATTTATCAGTAAGTGGTTGTCATGCTCTGTGACATGGGCATGGTAGAAGGGAAAGTGATAAGGAATCCGTACTGGAAGACAATAATGTCACTGAGCCCCCAGGTCACTAGAGAAGGACATCTGGATTCCCATAGCAACAAGTGATGTGCCCTGTTCACATTATTAGTTGAGAACCCATGCTTTTCCTCATTTGTTGGCCCAAAGCTTGATGTACACAGAGGATTGATAAATAAGGATGTAGTGTACAGACAGGCTCTTCTGGTGTCATCCAGCATCTATTGCCTTGCAGTATTTTGGGGAGAATTCAGTGCATGGAACTTAAGCTGGTGTTGTGGGGCGGGGGGTGGCGCTGGAAAAGGACGCCATCTGTGCCCATAATGACGAATGCAATCATGGAGACTTCACTCGGGGTCCCTTTTATATTTTTAGTGGAGCAGATTTTCCCTTTCACACTTTCTAGATTTTTTGTATTGAACAGATGTCAGGGAAGTATCATGTGTGTGGAAGGGAAAAAAAGAAGACCAGAATTCACGTCCATGGCCAGTGATTGTGATTCAATCACTTTGTCCTTAAACTGACACTCATTTAACTTGCACACATGTTCCCTGCTTTTGCTTTCAGGGTTTAAGTCACGGCAGTTTGAGAAACAGAAGTCTCAGTCCTGCAATTCGGAGACTAGGGTTGAGTTCATTAGACCTTGCTTGCTTGCTGTCAGTAGAGGAGCTGATAGAACCCGGCAGCCATCCCTCCAGTCCCTCCTGCAACACATTTGACCAGTGGGAAAACCACAGGACATGATGGATAAATTTTTATTCCAAAAAGGACTTCTCTTTCTTCACTGTTATTCTTAATTCCTTTTACCATCAACATTTAAAACTACTCAATTCACAAAATTGTCCCCTCTATTTTGAGCATAAGTTATTTTTGTGGGAATGAACTTTCTGAAGTTGAGAAAGAAATAGTTTTGAGTTGTCACCCCTGTCCCTGACAAGGCAAAGGATCTGTGTATAAAGGGGCTGGAGGGAACCAACAGTGGGCACAGAAACGTGCTGTGATATGTGACATTTCTAGATCCCTCTGCAGACTCCAGCCCCCTGAGGGCTGGTCAGTGTTCTGCTCCCTCTTACAGAATGCACCTGGACAAAGCTGTCCACACTGGCTTTCTTTAGTCTCCCTTGTGAGCCTATGAAAACATATTTTACTGTGTGATGTTTGATCGAGGTTAACAAGATGTTTAACATATCTGCGAATGATGAAGAAAATAAAACAAATTCTGGCCGGCCGTGTAGCCTGAGACCAGAATACTGTCAGTTCATTGGAAGTGCCCTGTGTGCTCCTGCTTCATCTCTCCTTGAACCTCTCAGAGCACCCACTCAAACTCCGGTCCCCACCCTTCCCTCCCACTGTCCCCATGATGGTCACTGTTGGTCTCTGCTTATCCAGTACCAGGCCAGCTCTCCCTCCAAGTGCCGCTGATCACGCACTGGGGTCCACTTTCTCTGTCCTGAGCCCTTTGCTTCCAGTACACCAGGTTCTCCTGGCTTCCTACTGTGTCCCTGGATCTCTTCGTTAGGCTCTCTTGATGGTCTTCGACATTTTTATCCCTACATGATGGAATCCTCTAGGGCTTGGCCCTCACATCTCTTCTTACCTGTATTCCTGCCTTTGATCTCAAACAGAGCTTTCATGCTGACGATCTCAAGTCTATCTCAGGGGTCTTGACTACTCCTAGAATGTCACCACCGGCATGCTGTGCAATCTGAAATTTATCTGTGCAAAACACAATCCCCAATTTCACTCCTCAAAGCCGCTTTCCCTTCAGAGCTCTCCATCTGTGTAAAGGGACACCTCTGTTCTTCCTGTCGCTCAGGTTGAAGGCCTTTGATTCCCCTGACTTCTGTGTCTCATCTAATCTAGCATTCTGCCAATGGCTCTATCTTCTTTTCACCCTGTCTGGCCAGGATGACCAGCCTTATTTCAGCCACCACCATCTCTCAGCTTCTGCACTGATGCCCAACCAGTCTCCTGCTTTCCTTGCCCGTCTGCAATCTGTTCTCTGTACGGCAGCCCAAATGATCATTCATTCGTTCACCAAATATTGACTCGATGTCTGCTATGTGTCAGGCATTACTTTAGGTGTTGGCATGCAGCATAAATACAACACAGAACAGTCAGAAATCTCTGGTATGTCTTTGCCCACAATCATCCGATGGTTCCATCCCTCTCAAAATGAAATCCAAACTTCCTGTTTGGCCAACAGGCTCTGCATAACTGGGCCTCCCACTCCTGCAGCACCAGGCCCATGTCCCCAAGCTCCTATTCTTCCTCAACCATGCCTCTCATACTCGTCTCCCATGCTGTTCCCTTGGCCTGGAAGGGATGTGTGTGCGGGGTGTGTGTGTGTGTGTGTGTGTGTGTGTGTGTGTGTGTTCTCCTAGGTATGTGCAAGCAAGCTTGTCCCTCAGTTAATGACATATTACTCCTTTAGAAAGGCTTTCCCTGGCCACCCATGTATACACTGTCCTCTCTTCCATCTCCCTGCTTTCCTTTTCTTCACATTACTTGGCACCACTCGATTTGTGATATATTTGCTTCCTTATGTGTCCGTTGTTATCTCCCATTATAACTTGTAAACTCTTTAGAGCAGGGACTTGTTTATTTGCCCAGTGTCTGGAACAGTGCCTGGAACATAGCAGCCACACTCTTTTATTTTTTAAATTTCATTTCATTTCATTTAAATTCAGTTAATTAACATATGGTGTGTTACTAGTTTCAGAGGCAGAGTTCAGTGATTTTTCAGTTGTATATAACACCCAGTGCTCGTTACCTCATGTACCCTCCTTAATGCCAATCATCCAGTTACCCCATCTCCTCACTCAGTCCCCCTCCAGCAACCTTCAGCTTGTTTCCTAGAGTTAAGAGTCTCTTATGCTTTGTCTCCCTCTCTGATTTCATCTGATTTTATTTTTCCCTTCTTTTCTTTATGTTTTGTTTCTTAAATTTCACATGTGAGCAAAATCATATGATAATTGTCTTCTCTGATTGACTTATTTTGCTTAGTATAATATCCTCTAGCTCCATCCACATGGTTCCAAATGGTAATATTTCATTTTGTGATGCTTGATTAATATTCCACTGTATATATGAACCACATCTTCTTTATCCATTCATCTGTTGATGGACATCTAGGTTCTTTCTACAGTTTGACTATTGTGGACATTGCTGCTATAAACATTGTGGTGCACATGCCCCTTCGGTTCACTACATTTGTATCTTTTGGGGTAAATACCCAGCAGTGCGATTGCTGGGTCGTAGGGTAGCTCTATTTTCAGCATTTTGAGGAACCTCCATACTGTTTTCCAGAGTGGCTGCACCAGCTTGCATTTCCACCAGCAATGTAGGAGGGTTCCCCTTTCTCCGCATCCTCGCCAACATCTGCTGTTTCCTGATTTGTTAATTTTAACCATTCTGACTGGTGTGAGGTGGTGTGTCATTGTGGTTTTGATTTATATTTCTGAATGATGCTGGGCATTTTTTCACTGTCTGTTGAGTAGCCATACTCTTCACAGAATAAAGTCTTTACAGAATCTGTGGGGTTAGAGTTTGGATGGTATTTTCAGGTCTCTGGATCCTCCAATAAGTGATTTCCATAATTGATTTCCCCCACTCCTCAAGATGGGGGTTGGGCTCTTCATTACTGCCGGGACATTTGGTTGGTACTGAATCTCTATGTTACTTATCCTGGCTGGCATTGTCCCATGTTTAAAGCTTGTCTTTGCTTCCTCCTCACCACTGGGCAAGTAGCCCTTGGTCACTCCATTGTCGTTGAATTTGAATAAGTTATTAGTTGTTGTTGGGACTAGATAAAACTCTTTGCCCTCCGGTCTCTGCCTCCTCTGGTCTACATTGATTTTTGTCATCTCGAATATGAGCATGTTGTTCCTGTGTTCAAAACCATCAGGAGTCACTGAAGTCTACACAAGAAAGAGCCCCTCCCCAGGCTGGCCTTGTGGGTCTGTGGGTGCTAGCCAGCCATGTCCCAGGATGTCCCATTGACCTCTGCTGCAGTCCAATGGACCTTCTTTTCATTTCTTCAAATATGCTTTGCATTTTCCTGTAATTATGCACCTACTTTACACTGTGTTCTACTCTTAGTTTCCCTAGCTCCCTATAAATTTACCCATCTTTAAGATCTAGCTTAACTCGGGGCGCCTGGGTGGCTCAGAGGGTTAAGCCTCTGCCTTCGGCTTGGGTCATGATTCCAGGGTCTTGGGATCGAGCCCCACATCGGGCTCTCTGCTTGGCGGGGAGCCTGCTTCCCCCCTCTCTCTGCCTTCTGCCTGCCTCTCTGCCTGCTTGTGATCTCTCTCTCTCTCTCTCTCTCTCTCTCTCTCTCTCTCTCTGTGTCAAATAAATAAATAAAATCTTAAAAAAAAAAAAAAAAAAAGATCTGGCTTAACTCTTAATGTTCTGAGTTTCCCAGTTGATAGGATTCTCCCTGCACTGACTTCCAATGTGATAGGACTCGCTGTATGCTTGCTATTAACTCTCCAGCCTTTCAGCCTCCTTACTAAACAAGAGGCTCCCCAAGGTTAAGGACTGTGTCACGTTTATCTTAGTATCCTGAAAATACTTGTCCTGGTATCTACCATTGCAGATATGTCTCGAATGTTAAATGAATGAGTGCCCTGAGGAACAACCTAAGTTGAGAAGGTCTGTATTGTATTGCTTCTAGAATGGCCTTATGCACAATGTATGCATCCATGAAATGCATATCATAATGGTAAGTGGAAATTTGGAAGAGGCGAACTCCACAAGGACAGGAGTTTCTATCTTGCTTTCTTCATTGATTTTCCTAAGTGCTGAGAACAGCGCCCGTGAGTGAATAGAACTCACTATTTAAAGGCTGAATGCAGTTTATAGCTGGACGATATCTTAAATTTTTAATATCTGTGTATATAAAAGAGCAAGCCCGAGGACTGGAGAGTCTTTCCCAAGATCTCGCACTGGAAGACATGGAACCTGTCTTCTCCCTGCTGTCCAGCCCAGCCATGAACAGACGAATGCCTGATAACTTTTCCTAAAGGGATTTTTTTTAAGATTTTGTTTATCAATTTCACCAGGGAATTTTATTGACAGTGTTGTTCTCTATCTTCATGACAATTTTTTTTAAAGATTTTATTTATTTATTTGACAGAGAGGAGAGAGATCACAAGAAGGCAGAGAGGCAGGCAGAGAGAGAGGGGAAACAGGCTCCCTGCTGAGCAGAGAGCCCGATGCGGGGCTCGATCCCAGGACCCTGAGATCATGACCTGAGCTGAAGGCAGAGGCTTTAACCCACTGAGCCACCCAGGCGCCCTGTTCATGACAATTTTGAATAGCAAGCTAACACAATTTTTGATGAAATATCTCTCACAAGAACTTTGCAAACATTCTTCATCCTTTTGTTGCAAGCAAGTAAAATGCATCTGTCTTGGAAACATACATTCAGCTCCTGGTTTGACATCCTTGGGAAAATAGTTGAAAGTCACTAATTGCTATTTTCAGCTTTTTTCCCAGGAACGAGGAAGAATTTCACTATATATACACTGAAGAGGCTTTAGGCTTCTAATGAAAAATTTGGCCTAGGGACTATTGGACACAAACCAAAATAAAAATGCATTGTGTGTATGTATACACATATATCTATGTACAGATAATATAGAAATATATATAAAATATCTAAGTACATCTATATAAAAATTTAAAGTTGTGATTAATTATTTTCAAGTAACTTTTAATTGTTTTATTCACCTAGAAGACGTTTCTTGAGTTTTTATTATATGACAAGTATTTGCGTTTATTTGTGTGTGGGATTTTAACCTCTAGACAAAAATATACTTGAAATTTAAGGCAAAAGCATGCAAAAAATACAGCAGAATAAAATCCTTGCAGTGGAGAAACATTTACTTTGAGAAAGCCAAGTTGAAAAAGTTGTGTGTTTTAAGAGTGACTTTTTTTTTTAAGAATTTAATTAATCTTTACACCCACCATGGAGCTCAAACTCACAACCTTGAGATTTAGTCATACATTCCACTGACTAAAGCAGGCCCCCACTGGTGATTGTTTTATTTCCACATGGCTAATAGAGCATCTTTTATATATTCTGGTGAATGGATATGCCAGAGTCCTTGTCTTCACAGAGCTGAGAGTGAGGCCTCACGTTTACGATCTTGCTTCTGAAAATACCCTCACAGTTGCGTCATTAAACAGAACATCACCCTTGTCAGGGATTTAGAAATCATTGTTCTGTTCTTCAGTGAAGCTTAATTTTACCAAATCAAATCCTCCTGTCATTGATCTGGACTTTAGGGTCCAGTACTTGGGAGCCCACTGCTGTAGAATCTTCTTCCCTCATGACTCAAAACTTTGCCACAAATGGTATTTTCCCCCAGTGATGCAGAGAATCTTCGGGAGCAGGAGGTACTTTTTTATCTAAATATTTTATAGAGACTTCAGTGAACATCTGTGTCGAGGGATATTCTGTGGTTCGGACAGGCTACCTGCTCAGGACCCATAGGCTTCTAGGACCAGGTGAAGTGAACAGCTGGGTTTGGTGCACATTGTTAGCAAGTGGACGAGGCTGGGGATGGAGACCGCACTGGACATCGGGCCTCCCGCTGCTGGGCGTGGGGAAGGGAGGCAAGAGGATGGAAGGCCAGATTCTCCTCTCCAGAGGTCTGCATCCTGCTCCGGGTTAAATGGCGTTTATGATGCTAACCTTTTTAGTTTCTAGAGAAAGTATTGAATGAACCATTTCAGCTGTATAGAGAAAGTTGAGGGGATATGGCAAGAGAAATAAAACAAATCTAAACCCAAGCTGTGAGAGTAATGGGGGAGGGTAGGAATTAGGTGTCAGAAGTGTCACACTTCCAGAGAAGGAAAGGAAGATCATCTGGGGTCCTGACTGCTCCCTTTTTCAAGTGTTCACTGTTCTCAATTGAATAATGTAAACGATGCATTATTTTTATCAAAACATTAAACTTTGTGGTAGGAATTTTTTCTTGATTGTGAGAACTCTTGCCTTTGAGATTTCATTTCAGAGGCAGAGTGAACGGCTTTGTTTTTACATTTAGCACATCTTGGTATGAATTTGCAGATGGCTTTTGAGGGATCCAGATATTTTATTTTTCAAATCTATTTTTTCCAAGGGCCATTAGAAGGTGGAACTCATGACTTCCGGTATTTTTCAGGCAATGAGCTCAGTGAGGTTTGAAAATTAGCTAAGCCATTTATAGATTCATAGAATCTATATCTTGATTATTGGTTAGGATGCTGGGGAAGGCACCTAAGCCATGTCCCACTTAACCCTCTCATGGTCCCCACAGTGAGACAGCAATTTCCCAGGGTCACAGCCCCTGCATTTGTGAGACCTAGGATGAGAAGCTATCTGTGGTCTCCTGGCTTGACCCTTTGCAGCACCATTTGCTAGCTCTTTTCAGGGCTGGGCAGGAAGCTTGTATGTCCTCAGAGTTCAGGCAAATAATGGGTTTCAAGGTTGGGGGAGAAGGGAAGCTGCAGGCAGGGGACGGTGAGCCGGGGCCTGTGCTTGGGGCTACTTCATTGCAAGCCAATTGCTGACATGTGTGAACGTGTTGCTAGTTCTGATTTCTCTAAGAAAACCAAAAGATATTATTTAAGAGAATTTTTTAAGAGAATTTTAGTAAGGTTTTTTGGGTTTTTTTCCCACTCATTCAATTTAATGATATGGCAATACTCAGTGGGCCAGACCAGGCGTAACGGTAAGCCTCTAATTTGCAACTTTTGCTCTAGAAAACCTGTACTTTGAGGATTTCTAGGATGGGAAGAAAGGACCATGACCATGGCTTCAAATAACTGAAATCTGAAATGTGACAAAAAGACTTGCTTCAAGTCCAGAGTGAGAACTAGCAGGCAGAGGATTTTGGTTCAGTAGTAATAAGTATTTTCTGTTACTCAGAATTACTTGAGAGCGGTGAGGCATCTGTGTGCCAGTGTCCCACTGAGCAGGGGCACTGGGCCCTTTGTTGGGATGCTAAGTAGAGGCCTGGGGACCTGCACCTTCCATTACCCTCTCCATGATGAGCTGTAAGGCTATCATGTAACCTGGTTTGGCCATAATCCTGTGAGCCTCCTACTGCCTCAGTGCACCATGAGAGAATGGCCAAAGCTTTCAGGGTGAATCCATACACAGTTGGCCCTTGAATGGTGGGGGGTCTGTGTGCAAACTCTCCATGCAGTTGAAAGTCCAAGTATAACTTTTGACTCTTCAGAAAACTTTAACACTGGGGCCCCTGGGTGGCTCACTTGGTTAGATGGCTGCCTTCAGCTCGGGTCATAATCCCAGGGTCCTGGGATCAAGCCCCATGTTGGGCTCCCTGCTCAGTGGGAAGCCTGCTTCTCCCTACATATGTGTTCTTACAATAAAGTAAGCTAGAGAAAAGAAAGTGTTATTAAGAAAATCGTAAGAGAAAATACATTGACAATACTGTACTGTATCTATTGAAAAAAAATCCACATGGAAGTGGACTTACACAGTTACAAGCTGCATTGTTCAGGGGTCAACAGTATAGTTTGATCTCACTTTCTTTTTTTGAGTAAAACCCCATCAGTGTGATTTCTTCTCCCACTGAGGGATTACTTCTAGTCTTCCTCTCTAATTGCTGTTTTCTGTTGTCTATAAAGCACTGTGTAGGTCTTCTTCGCCACTAGGAAAATTCCTCTTTCCTTGATTTTTGTTATACCACCTTAAAGATTTTATTTTGAAAATACAATATGTATGTATCATTATGCAAAGGCCTGCAAACTGGGGCCAGCCTACCTCCTGTTTTTGTAGTTTTGTTGGAACATGGTCACATGGGTAATTTGCATGTGATCTATGGCTGCTTTCCAGTTGTGGTGGTAGCAGAGTAGATAAGACAGAGACCCTGAGGCTGGCAAACCTAAAATATTTACTAGCTGGCCCTTTAAGAAAAAGTTTCCTGACTCTTGATTTTATCAGATAGATAGTTTGAGAACAAAACTGTGTATAAAGAATAAAATAACAACCACCTATAATGCAATGGCTGGGCATAAAGACATTGTTATTTTGATGTGTTTCCTCTGGGCATCTGTATGATACCGAAATCACACCATAAAGGCATATTCATGTGCATTTAATAGTCTCGAATACGTTCTCTTGTCATAGAGTTTTTGATGTTTATATGTATTATTTTAATTGACTGCATAATAATCTATATACTAATCGGTGCCAATGTATCTATCTATTATGCATTCATTTTTTTTTAAAGATTTTATTTATTTGTCAGAGAGAAACACAGCGAGAGAGGGAACACAAGCAGAGGGAATGGAAGCGGGAGAAGCAGGCTTCCTGCCGAGCAGGAAGCCTGATGCGGGGCTTGATCCCAGGACCCTGGGATCATGACCTGAGCCAAAGGCAGATGCTTAACGACTGAGCCACCCAGGCGCCCCTTATGCATTCATTTTTATTGTGGCACTTTGCTGTATGCTTTACATATAAAATTTTATTTAATCCTCCTAAACTTACGTAGGAAGTATTACTAACTCCATTTTACAGATGAGAACACTGAGATGGAAAGTGTTTCTGAGACTTGACCGGCTCACACCATTCGCCCGACACCCAATCATGCCTTCTCAGCCATTCACCTGTTACTGGGCACTGAAGTTAAATTTACCTTTTTTGTTTGTTTGGTGAGGTAGGGTATATCTTAGAAGTTTTGTTTTGATGAATATCAATGGATACAAATCATTGACTGAATTTCTCATCATTTCCTTAGAAATGACTCCCCAAAGCAGAACAGATCAATCCTAAAAGAAAGGTGTGGTTTCCTAATAGGCTGAAGAGTTGCTTTTGGAAACACTGTAACAATGTATTCCATACACTGATGCTCTGTGAGGGTGCTCCGTGCCGAATGCTATGATTTAGTCATTCTGTTTTTGCCCTTGCATCAACCAAAGAGGGATTCTGGAGGCTGACTCTTTGAAGGGAATTGGGGCCAAGTGACTCCTCTGACAGTGACTTCTGGGAAGGATGTTCTCTGGATAAAAAAAGGACAGGCTCAGCTGCCACAAATCTTTGCCTTTTCACTTCTTCTAGCTTCTTGTGACCAAGGATGGGAAGTTTCAGGCTAAGAGTGGCAGGAAAACAGAAAGATGGCCTGGGGGCCTGAGTCCCTGGTGGCACTATTTGTGAAAAATATCCCTATAGAGTGAAGCATCTGTTGCTAGGGTTCTGATACCCAGGCAGAGACAATCCTATCCAGGGTTGTTTCTCCCACTTGCCAGTGAAAAGACAAAAGGGATGTGAAGCTCTGAGTCCGAAAATTCTCTACCTGTGTTTTGCCAACACCCTCTCCCCAGGCAAGGTGTTGGTCTCTTTCCAATTTGTATGAAGTCTTTATATATTATAAATACTAACTCTATCAAATATGATGTGGTTATAATGTCTTTTAATTTTATTTACGATGATCTGTTGGTTAAGGTGTTCATCTTTAGAGGTCCCCATCAAAAGGTACAGTTTGTCTTCACAGTTCAGTAATAGGGACAAATTCCTATTTCCCAATAACCTTGCACTTGATTCTTTTATCATCCAATAAATCTTTGCCTGCATCCATTGTTACATTAGGGAGTGCAAATTGGTGATTTTACCATGATAAAATTCCTTCCACATTTATTAGTTGTCATTCTTCCATGAAAAAGAGCTTTCTCTTTTTTCTGTTCTCTTCTTCTTTGGGGAAGAGAGGAACACTGGGTTCTCATGAATTTTTATTTACTCTGTGAGATACAATCAACTGTAGTCATTTTTTTTATGATTGAATTAATCCAGTTTTGGCCAGTGGGAACCTTTTATGCTATTTCTAGGATTAGAAATCCAATGCTTATATTTCTTTGTAATTTTCTGCCCTTCTTTCTTCCCTCCGCTCTTTTTCCTTCTTCCTCCTTCTATCCATTCCTCTCTCTTTCCTCCCTTATTTCTCTTTCATTAGAGTGGGAGGTGTTCATAACACTGGCTAAAACCAGAGCTGTATTAAGTAAAAATGGTAAGAGGAAGTCTTATCTTTTTCTTGTCCTTAATTAAATTGGATTTAGTTTTTCACTATTAAATGGTATAGGCTGTTTATTTCAGCTAATAAAAGAAGTTAGTGTTCCTTTATTCCTAATTTGGAATGTGTGTTAGTCATGGTGTAAACACAGAATTTGGGGGAATTTATAAAGGTCAACTAGTGCGTTTTCTCCTTTGACCTAATGAAATGATCCATTGTGTTACTACATTTCCTATTAGTTAACTATTTGTATTGTCTTCAAATTCACCCAACCTGAAGATTGTTTATTATTTTTTTTAATTCTGTGTTGGTTCAGTATGCTTAGTTTTATTTTTTTTAATTTTTATTAACATATAATGTATTATTTGCCCTTTAGTTTTAGATATATACATGTAATAATACCTTTATTTAAAGCTAAATATAAACTATGTATAAATGTATTTATGTATAACTATGTATAAATGAAACAATGAGTCTACATTTTCATTCTGCTATATATTTAAAATTTAAAAATGAATTAGGAAACTGTTGTTTTAGTCCTCCTGAAAATGAATGTGATGTTAGGAATATTATTCCCTGGAATTCAGACAGGATTTACTTGGAAAATCTTCTTGAACTTTATGCCTTTTTTAGGCAATATGATAAATTAACTCATTAATCTCATGGTTATTGGTCTATTTAGAGTTTCTACTTCTACTTGAGACAAATTTTTTCCTAGAAAGTTATCTATTTGCCTAAATTGAAATTACTGACCTTTTCTTTTTTCTTGGTAAATTTTTAATTGCATCCTAACTGGTGGTCTTACTTTTTTTTTTTAATTTCATATTTTCCCTCCCCCGATTCCCTCTTTTCCTGTCTCTGTTCCTCCCTTCCTTTCCAAAATAAGATCAGTTCGAAATTTATGTTACTTTTTAACCCAAGAACTAGGGCTAATATTTACTTTATCACTTTCTTATATCTAATGTTATTGATGTGTCTCTTTTTTTCTGTTGCGTACATTTTGTTTTATTAATTAATCACTAGCTTTCTTTAATCACAAGATAATATAGAAACATAGCAAAACAAAAAAACTTTCTTTTCGTTTCCTCCTCTATTTTATGAAAATAGCTTCCTTTTTTTTGTAATTCTTCTTCTTTTTATTTTTAAAATTTTCCTTGACTTAGAAGTTTAACACACCACTTGCTGTTGTACTTCTCAGCTTTCTAATCTTTTCTTAATTCAACATTGGTTGAATTTTATCTTAATTGCTTTATCTCATTATTCATTTTGAGGGTTTTGTTGGGAAGTAGAAAATTTTCTCCCATCTCTTTAGGTTCTCTTGGCTAGTCTAATAATTAAATTAACAGAGGACAGATTAACAGGAGAAAAACAAATTTAATTACATACATATGAGAGCCCCATAAGAATAAGACACCCAAAGAAGTGAACAAAGGCAGCTTTTACACCTATAAACAGAGAAACAAATTTCTGAAGAACCCTCCAGACAAAGAAACTTAGGCTTGACTACTAATTAGTGAAAAAGAAAGCAGAGTCCGTTTACACAGTCTTCTTGGCCCTGAATTCCCTATCTCTGGTAGTAAGAACGTCTCTCTAACTCCTGGTGCAGGGAAGGTACCCTTCCATGGGAAATTGTCGCCTTTCAGGGGGGTGGAGGATGGTCAGTGTCCTTCTTGTATCAGCTGTTTCTCAAGTAATGTTAATTGAAAGTAATCAATATGACAAAGCGGCATATTCTGAGATGACCTGCCCTGGACCCCATCAGTTTTATCTTTGGAAAAAGAAGTACAGTGTGGTGTTCCCAGGGGCAGACCTTGAGGTCAGAGGATGGGATTCTGCTGGCTCTTTCCACCAGCTCCTCTCTAGGTGTTTTTAGGCAAATTGTTTAAGCCCTGTTTGTGCCTGTTTTCTGATCTCTAAAATGCAGTTAGTGATGAGTCAGTATGAATACTAAATGCATCTGAAGTTCTTAGCCCAGTGCTAGTTAACAGGTATCTAATGAAAGTTCTTCACAGCTATGTTAATATTACTGCATTTTAAGCTGTTTTATCTCTCTTTGTTGCTAAACTTGTACTTATTTGATATTTTCAAATGATTTTGTTTCTTATTTTTTTCTTCCCATTCATCTCTAATCCTTGAAATTTAGGATTTTGAAATTCTTTTTAAAATTTTATTTAATCTATATATCTCTTCATTAATTTTTTTTTTTTAGATCTCTGTCAACTGTTGTTATTTTTATTATGGCTTCCCTTTATCTGGCTACATGCAGAGGGATGAGGCCAAGCTGAAATTAGGAGGGTCCGAGGACCAATGAGGAGAGCACAGGTTACAAGGGCTATTCCTTTCACATCAGTCACTGCTGCCCCACTGAAAGCTCCCATATCCTTTGATGTCCCAGTTCTCCAGAAGAATCCTACTGTGCTCTCATCATGGATTCCTCCTGAGCAAATGCCAGGTCTCTGTTCACCAGGAACATGTCTCTGTGCTAGTGTATTGCTGCTGTTCCCTTGCAATGTGCATCCACTGCAAAGAATTCTCTAATCCATCACTTCTGGCCTTCATCACCCTGATGAAGTTTTAGAACATAAGTGAGGTTTAGTGGTGTGGAATCCGCAGCCAACGACCAAGAAAGAATTCTTGAGACATCTTTGATGCAAAATGGTGGTTTATTAAAGCACAAGGACAGGACATGTGGGTAGAGAGAGTTGTTGTTGTTGCTGCTGCTGCTGCCCAGGGAGTTGTGAGGAGTGGTCCATTATATACTTGCAAGTTGGGAGGGGATCAGGAATAGCGTAAATCTCTAAGGAATTTTGGAAGCAAGGTTTCCAGAACCTTGAGGTTCTTGTTGTTGGGAAAACATCATTTATTACCGTCTAATAAACCCTTAGTCATGAGACCCTTCAGATGTATATTGGTGGGCCTTATGCTTGGGGATGACCGCCCACATGTATCTTGGAGGGTTTAGAGATAAAGGAAGTTTCCAAAGGAATTTTTATATTTTAAAGTAGACTTATCGGATCCTGGTTGGGGTGGGGGTCAGTCAGGCTAGGATTGCCTTTTACCCTTAGCAAAGTATTAAGGTGTGAGTCCCTAGAGGAATGTCACTCTGCCTATTTCAAGGACTTCTCAGTGGGTTTCTAGATAGTAAGGAAATTTAATAACTTTTCTTCTGCCCCTGTTTCCCACATCGACCCTTAAAGTCTTTTGTTATTTTCTGGAAGGTGGTTTCTTAAAGGTGTCATGATCAGTCTAGTCTTAGATTATAACGACGATTCAATATATTTTGTTCAGTTTTTTCCCACATCAGGAGAGCCCAACATAGTTTTGGTATTCCCCTCCTAGGTAAGGAGAAAGCTGGCTGGGGGCATGTCTGTCTGCCAGCACTGGATGGTGACGTTTTCCCACCTCCACCCCCTACTCAAGCCTCACACCCCCTTGGCTCTGCTGTTCTTTGCCTGAATCTGCTGAGGAAACTCCTGATTCTGCTGGCTCACTAGGGAGTGCCCCCCAGCTGAAGTCACCTGTCCAGGAATTGCCCAGAGGCAGGGCACTTTGGCCCACTGACCACCAAACTGCTTCATTTACAGTTGGGAGATGAGTTACAGGAGGCAATGGGCTGGGCCCTTTCATTCCGGTGGTTTCCTTGGAGTGTGTTTTCCTTGGAATGCAGCTGAGAGCATTGACAATTCTCTTGGGTTTTAGTATCCTGTGTGTGTGTGTGTGTGTGTGTGTGTGTGTGTGTGTGTAAAATTTATATTTTAGAAAACTTACTTTGCAGTTTGCAAGGAACTGAGGAAATAAAAATCTTTGGTGACACTAAGGAAAACTAACCACTTGAATTATGTCAGCCCCCGAGGGACCACTGCCAGGATTTTTGCTTCTGGTCCTAGTTTAGTCTCTGGCCTTTTGGATGCAATTAACTACAATGTTTTATTCCTCCTGAGAAAATGCTCACAATATGTGTGGACTGGGGTCTGTCTGTCTGTATTTATATATTGCCCCCTTTTCCCCCCTTTTTTCCTACATTTTCTATGATCTGGAAAATTCTCTGAGAACCTGAACACTAGGATCGACTAGCACTGGGGTCTGATTGGGATGTCTGCTTTTATTTCTTCACCTGTGACCTGGATATCCTATATAAGAAGCCCTGGAGGGAGGCTAATTGCAGATTCTGAGCTCCTGAAATGGGGCTCTGGAATCTGTCCCCTGCTGGGCCTAAAATCAGCATTTCAAAACAAGTTCCCCAGTAATTCTTACACACATTCCAGTGTTACTCCAGTGTGGCTTTCCCTCTCAAATGGAGACTTCTTAGAAATGTATTCACACACAGAATCGACTACAGGGAATGACAGTATCATAAAGGAGCTTGGAGGAAGTGAGCTCCTCCTTGTGCCAGGAGGATTGGCTGTTATTTTGGGGAGACCCCCCCGCCTTGCTCCCATTCACAAACAGAGCCAGTATGCCCTCCTAATTTCAGCTCAGGAGGGACACCACGCTGGCTGCCTGCCTCTCATATTCCTTCCCTATAGGCCCAGCTTCTCTGCTCACCAGATATGCCTTCTCCATTTTTGTTTTACGCTTGGAATTTGACAACACAACTTTTGGATGATCTGTGGTGCTTAAATAATGGTTCTTTGAGGACCCAAATTTCAGAATCCACTTGTTAGCTTCATGTGTCTCTCTTGCTCAGAAATGAGGGGCCCTGGTTTGTCCGGAGCCCACCTCCATTTGTCAGGGTAGATCGTGGGCCCTGAGGCAGTTCTTACTTCCCTTGTGGGGAACCCCCAGCAGGACTGTGCACGGAGGCCAGAAGGACATGTAGGTGGGTTACTGGGCCCATAGTAAGAGTGATAAGGAAAAAACTGTACTCTAAGATGGCCAACCAAACCGTCAAGGGAATTCCAGGCCCTGTCTCAGAGCCCTTCGGGGGTCTTCTCTACCCGGCTTCCCAGGTGTGCCAAAAGTACCAACTATGCGGAAGTAGAAGGATATAAATTACCCTCCCTGCTTGTGCTGGGGGCTCAGACCTTTGGAGAGCACTCTTCTCTGAGCCCACTGGTGTGAAATAAACCTCCGATCCTCCAAGGTCTCCGAGTGCCGCTTGGTTCTTCCGCCAGGATCCAGTCCAGGTTCCGTAACATTTGGTTCCCTGAATGGGAAACTCAACTGCATTGGCCCACTGTTACCACTGGTTTTGGGGCAACAGGGGTGACGGAACAAGGGCCCTAAAGGAGAAGGTGTGATGCCTAATCTTTGGCAGACTCCTGCCCAGGCGCCTTGGAGCGGCTCCACCCTGCTGTTCCCACCCAACTCAGAGGAGACCTGGCAGGTGAGGACCTGGTCCCAACGTCAGATTCTGGTAAGTCCCAGGACCCAGTCAGGCCCACCTGTCAGGGTGGGAGGGGAGACTGACGACCTCCACAGGAAGGAATTTCTGAAAGGAATTCCACATTCCATAGGGCAGGGCCTGGGAGGTGGGGGGAGGAACTGTAAGACCTCCTGGAGTGAGTGTGTGAGTGAATGTGCAGTTTGACCTGGCTTGTCAGGCAATCTGATTCTGTGGCTTCACGGGCGGGCACCCTTAGGGTCCCCAGAAGCCTACGGAGTCCCAGTGGGCCCTAACCTGTTTCTGTGGTGACCTCATAGGGTCTAAGGCAAGCCCTTGGGGCACGAGTCTGGGGTTTATATGGACTCACTATGGATAAGAGGACCCCAGGTCTCCTCCGGGAGGATGGACAGGTGAGCATCTGAGTGGTCTCTCCTCTGGAGGGACACCCACTCTTTGTCTTTAGGCCAATGACATAGGGAGGGAACACAGAGGGTAGACAAGAGAGCCCCTGCTTACCATGCGTGGCAGCTCTTCAAAACTTACGGTCTTAGACTGTATGCTCAAAAATTTTAAGAATGGATTCTTGGGAGACTAAGGGATCAAAACACCTCCTGGAAAATTAGACACATGTGAACTCGAATGGGCCACCTTTAGGGTTGACCGGCCCTCTGAGGGTGCCCTAAAACCTACCTACCCACTGTCCAGGTCATTTACAAAATTATGATCGGGACTCCGGGACACCTTGACTAATTCTCATATATTGATTCCTAGCTTCAGGTAGGCCAAACTCTGCCCCAATTCTGTGCTAATAGGAAGGACCAAAGTAGGATATTTGCAAGCCAAGTAAAAGAGCCCAAAGGCTGTAAGGAAGCAAAGCCTATCAGGAAGTTCCTGCCTGAGGGCAGCAGGGGCAGCAACAGGGATGAGCTCTGGACAAGGATGAGCCTGCCAGGAAGTTCGAGGACCACAGTCCTCCTCTGACCCGGGGCCTAAAGCTGAGCTGCAGGAAGACAGTGCTCCTGCTTCTTCTCAGTGGCATGTGTGGGGAGATTTAGCAGCTCTGACAGCCCACAGGAAACTTGATCCAGACAGAAACAGGATGTAAAATAACAGGAGCTTATGTTTAGGGTTGGGGGCAGGGGGCGCCTAGGTGTCTCAGGCCGTTAAGCCTCTGCCTTCTGCTCCGGTCACAATCCCAGGCATCTGTCAGGATGAGGACTTTAAGGAATATTCCCAAGCAGCTGCCGAAACTCCCTTCGTTTCTGGGAAATTCCTTGTCTTGTCTGGCCCGACGTGGACTTCCTTTCCCCCTTGTTGGTGGGAAAACATGGCGTCTGCTCCACTATTGGAGTTGATGAGCTCCTAAACCAGGAACCCTTTCTCTGTGCTCTGGCAGCACTTAGTCTCTTCTGCCTCCCCATTCCCCGTCTCCCATTTCTGCACCACCTTGGATGTGTCCTGCATTACTGACTTCTAGACCTTCCTTGGTGCCTTGGGCACCATGGCTCTTCCTCCCTTCACTGTCAGGGAGCAAGAAGAGCACCCCTTGGACTCAACACCACCCACTCCAGATCTCCCCACGTGTCTCAGTGAAAATTGACCATGGGGAGAACATAATTCAGTATTTAAACTAAGTTAAGTTTGTCGGTTTGATTAAGATAGATATTTTAAGTTATCAGCAGTAAAAGTGAAATTTTTATTCTGACAAGGTTTACTGAAAGTCAAATAACCTCGTGTTATCTCTCTCTGTTGCAATTTGTTAGCAAAAAGATGACAAAAATGATGGTTAATTGTCTGTCTCTTCAAAGTTTTCATGGGTAATTATTAAGATAGCTTTCAAAGTCTTTGGTAACCTGGAACCTTAAAGTTTTCCTTGGATGATAAATGGAATTAAATTCATTGTGGACATCTCAGTCTTTTCCAAATAAGAAAGTGCTAAATTATTGATAACTGGACATAGGTTTGTGCTTTTGACTTCTTATTACAGAGAAACGAAGAATATTTAAATCTGTTGGTAAACATATTTTGTGCTTAACTGATTCACAGATTTGTCCTCTAAAGAATCCTAGTGTAACAGGTCACAGTTGGTTACTCCTTCGTCTTCACTGGAAACTAAGGTTTCTAAAGAGTACAAAATTCTGCTAACTGTAACTAATGCTGATGAAAATAAGGGAAACAACTGTGTATGTGGAAAAGTAGGAGATATATAAGAAAAATAAGGAATGGGAATGCATTTTTGTTGAAGGTAAAAGAAGGTTATTTTGTCCTAAATGAGATGATTGTTTGGAAAGAAATAGCTTGGGACAAAATCTGAATGCAAAGGAAAGTTGTAGGAGGATTATGGAGGGAAAATTTTGGAAAGGAATTTCAGATGTGGTCGCGATGGACCAAGATTGAAATGAATGGATTTTATTTTATTTTTTTTTTAAACATTTTATTTATTTGACAGAGAGAAACACAGCGAGAGAGGCAACACAAGCAGAGGGAATGGTAGCGGGAGAAGCAGGCTTCCTGCAGAGCAGAGAGCCCGATGCGGGGCTCGATCCCAGGCCCCTGGGATCTGACCTGGGCCGAAGGCAGACGCTTAACAACTGAGCCACCCAGGCGCCCCAAATGAATGGATTTTAAAGTACATTGGTATAAGATTGAAAGTCTGCCTTCTCTCTCTTCAAAAAAGCAAAGTATTCTCCAATTGTTGGTCTGCTCTTGATAAGAAAATGCAAATAGTTTTTTCTCTCTGCCTGCCCAGAAAAACCAGTTTCTGTGTCTCTAACCCTAACCCTTTATCAGGTCTTTACCATCCCTAATCCTATTTAGGTGTGTGTTTTAAGACTTTCTAAGGTTTTAACAAACTTCCCAAGACTTAAACTGTAAATGAAGTCTTCTTAACTTATTAGGCCTTTTATTTGGTATGATAAGTCACTCGGGAAGTACAGTTAAACAAATGGTAACCCTTGGGTTACATTTCGGTGGGTGCTATAACTTTTCTGGAGGTAATGTGCAATTCCTAAAGTTTTAATGTACTAATACAAGATCACCACTCAGTATTCTGGCTATTGAAGTGTTGTGCATCGCAGAATAACTAAGCTTCCTTGTCAGCTGTATTGTGGTGAACTCTCATATCGGACCATTGAACTCTCATATCAGTAGTGTCTGTTTCTGAGTTTTTATCATTTACAGTTGTTCTTGTTGTCTTACAAAATGAGTTTCATCTTCAAGAAAGTTCAAATAAAGGACTTTTAGGACAAAAACAGGTATTCAATACCTTCAAGATCAAAACTGAAATGAGTAAGAATTTCCAGAACTAAGAAAAACTTTAAGTATTCATTTGTGAGTAAATTGAAGCATTCAACTTTTCTGTCTGAACCCTCTAAGATTCAAACGGCCTCAGTAAGTATTCTTTCTTCCATGGCAATCATAGTCATTGGGATAAGTTCAATAAGAATCTGTTCTCCTTGTAACAGGACACTATTGGAAACAATTGGTTATTTAACAAGGCATTGACTGGAATGTCATATTTGAGAAAGACATGTGTAAACTCAGATATGACCAGATAGCTTAAAGGAACTAAGGTTGACTTTATGAAACATGGAGTCATAAAGCCCCTTGAAATTGTTGGCCTGATACCTGGCTTACAGAGTTCCCAGCAGCCTCATCAGGTGAATAAAGAATGTCACTTCCTGGTAAGTGCAGGAACCTCAGGATACTTTGCGGACCTCAGGAAGAGGAATTCACCCAATCTACAAGTATTGCAGGCATGTCTGATGGCAAGTACTTGGCTTGGCTTCTGGCCTGGAGAGGCTACTAAAAGTTCAAGCTAAAGATTCCTTATAAGAAGTTCCAGCAAAGCAGATTCTAAAAGATCTATATGATCAATCATTCTTGCTGAGCTTATGTAAATAATTATGCCATTTGTTAAAACTGGACTTGTTTTTCAAACAAATTAGTCTTATTTGGCTATCTCTGGAAATGAAGGTTATTATAGAGAAAAATTATGTTTCAATAACATAATTCTAGTTTGTGGGTGTTAAATTCTAGTTCTGGTTGTTTTTTGAATAATGTTTACCTAAGCTAGACAAGAGACCAAAGGCCCCCAATAGATGATGGGAGGCAGACTTATTAAATACCAGGCAATGCTTCAAATAATACCTAAATTCTGTCAAACTTTAAGCCCAGCTACCCCTGCGCCTGGACCTGAACATCATACTTCTATAGGGCATAACTGTTGAAGGTCATTGATCTTGTTTATTCTAGTCAAACTGGATTTAAAAGATTCCTGCAGCTATAATTCACCTCAAAGACTCTATGGAAGACTACCCCCTGTGATAAGCAGGCTTAGAGGAGACCTCGAACATATTGGAGACTTAGAAGTGTCCCAACACCTCCAGCTCCTGGGAAAAACTCCAAGGTGTATCTCCTGAGAAGCTTTAGAAAGGACCCTGATCCCCATGGGTGACTGGGCTCATCCCCAACTGGGGGACATGATATGGGTAAAAGATTTTAAAAAGGAGCCACTCCAACCCACTTGGATGGGGGGGTAATCACATCTATCATCTAGTGATACTGGTAACTCCCACTGCTGTTAAAGTTGCAGCTATCACTCCCTGGACCCAACATTCCAGAGTAAAGAAGGCTCACCAGTTTCCACACCAGTGGAAAGCCCAACCACACTCTACGGACCCCTCTGGCTCCACCTTTGGCGAACCCTCACCGGCTGATGGACATCTGTTCACTGTGGTCCCTGGCTATCATCAATGTGATATCCTTCACCTCAGGAGTCAGACTTACACTGCTGCTCCTTCTGATTGGACTTTCTCCTAGAAACTTGTTATTGTTATTGCTCATTGGGCAACTGTAGGAACCTTAGGATGGATTACTAAGTTCATAGAAAACACTGTTACCAGGCAAGCCACTACCCAGATACTAGTCTTCCAGGGCTATCAGCCCATAGTAGATAATAATGATGCTCTCTAAACTAGGTGTTTAAAGGGCATCAAAGAGGACAATGATAAGGGAAAAACTGTATTCTAAGATGGCCGACCAAACCAGCAAAGGAATTCCAGTCCCCGTCTCAAAGCCCTTCTGAGTTCTTCTTCCCTACCCTGTTTCCTGTGCACAGGAAACCTCCTATCCTCCAAGGTCTCTGAGTGCCACTTTGTTTTTCCACCAGGATCCAGTCCAGTTTCCGTAACAAGAGGGGACCCCTGAGCCTGACATACCCCACCAAACCTGGCATTGTTATCAGCTGGGATTATGGAAAAGATCTAGCACCACATTTTATAGCAAGTTGCATGTGGCCCCTGACGAGTGAATACCCTATGAGCTGACTGAGACCCCCCACCCCCGAACACTAAGACCAGGAGAATACGACCCAGATCACATTCACCACCTCCAGCACCCTAGCCAACCATGCTGTCCTTTACACTTCTGGTCATACTGCAGGCATGTGATGGACTCCAGCAATGAGCTCACCTACACTGTGCCCATCCATGCAGGCATGCCATCCTGTGTCTGGACCCCGCTGGCCAGGACTTGACAGATTACCTTGGGAGATCCTCATGGAGCTTTACCATCATGCCAGGCAGGAAATTGTGTGAAACCTCAAGGAGAAGCCCTGCAGTTTTGCCCTGGACTTGGAGTAGGGGATGGCTAGCAATCTCCAGCTCCCCTTGGAAAAGAGCTGTGAGCCTGAGAAGGTCAAGTTCTCATCATTGGTGACAAGTGGTTCTGCTGCCCTGGGGTTCTTACAACCTTCCTTCCTGGGCATGGGATCCTGAGACATGCATGAAACTAACTGCAACTCCAGTGTAAAGTGTGACCGTCCACAACATGTGACACTTACACCAATGCAGTGTTATCTGGTGGGACCACCTGTACAAAGGCTTTGCCAATAGGATGGAGAGGAAGCTCCTCACTGACACCCAACATGATGAAGGCTGAGATCATTATACTGAGCGCAAGTGTCTGTGTGGATCGGTGGTTCCATTCTGGCCTCCCTGCTCACCTTCTGGCAGATGTGGATCAAGCAAGCAGGAGAACCACAAGTGTTACCTTCTTTCTTGATGAACCCTCACTTGTACAGAAAATGAGAAGACATTGTCATGGCTGAATTTATTTATTTTCTCCTTTTGACTCAGGATTTAAAAACTGGAATGGTGAAGGTGACAGTAGTCAATTGGAATTCTCTTCCCCAAAGTTCTGCAGTGTGACTTCAGTGTTTCGATTATATACTTCTTTTTTTGAGTCATTCCAAACATCATGAGATGCATTGTTCCAGGAAGTTCCATGCCTTCCCAAACACCTCCCCACATTTCCCTAAGGAGAACAGCTCGGATCTCACCCAGTCCACTCAGGGAAGGGTGATAGCATTGCTTTTATATAAATTATGTAGTCCATTTTTTTTTCATCTTCTGCCTGAATGCTTATTCTTATTTTTTTCAATTGAATACCTATTATTTAAATTTTTTTCAGCTAACCTCTTTTTTTGAAGTTTTAACTTACTTCCAGTTAGTTAACGTACAGTGTAATATTAGTTTCAGGTGCCCAGTTCAGTGATTCAGCAATTACACACATCATTTGCTTCTCATCACAAGTACACTCCTTAACCCCCTTCACCTTTTTTTTTTTTTTTTTTTAAAGATTTTGTTTATTTGACAGAGAGAAACACAGCGAGAGAGGGAACACAAGCAGAGGGAATGGTAGCGGGAGAAGCAGGCTTCCTGCCGAGCAAAGAGCCCGATGCGGGGCTCGATCCCAGGCCCCTGGGATCTGACGTGGGCCGAAGGCAGACGCTTAACGACTGAGCCACCCAGGCGCCCCCCCCCTTCACCTTTTAATCACCCTCCCCCCACCTCTCCTCTGGTAACTATTAGTTTGTTTTCTATACTTAAGAGTTTGTTTCTTGGTTTGCCCCCCTCCCCACCTTTTTCCCTTTGCTCCCTTGTTTCTTAAATTCCACACATGAATGAGAACATATGGTATTTGTCTTTCTCTGACTGATTTATTTCACTTAGCATAATACTTTCTAGCTCCATCCACATTGCAAATGACAAGATTCCATCCTTTTAATGGCTGAGTAATATTCCATTGTATATTTATACCACATCTTCTTTATCCATTCATCACTTGTTGGATATTTGTCTGTTTCCATAATTTGGCTTTTATAGATAATGCTGCTATAAACATCAGAGTGCAAGTATCCCTTCAAATCAGTATTTTTGTATTCTTTGGGTAAATACCAAGTAGTACAATTCCTGGATTATAGAGTAGTTCTATTTTTCACTTTTTGAGGAACCTCTGTAGTGTTTTCCAGAGTGGCTGCACCAGTTTGCATTCCCACCAACAGTGTAAGAGTGTTCTTCTTTCTCCACATGCTCACCAGCATGTGCTGTTTCTTCTGTTGTTAATTTTAGCCATTCTGAGAGGTATGAGGTGATATCTCATTGTAGTTTTGATTTGTATTTCTCTGGTGATGAGTGACATTGAATATCTTTTCACATTTCTATTGGCCATCTGTATGTCTTCTGGGAAAAAAAGTCTATTTATGTCTTTTCCCCATTTTTTAATTATATTTTTTTTGGATGAGTTTTTAAAGTTCTTTATATATTTTGGAAAATAATCCTTTATCGAATATGTCATTTGCATATATTTTCTCCTAGTCCATGGGCTGACTTTTAATCTTGTTGGTTGTCTCTTTCACTGTTCAGCTTTTTATTTTGATGAAGTCCCAATAGTTTATTTTTGCTTTTGTTACCCTTGACTCAGGAGATGTATCTAGAAAGAAGATGTTACGGCCAGTGTTAAAAAGGTTACTGCTTGTGTTCTCCTCTAGGATTTTAATGATTTCGTGTCTCACATTTAGTTCTTCGATCTATTTTGAATTTATTTTTGTGTTTCGTATAAGAAAGTGGTCCAGTTTCTTTCATTTGCATGTTACTGTCCAGTTTTCCCATTTGATATTCTTTCCTGCTTTGTCAAAGATTAATTGACCTTACAGTTATGGGTTCATTTCTGAGTTTCCTATTTGGTTCCATTGATCTCTGGGTCTGTTTTTGTGCCGGTACCATTCTGTCTTGATCACTACAGCTTTTTAATATAACTTGAAGTCTGGAATTGTGATGCTTCCAGCATTGCTTTTCTTTCTCAAGTCGCTTTGAGTATTTGGGGTCTTTTGTGGCTCCTTACAAATTTCAGGACTGTTTGTTCAAGCTCTGTGAAAAATGCCTTTGGCATTTGTTTGCATTAACAATGTTTGTTCTTCTAATCCATGCGCATGGAATGTCTTTCCATTTCTTTGTATCGTCTTCAGTTTTTTCCATCAGTGTTTTATAGTTTTCAGAGTACAGATCTTTTACCTCTTTGGTTAGGTTTATTCCTAGGTATCTTATCATTTTTAGTGCAACTGTAAATGGGATGGATTCCTTGATTTCTCTTTCTGCTGCTTCATTATCGGTGTAAAAAAATACAACAGATTTCTCTACATTCATTTTGTATCCCCCAACTTTACTGAATTCGCTTACCAATTCTAGCAATTTTTTGGTGGAGTCTTGGATTTTCTATGTAGACCATGTCATCTGTAAATAGTGTAAGTTTGACTTCTTCCTTACTGATCTGGTACCTTTTATTTCTTTTTGTCTGTTTGCTGTGGCTAGGATTGTTTGAGTGGTCAGTCATAATGGCCCCCTTTTTTGCCACCAAACTTTTAATGTGTGGAGACTTTTGGTCTCCTTGAGCATTGGCTGAGATGGTGAGGCAGTTCACTAAAAGTGCATACCTTAAGGGGAGGGGGGAAAAAAACAAAACCTGACCAAAGTCCTTGATTGGCTATAGTCTGGGATAGGCTGCTCCAGGTTCTACCTCTTAGTCACATCTGGAACAGAATGAGTTGTCTCTGTCATTGCCCCAATTTTTAAAAGGCTTGGAGGGGTCTTATTAAATTCATGGGTCAGGGCACTGGAAGCTCCTATTGTATATAACCGACCACCATTTATTCTACACATCCACTTGGATGTGTCCTTTCTCCCTTATAATGCCTCAACCTCGGTATACTCCTGGCTAAGATGGCATGTATAACCTTGGGGGAGAGGGAGATTTTGCTTCTGTCCCCAAAATCCTGGCACGTGAAGTGACCTCACCCTCCCTACCAAGGACTTGAACAAAACCCTCGTTACACATTGTTCCCAGCCTAAGAGACAAACTACCACATCACTTGGTTAGATCAGTGGGCATGAGTCTCCAGGTTGAGGCTAGGTTTCATGATGCCTTGCAGTGTTTAGCCAAGATCTTGTCAAACCTGCCCCATGACCCACTTGTACCCAACCTGCTTTCTTGGATATGGTGGCAGCTGAGCAGTCTGTGGGACCACGCCTTTACAGTGTGCACCCAGATGTAGGGCTATAGTTCATTATCATGGTTTCCCTGGGTCTCAATCTTTTCTTCTTGTAAACCCTTAACCCCACCCTCTGCCATATCTCAGTGTTGTCACCAACATGGCCTTTGAAATCCCCAGAAAACTCTCTGGTATGTTTCATACCTCCTCAGTTCTGGCCTGATCTGCTACCCCAAAGAGAGACCTTCCGACAGGATGGCGATGAAAGGCACCATATTGAGAGGGTAGCTTCGAGACAGACCCTCTGGCTGCCCTTGTCATCAAGCTGGACAAGAGCGCTGTCCACAAACACTGAGATATCCCCTCATGTGGATTCTCCAAGCCCACCACCTCTTCCCAGTGCTGATCACAGGGAGAAGTGAGGCATATTTGATAGGACCAGCTGCTATTTCTGCTGACCCGGGGTGTTGGTCTTCATGGAGCTGGCAGCCCTGCGTGTCCCTCTCTGCAATCACCCTGCCCTTAGCAACTCCACTGCCTGCTGTGTGGGGAAGAAGAGTGGCAGTGGGACGGCACAGAATCTCTCCTGCACTCACTGGGGAGCTTCTCCCTCCCGCTACCGTGGCCGTGTGAGGAATTGGCTGGCTTCTCCCCTTCACTGGCCTCCCAGCTCACTGCTGTAGCTGCCAGTCCCTCGCTGCAGCATGGATGTTGCATTAGCACCTGGGACATCGTTACCCTGCCAATCTTTCCCCTCCGCAGTGTACACTTTTTCAGTCATCCAAAGACAAGGGGCCTGATTTTGGGCCTTCCACCCCTTCGCTACTCCCTCGCTCCAACCTTGTTTCCTCAAACTTTGCTCAGGGGTCATGGCCCTGTGCAGTGACCTCATACAGGGCAGTGGAGCATCTAGTGGTGTGGACCGAAGTAGAGATCAAGAGAATGGACTCTGTAGCCGTTTTTAGCCAGGGTCCACGTGCAAGTTTAAAGGTTTGGTCTCTCCATCTGTGAAATTGGAATGATTGTGGCACTCCATTTCCTAGGAACGTTATTGGCACAAATGAGGACATACGTGTAATACGATTAACATTGTGACTGGCCCAGAGTGCCCTTAGCAAGTCTTAGTCATTGTTCACTATTACTAACCAGTGGTCACCCCACTCTCATCTGCACTCCACATAGATGTCCTGAAGCTGCCCTCGTGCAGCACAGGCTGTAGGAGAAGGCAGGAGGAAGCGCGTGAGTCCGCGGGAGACCCGCTGCTCTCTGAGAACCTCTAAAGCCCACGTCAGGGATTGTACCTTTATCTCCGAATAAATTCAGATTTATGACCTCACCTGAAGGTTTATCTTCTAATTCCTAGTTTGAAAAGAACTATTAATGAACTTACCACACATATACCCTCACTCACCCACTCGCACATACCCAAAAGATATGGACCGGGTTCATAACAGGATATGCAAATCAGAATTTGAAAAGGGGGCCACTGTTCTGTAGCAAATGGAAATCTTTCTAAAAATGTCCAATCTCTTAAAGAAATAAAGCACAAGGCATACACACGTTTGGGAGAGGAAGTGTTGGGCTAAGAGCAGGGGCTCCCCCAAGGCCAGCTCCTATCCGGTTGCCTGTTTTAACTTTTTGTTTCTTGCCACTTTATGACTCAGAGGAGATGTTTCTGAATTTAAGAATTTTAACCAGCTTTGTATTTGAAGGGCAAGTTATTTATTTAAATTTTGTAGGTCTCACAGCCCTTTCTAATTAGCCATTAATACCTTTGCTTTCCCTACCTGGTTAATCTACAAAGTAGGTAGGGGTCATGTGATGACTTTCTGCCAATAGAAGCTCTGAGAGTTGGTTCATTTATCCTTAACGCAGCAGGCATAGTTCCAGGGCTACATACTCACAGTGTGGCCTCTACTGTTTTTTAAAAAAGATAATCCACATAGACTGTGGACTATGAGCAACAAACTGAGGGTTTTGGAGGGGAGGGGGGTAGGGGTTGGGCGAGCCTGGTGGTGGGTATTGAGGAGGGCACGTATTGCATGGAGCAATAAATACGTGTGTGGTGCAAAACAATAAATCTTGTAACACTGAAAAAAATAAATAAATAAAATTTAAAAAAGAAAATAAAAGGATAGTCCCCTATGCCTTTGTTTATCAAGTCCTTGGTTGGCTATCTGTGATTCTTTTTTTTTTTTTTTTAAGATTTTATTTGTTTGACAGAGAGAGAAATCACAAGTAGGCAGAGAGGCAGGCGGAGAGAGAGGAGGAAGCAGGCTCTCTGCTCAGCAGGGAGCCTGAGATCATGACCTGATCCGAAGGCAGAGGCTTTAACCCACTGAGCCACTCAGGCACCCCTGGCTATTCTTAAATTGTTTCTGATTCTTAAATTGTTTTCCCCTTTAGTTCTTAATTTCAAGCCACCTCCCTAATCAGAGCTCAGATGTAGAAGCAGGAGGCCTTAAGTAAAATTTTCCTCACTAGGTGGAAAAAAATCTGTCTGGATAATATGACATTGTTTAAGCCTTTTGCTATTTTTAAATAATTTTATCTATATGGAGAGATCCATATTCATTACAGAAAATGTAAGGGTTTTTTCCCGTCACCAGATGAATATACACTCCTAACACACGTATTTTAATCTTCTGCAAGTCATTTTCCCCCACTGTTTATTGTGATAACATCGTCAAATAATGAGAGATGACTTTGACACTGTTCTGTTGGTTTTAGATACAGACGCGTTCCAGTTTGCTTAACGAAAGTCCTGTGGTTGGGCCTTTAGGTTCTTGCCAATTTTTACTGTTTTATTAATAAGATAATCTTCTTTCTAAATAAATCTGTGTGGTCTGTTTTAAATATATGACCTTTTGTGTCTGGCTTCTTTCACTTAGCATAATGTTTCTGAGGCTCCTCTGAGTTGTGTCCTGTGTCAGTACTTCATTTCTTTTTACCGCTGAATGATGCTCCATAGTATGTATTCAGATTTGCTTAGCTATTCATCAGCTGATGGACATTTGGGCTGTTTCTACCACCTTTTGGCTATTGTGAATAATGCTACCATTAACATATCTTTGTTTCTTTTCATTTCTTTTGGGTATAAATTTAGGAGTGGAATTGCTGTATTCTTTGGTGTAATTCTACATTTAACTATTTGAAGGCTTATGGCATTTAAAAAAATAGAGTTTTACCACAGTTTCAGATTTACAAAAAAAAAAAGAGAGAAGGTATTATAGAAAATTTCCATATACTTCACACCCAGTTTCCCCATTATTAATTTCTAATATTAATGTTACATTTGTTACAATTAATAAACCAGTATTTATATATTATTAACTGAAAGCCATGCTTCTAGATTTCCTTAATTTTTACCTAATATCCCCTTTCTGTTCTAAGATTCCATCCAGCATAGCCAATTACATTTAGTCATCATGTCCATACTTTCAGATTTCCTTAATTTTTACCTAATATCCCTTTTCTGTTACAGGACTCCCGCCCAGGATAGCTATTTACATTTGGTCATCTTGGCTCTTCTTGGCCGTAACAATTTCTTAGATGCTCTTTGTTTTTGATGACCTTGACCGTTTTGAGGAGTGCTGGTCAAGTTTTTGTAGCACATCCTTCTATTGGGAATTTCTTCTCATGATTAGCCTGGGGTTGCATGTTTTGACTAGGAAGACCATATAAGTAGAACACCATTTTCATCTCATTGTATCAAGGTTACATGCTGTCCTTGTGACCTATCACTGTTGATGCTGACCTTGATCACCTGTCTGAGGTGTGTCAGACTTCTCCACTATAAAGTCCTCTTCTTTCCACTTCTTTCCACACAGTGCTCTTTGGAAGGAAGTCACAATGTGCAGTTCACACTTAAGGGTGGGGACTGTGCTCTACCTCCTCGAGGACAGAGAAACTACCTACATAAATTGTTTGGAATTTTTCTCCACAGGAGATTTGTCCCTTTTCCTCCACTTACTAGTCCATTCAATCATTTATTTATGTTGGCGTGGACTCATGAGTGTTTATTTTGTACTTCAAGTTATAGTCCAGGGATACATGATTTATCTTGTTGTTCAAGTTGTTCCAGCTTTGGGCATTGGGAGCTATTTCAGTTGCTTGTGTTCTTTTGACATAGGCCATCACCGTGTGGGTTTTTTGGCTTGGTCTGGTTTGGTTTGGTTTCGTTTGAGCATTACCTTAGTTCCTGGCACTGCAAAAGACACGTGGGCCCATCTTACATATTTCCTGTTTCAGTGCTAGAATCAGCCATTTCTCCAAGGAGCTCTGGTTTCTTTATTGGAGAATGGAATCAGACACTGAAATCTGGATCCTAGGTTTTATGACATTTTTGATGTTCAAAAGCCCATGGCATTAAACTCGATTTAGTAAAATTACTGATATTTTACTATTTTCTTGCTTTGCAAGAAGGGTAACCTTAAAATACTTTCTCCGTTCTAGGAATAGATGGCTAGATGATGTAAATTCAGACCAAATAACATATATCCTTTTAATTATTTCTTGGTTATATTTTTAACATTTGAATCTTTAAGTGTATAAGATATACTTTTGGTACATGGTATCGAGTAGCTATTTTTTTTCCAGAATAAATTACTAGTTCTCTCAAAAGAATTATACTCTTATTATTTATTTATTTATTAAAGATTTTATTTATTTATGATAGAGAGAGACACAGCAAGAGAGGGAGCAAGAGCAGGGGGAGTGGGAGAGGAAGAAGCAGGCTCCCCACCGAGCAGAAAGCCTGATACGGGGCTCAATCCCAGGACCATGCGATCGTGACCTGAGCCAAAGGCAGACACTTAACAACTGAGCCATCTAGGCGCCCCTATTTTATACTTTTAAAGTAACTTTTCCTTGGTCTTTGAATCTTGAGATTCACTGGATTTGAAATTGATTGGATTAAGAGTTAAGCTATGTGAGCTCAGTCTAGTCCATATTGTCCCTTAATACAGTTGAGGGATATGTCACTGGTAAAATCAGAATTGGTTTGCCCTCCATTTTTCTTATATCTTAATGAACAGTTTCTAGAGGCAGTGGATGCATGTCTTCTTGCTTGGGAAATCTAGCTTCTTGCTTTGCTCATGGAGTTTTCTTTTAGTGTTACCTCTGTGGAAGTCCCTCATTGGAAAACCTGTCTGGTCCAATTTAGCAGGAGGTAGCTTTAAACTTTCTGTTGCCCAGGTGTTACTGGGGTGTGATTGTGAGAAACAGAATACATGAAACATTTTCTGAAAGATCTTTGGTCTTTTACATGTTACCACCAGGGCAAAGCAGAGCAGAAGTGTACTGGGTCTGCTAGTCTGGGTCCTTTGTAGACTTGCCCTTGTGTTGGTTTTTGTCCCAACCTTGCACTATGGGTTGCTATGAGAACTAGTTGCCCTGAAACCACACTTGGATTTATCCTCTGGGGTCTTCATGGTGGAAGATGGTGGTCCTTTCCATCACCCTATGCTTCCTATATGCTAGCCTTAGGAAGAATTCTTATCAGAGTTGTGGGCCAGTAGAAACTTCCCCAGGTGGTTGGTGGTTAGTTTTTATCTCGTGGGCACTGTTTCCTTTACCATATGGTATTTCTTTCTTTGGTTTGGGTGATAGGAAGCTCAGAGGCAAATCCATGGTCCATTTAGGCAAAATCTTTGCCTCTTGCTGAATTATACCATCCTGCTTCCAATTTTTGCTTTGTCTTGATTTCCTTTTCCATTCAATTTTCCAGTTTTGGGTTTAAGGTTTCTCTACCTCTGCACTATTGATGTTCTTGGCCATATAATCCTTTCTTGTGGGGATCTGCCCTATGCTTTGTAGGATGTTTACCAGCATCCTTGGCTTCTGCCACCGGTAGCAGCACCACTTACACCCAGTTGTAACAAGCAAATATCTCTCCAGACATTTCCAGATGTTGCCTGGAAAGCAAAATCACTCCTTGGATGACAGTCACTGGACTATATATATTTATGTCATCACAAAAATATTTTTGCCTATAAGGCAATGTAGAACATTTTAAATTAACAACAAATAATGAAATGAAGAAGCCTTAATGGGTAAAGAATGGGGAGTGGGACATTTACATATGGACCTAATATAGAAAACCTAGAGCCTTTGTAAGTTGCCCAACCATCACTACAACTGCTCTGAACCCCTGTAAGTGTATTCACCTGGTGATTCTAGAGCAGCGTTTAGTCCATGGAAGTCGTCATGTTTTTAAAGAGAGAAGTTTCTGAAGCAGAGAAACAGAGGTCATATAACAGCCCAGCTTCCTTTGGGTCCGCCCACTCCACTACAGACAAAGAAGACAAGGGAGGGGTATCAGCACCCATTATTCACAGCCCACTGGTCAACCCCATGTCCACACACAGGCTGGCTTTCCACCGCTTCCACTGCCCGATGTGGTACCGTTTATAATTCAGAACATGTGGACATGGAAAATGAAGACAAAGAACATGAGTAGATCATAGAGATCATAAATGAGGACATAAGAATTGGGTTATTTGGCACCTTGGGGGGGGGCTGATTGTTTCTCAAGACTATTTTAAGGCTGCTTTATGTGCTAGTACAATTGTGTGACCCTTGAGCAATTTGCCTCTGGCCAGCAGTGGGCAATGGACATTTTGTACTTTTAAAATATTCTGTGAAAGACCATTAAAGTTGTCTATATTCCAAGGAAATCTTTACTAAGCTTTCAAAGCCAGAGCTAAAGAATAATAGGCAGTGCCCAGGCAAGCATTTTCATGTGCCTGTTCTGATTTTTTTAGTGGCAATAGGGATTCAATCATGCAAGAATGTGTTGTGTGTGTTTGTCTGTTTTAACAACACTTCACGCTAAAAGATCTTTCTTCAGAGTACATAACTGAGTTTTACACTGTTTTCCACCTGTCGAGATAGTGACATAGAGCACATTTTTCCCTTTGCTTGAAGAAATGTGATTTCATTTCACTTTCAGGGCACATTCCTTTGCAATAGAAGCATGATGTAGTCTTTCTTTTGTTATTGCAGAATAGATGAATAAAGGTGTGGAGAAACATTTAGAAGCATTTTTAAAAAGCAGAGTTATAAAACTCAGTTCTGCATTCTTCATGACTTGGGTGTCCACAACTTGCTGACATCTGTCTGTGGCATTGTGTCAAGGGTAAGCAAAGAGATGTTCAGAAAACAATGAGTTACTTTAGTTTAAAATCAGGCATGTCTTTTGTGTTTTGTTTTGTTTTGTTTTGTTTTGTTTTGTTTTGTTTTGTTAGAAAGCAAATGTGACCCTCCCTCTGCAGACCCAGGGTTCCCTAGTGATGGCCCTTGATGGAATTATCTCAGGATGTGATTACTTGGTCTGGGAAGGAACCACCCACTGGCCACAGTACGCTTCCAAAACTATGTTTTAATTAATTGCACAATCTTGTTTAGTTTTTAGTCTTCCTTACTTGGCAGCACTCATTGTTTTGCTAGCGTCTTCATCTCTGTCACTAGCACTGTGCCAGGTGTAAAATAGATACTTAATACATACAAGATCAATTCATATTTAGTGATATGGACAATGTGCAAAAGCTTTTCCCCAAAAGGCATAGCAATCCTATCCATAACAGTTGTTCCCAATTCTTGAGAACATCTTTTTCAATCTTTTGACAATTTTCAGCTCTCCTGGAAATGAACTCTTTGATGCAACTGGGTGTTTGGGATGTTTGAGAGGGAGTGCCTCCAGCACCAAAATGATCTTCAGGGTTGTTTTCTGTGGGGCCCAAATGGCTGGGCCTCCGTATCCTTGTCTTTGGATGTGAGCCACATTTGGAAGGGTGTGACCTTGAGTGAGGCAGCTCTCTGCCACTGAGGCTGATCCTGAAGGGGCAGAAAGCAGAGCTGAAGGTGCGTGCACTCTCAGCAGCTGGGCCCATACATACATGCACATCTCTGTGTCCATTACTCCACCAGGGCTTTCCACATACTGTCTCTTGTCTTCACCGTTATCCTTAAAGTTGGTTAATATTTCCTTCAATTTGCCCTTGTGGAAACTGAAGTTCAGAGAGGTTAACCAATAAATAATATAAACTAATAATCCAATTAAGAATGGGCAGAAGACCTCAATAGCCATTTTTCCAAAGAAGACATGTGAATGGCCAATGCACATGAAACGATGTTCAACATCACTCATCACAAGAGAAAGTCTTATTAAAACCACAATGAGATATGACTTGATATATCTGTCAGAATGGCAAAAATTAAAAAAAAATTAAGAAATAACAAGTGTTGGTGAAGATGGGGAGAAAAAGGAACCTTTGTGCATTGTTGGTGAGAATACAATTCTCTGTAGCCACTCTGGAAACACTGTGGAGAGTCCTCAAAAAAAAATTATCATCATATGATCCATCAATTCCATTACTGGGTATTTACCCATAGATTCTGAAGACACTGATTCAAAAAGATGCAGGCACCCTTATGCTTATTGCAGCATTACGTATTATAGCTGAGTTATGGAAGCAGCTGAAGCATCCATCAATACATGAATGGATAAAAAAGATATGGTGCATATCTATAGTGGCATGTTATTCAGTCATAAAAAGGAAGATGAAATCTTGCCATTCAGGACAACGTAGATGGACCTAGAGGGTATAATGCTAAGTTAAATATGGCAGTCTGAAAAAGACAAATATCATATGATTTCATTCATGTGGAACTTGAGAAACAGAACAAATGAACAAAGAAAAAAAAGACCAAAAAAGCAGACTCTTAAATGCAGAAGACAAACTAGCAGCTACCAGAGGGGAGGTGACAGGGGGATGGATGAAGTAGGTGAAGAGGATTAGGAGTACATGCATTGCGATGAGCACTGAGTAATGTATAGAGTTCTTAGATCACTATATTGCATACCTGAAACTAATATAACACTGTGTGTTAATTATACTTGAATTTAAAAAAAGAATGTACACACACACACACACATATATATCATATAAACAGTGTTAAATATTTAAATTAAATTCAGCTCTGACTTTGAAGGCTGTGTGCCTTGGGTTTCTTTTGGGAGTGAATCAACCAAGTAAGAAGAGGAGCATGAATTGGGAGTCAGGAGACAGATTGTAGACTGGCCTGGCTGCTAACTCCAAGTGTGTCCTCAGTTGTTAAATCAATAAATATGGAGCTAAAATGAGCTTTGAAGCACATAAATCAGGAATCTTGTTAAAATGCGGAGTTGATCCAACAGGTCCTGAATGGAAATTGAGATTCTGCATTTCCAACAAGCTCTCTGGTAATGTGAGCACTGCTGGCACCTGAGGTCTCAGAAGACCCTGAAGTCTCCTCCAGCTCTGAGATTCAGGGGGTCTTGAACACATAGGAACAGCTTGTTTTGTTTTGTTTTTTTTTTTTTAAGATTTTACTTTTTTTTTTTTAAGATTTTACTTTTTTTTTAAGATTTTATTTATTTATTTGACAGAGAGAGAGAGAGAGAGAGAGAAATCACAAGCAGGCAGAGAGGCAGGCAGAAAGAGGGAAGGAAGCAGGCTCCCTGCTGAGCAGAGAGCATGTTGTGGGGCTCTATCCCCGGACCCTGAGATCATGACCTGAGCCAAGGCAGAGGCTTTAACCCACTGAGCCACCCAGGTGCCCCAGGAACAGCTTGTCTTTAGAGAATAATTCCAGTTGGTAATTAGAGAAGAAATAAGGAAATAGAGGAAAAATAATAAGTTTAGAGCAGACATGACCTTCACCAAGCAGTCACAATTGGTATCGCCAGTGATGATGTATTTTGACATGTACCTCCCTATAAGATGCACTAAGAGGAGCGTATCATTTCTGTGTACCCTTGTGTAAAACATGCAATTTCAATCTAATGAAAAAGTATTAGATGAACCCACACTGAGGGATATTCTACAAAATACGTGACCAGAACTCTTTAGAAAATGTCATTGACAAGGAAAGACTGAGAAATTGTCACTGATTAGAGGAGACCAAGGAGACATGACAAATACAACGAGGGATCTTAGATTAGAACTTGGAACAGAAAAAAGACAGTAAAACATGCAATTGGCGTCTCTAGTTTATACTATTACACAAAACACTTAGTTTTCACAAATGCATCATGGTGATGTAAGATGTTAACATTAGACAACGTTTCGTGGAAGGTAAACTGGAACTCTGTTCTATTTTTGCAACTTTTCTATAAGTCAAATCATTTAAAACTAATTTTTTTTTTAAGATTTTATTTATTTATTTGACAGAGAGACACAGAGAGAGAGAGGAACACAAGCAGGGGGAGTGGGGGAGGGAGAAGCAGCTTCTTGCCGAGCAGGGAACCCAATGTGGGGCCCAATTCCAGGATCCTGGGATCATGCCCTGAGCCAAAGGCAGACATTTAATGACTGAGCCACCCAGGTGCCCCAAAACTAAAAAATTTTTAAATTAAACACACCTATAGGTATATTCCTCAAAAATTTTCAGCCATTTTTATATGCAAAAACACATATACAATAGAGTACTTCAGACTTCATACATTATACTATATCAATAATGATGGTTTTTACTTTTCTATTATTTGTACCTCTTTTTCCTCCACAGAAGCTAGAACTCAAGAAATTTGAGATTATTGTTGTGGTCTTAGATATCCTGGTAGTATTGCTGACTCTAGAGGCTTAAGAATCAAAAATAATAATAACAAACATTTAATGTATTTACCGCAAACCAAGCGCTGTGCTAAATGCTTTATTCTGCCCAATAACCTGTTATTATTGCTAATTTATAGAAAAGCAAATATTTAGAGATGTAAAATGGCTTCTTCAAATTCACAGTAATTTGTAAAGCCAAGATTTGAACCAAGGCTATGTAACTTTGGAAACTTAGCTATTAGTTACAGTGCCCATAATACTACTTTATAATAATAACAACTGATATCAGATTTTTTAACATAGAAGGAAAGGTGCCATCACTGAAGCAACATTTTAAAGAGATCAGAATGACCGAGAAATCAACCAGTGGATGATTCTCCACTGGTTCTGGTGGAATCAGTTCCACTGATTCTCCTAGGCAAAGTAGGGTGTCCAGAGAAGATGGGGGTCCTAGGAGACCCCTCAGAATCCTGGCCCTGAGTCACTAGTTTGGGAGGGTTGGGGTAGGTAATGAAGACTTAGGTGTCTGTCTCTGCATGCCCCTTCCCCACACTGGGGTAGCTATGGCCTTGCCCCCCAGGCTCCCTTGGGAGGTGACTCACTAGGTGCAGTGGGCATGGGCCACAGCTGGCTCCTATCTGGGCAAAAGGAAAGAGGTCTCCACTGACTGTACTCACACCACAAATACAGAAAAGAGAAAGAAAAATCAGTTCAGGTGTTCCTCCTAGATTTCCTCTGGGCACCCACAGCTCTGACTACACAGATGTCCCATTGGTCCCAAACAGAGACTGGAGGACTGAGTGGGATTGAACGGCCAAAGACCTCAGTAATTTGGACAGAATTTGTAATTCAGCAGGATCACCTGTGTCCTGTCACCCCTGGGTGACACTCAGGGTAATAACATTCATCTCATAGAATTATTTTGGCGGTTTATATGAGATAATATTATATTATGTAGCACTATGCTTAGCACACAGAAAGTCAAACCTGTTCTTGTAAAAACAACTGATTTACATTTTCACTTGGTAAATATGGAAAAACAATGAAGAATCTTAACTGAAGACACTTGAAGACACTGCTCTATCAGATGAGAGCACATGATGGGGGTAAGATGTGACATGTTGAGGAAAAATGCATAAAATAGAATGAATCCTAAAGAAAATTGAAGATGCATTTAAATACACTCCAATTAGTTATCTCAAGGACAGTTGAGGGGGATATTGTGCCAAAAAAGTAGGCTGCTATGAAGAAGGAAATTGAAAATTTGCTTGCTGACAGAGCCCCACCAATACTGGCAACAAATACCAATTAAACACTGCTAGGAATTTAGTTGGCGATTTAGAATCTCATTCGAGGAATTTTCACAGAACACAGAGTGAAAATGTAAATAAATAGGCATTACAAAAAAATGAATGACTAAGAGGCTAGATTCAGGGTATCTAACATATATTTATTCTCCTCATTCACTAACTTGGAGTAGGTGGAGAAGTAGCAACATTTAAAGATATTTAGAAGGAAAAAAAATGTTAAGGTATCTAGAAGAAAATCTACCTGTGCTAAAGAAAGAGTTGAGGTTTCTGGTATAAAATTCCCCCTGAGGGGTGCCTGGGTGGCTCAGTCTATTAAGCGTCTGCCTTCAGCTCAGGTAGTGATCCCGGGGTCCTGGGATAGAGCCCCACATCAGGATCCTTGCTCAGCAGGGGAGTCTGCTTCTCCCTCTCCCTCTGCCCTTTCCCCTGCTCATGCTCTTTCTCTTACTCACTCTTAAATAAATGAATAAAATCCTAAACAAAAGTCCTACTAAGCCCATATAGAATATTGAAAAAGATACACATGTATGTATCCTAACAATATGTTTTAATTTCATAGGAAAAGAGAAAAATTCATAAACATTTAAATTAAAAAAAAAAGATGGAAGAGACCAATAGTGTTATCAAGCAGCTCATTTGCTTCACTAATCGCCTGGTGACGAAGGAACAAGATTCACCAGGACTGTGAGGTTAGAATACTTCATGTAGACAAAGTAGTATTTATACAGCCACACAAAAGAATATACCTTGTGACATGTCAGTATCGTTCTATCAATGCATTATTTCTGGAAAAATGTTTAAGGAAGTACAGTATTCATTAAAATCCATCACAGTGCAGAACAAAAGAAAGTGCATACACAAAACAGTGTTAAACACTGAAGCCACTAATCTCATAGATTTGCCAAAATATGTTTTAAACCATATATTTGGAGAATTTTAATATAATTCTGATAAAAGCCAGCCTAAAATAAGAGACATAAATGAAGAGTATCATAATATTCTGGAACTAAAGTTCCAACTGCTTTAAAGAGAATTTTATGGTGGTGAAGTAAATATTTCATTTTTAACTTTAAGAGGTTTATGTTACTCTTTTTTGCTCTTTTTACAGACTCCTGTTCTTGTTGCATGGATGAACTTTCTCATATGACATTACTTTTTTCCCCTTGCTGTTAGTTTTCTTCTGTTCCTTGAGGTCTTTTTCTTTCAAATCCTTTTAACATGCCTGTTTATCTTAATCTCTATGTTTTCAACTAGAAGCTTGTCTGCAAATATATGGTCATCCTTGGCTGGCTGGTCATATTTAAGAATGAGATTTAGTCTGTCAGTTGGTGGGCCTCACTTCATTGAAAGAGCCCTCCAACCCTCATATCTCTAGGTGTTTTTCCTTGGGCTGGTCATTTTCTCCTGGAAAAGAAAGCTCCAGACTCCTGCCTATGGGTCTGAGCTTGACTGCTGGACTGGAGTTCAGGCAGGGGTCAGCATGGCTCAGTTCAGGGACACACCTTTCTCCTCTTTGTGCTTGGGTGCCTTGTAATCTGGAGTTTCTTTTAAAAACTTCCTGCTGAGGATAAACTTTCTATGTATTGCTATGGGGTGGGGGAAGAGGACGTGAAAGCCAACTTTCCCTATTGATACTGTCTCCTATTTTTGGCCCCTCTTTTATACTTTCTAGTTCTGGAACCTTATAAGATTCTGTGATGTAAACTGGTTTGATTCCTGCTGACTGCTTTCTCTTTGGGCTAGTTCTTTGGTATCTGCTTTTTTTTTTTTTTTAATTGTGTTCCCCTTTACCATCCATTGTTCAAAAATGGGTGGGTATATTATCTCTCATTCATTGTCATTCTCTCTTGTCTTTTCTTATTCTTGTGACTTCATTGCTTCTAAAGTCTTCTGCTTTCTCATCTGCTTGAAAGGAGAGAACAGAGGTAAATAAGCACATGCATTCATTCCTTGTTTTTGCTTCTCAATGAACTTTGGGGTAACATTGCCACAAAAGGTCTCTTTTCCCAAAAAGAAAGTCCCATTTAGATTTTGGCTGAAGTTACATTACATCTGTACATTACTTTGAGAAAAAAAAAATTTCTTTTTAATACTGAGTTTTCTCACCTGGGAATATAGATGACTCGATATTCAGTTCATGTGTCCTTGACAGCATCTCAGTTTTCTCTGCCCGGGTTGAGCAGCTGAACAGGAGACAGTGGGGCATGGGAGGGCTTTGAAGAAAAATAAAGGTAGTTGGCCTGACCCTGCTAGGGGCAGTGTGACATCTGACAGCTGACTCCATTATCCTGAACTCGTTTTCCTCAGGTCTAGATGGGACACTAACAACTACTTTGTGGAGTTGTACTGAAAATTAGAGTCTTTATGCAAAGCACAGAAAATTGAGATAAAAAACAATGGTAAATAAGGTAAAAATGGTAAAATAATAGTAAGTAAGTATTTACTATTTCATTAGCATAGGATACTTCCAGGTACAGGCCTATGTATTTTGCTTTTTGTTGTTAGGATAAATGAGATGTTTACTTTCAATATTTTCATTGTCTTTTAATAGTTTTTAAGAAAAACAATTTCTCTTTGGAGAAATATCTTTAATCCCGATATGTAAGTTGAATTACGTCTCAATTCTGATAGTATTTTTAGAAGCAGTTCTTGGGTTTGCCACTAATGAGGAAATTTTAAGAACTCCCCGTGTTTGAGTACAGGAAGCAGGACTGTTAAACCATGCCTTGGTGTTTTCCTACTTGAGGCTCGATCAAAGGCCAGGCCAAAGTCTTATTGGGGGTCTTTCCTCTTACAGCTTCTGTTATTGTTAGGTTCTAGACACCTTTTTGGAGTAATGTTTCTTACATAGTGAACTAAGAGTACTTCTCTGTGGAAATGCTAGGGATTCATACAGAGAACATACAGAGAACATACAGAGAAGATATGTAAGCTCAAAAGTAGAACATTACTGACATGCTGAATCCACTGGGGTGCTTCTCCCCAGCCCTCAAGTTTATATTTTGCACGACCAGCAAAGGGCACAGAGTGCACCCCCAGGCTGTACCTTACAGTACTTAGCCTGCATTTTACTTTCAAAGCATGCAGTAAATCCATGCACTTCTTGAAGGACAGCCTGTGGGCGACTGTCCACCTTGCAGCATAACCTTCAAGATGGCAAACCTGTCCTTTGCTCCACCAGATGAGATCACATATAGGAAAGCCCTTAGAAATTATGAAACTGCATATGAGCGTAAATGTCTCTATGGAAATGCAATGCATTGCTATCAAATTTAACAACTCTTTCAGATGTCCTTGAGGAAATGAAACTGTTTTAAACAAACAATAAACAGAGCAGACACCAAGAGGGTTAGGATCCATGGCAACTGAAAATGGGAAGAACAAAGGAGACTTTGGGGACAATAATGGTTTAGAGATTGTCAAAGACATTTTCTGGATGAATAAAACAGGAAAAGAAGAGCACACAGAGAAAAGCAGAGAATGAAATTAGTGAACAGGGAAAAGCAATGTATATGACAAGAAATTTGAGCTTTGGGACGCCTGAGTGGCTCAGTTAGTTAAGTGTCTACCTTCGGCTCAAGTCGTGATCTCAACGTCCTGGAATCGAGTCCCAGATCGGGCTCCTTGCTCAGTGGAGAACCTGCTTCTCCCTCTCTTGCCCCTGCTGGTGCTGTCTCTGTCTCTCTCTGACAAATAAATAAATAAAATCTTTAAAAAAAAGGAAAGAAAGAAAGAAATTTGAATTTGTTAAAAATGACTATGCAGTGTTTACGGAAATTATATTTTACTTTGGCAAAAGAATTATAAATATGTATTTTTAAATACTTTATATGGTAAACATGTGAAGATCGATTTAAACGTGCTGTAGGATAGACTTAACCGGATATGCATTCCTATATTTATCAAGTATTAATTTGTTGTTTTAGTCTTTCGCTGCTATAATACCTCTAAATAAAAGCTGGCAGGCATTTATCATGGGATAAAAGGACACCTATTTTATTGAATGGATTTGGTAGAAACCTTTGCTCTTACTGGCTTGCTGTCCTTAGGTGGGCCCTGCCAACCTCGTGTGTCCAGCACAATCTCACAGGTGTAACAGTTAGTGAATTTATGAATGAACAGGAAAGTCATATGCTCGATGTCTTTGATTCATGGATGAAGCCATTTGAAGTGGCAAGTAACTACATGTCACTTGTCCCTTTTTTGTTTAAGTGTTTAAGACAGTAGATCCAGAATGAATCCTATGACAGCTAGACAGGAAGAAAGTTAGCAGCTGCAGTTAAGTACCTCAGGACATTTAATTAGGGAACGTAAATTACACCAGTTCTGAACTCTCATGAAAAAGATAGCTGATTTTTAAAAATTACCTCTTAACACAATTATAAAAGAAACACATGATAACAAAAGTCTAATGTATGAAAAACTACCATATGAAGAAAAAAGTATTCATTATGACACTCTCACATTTTGGTGTACTTTTTTTTAGCCTGAGGCCAGAATATACATCTTAGTCATCTTCATGCTTCCAGAGTCTCTCAGAAAACTGGGTCAGAGCAGGCCCTCCATAGATGTTCACCGAATTAAGTAAATTAATTATGGGATGTCTTCAAGCCATTCTTTTTTCTCTCACCTTTCTTCTTGGTCATTGTCAATCAATGATCATTGCTTTCATCTTTGTACCTATGGAAAGGTGAAACTAATGAATAAAATGTATAGTAAGTATGAATCTGCCACACATAATGAATTAAAACTAATAGATATTTCAGCAGTGACACAACTGTAATGTCAATGAGGTATATAAAGCTATCTATTTCTATGTTTTCTTTCAATTATTATCAAGAAAGAGAAACTGACATAACAGGCCACCTTCAGTGAGGAAATACATCTAATAACATTATGATTCATTCTTTAAACCTTTCATGGCATTCCTTAAGATGGCTATCCAGTATTTCTGGCTTTTCGTCTTCTAGGTGGTGTGGTAGGATTATACTTTCCTGCACATCAAAGTTAGGCATGGTCATGTAACTTAGAGTGGCCGATGAAATACGGAAGGGAGCAAGTGAAATGTCTTACCTCTAGGTTAAGATTTATGAGGCTATTTATTTAGCATATTATCTTTCTACACAGAGGTGATCCAGACAGCATGTGTTAAGCTGAAACTACCATCAGTGTCTGTTCCTGATAAACAGACCTCTACTACTGACCAAGGTGTGGGAGGTAATGTGATTCAGAAAAATTTCCTTTGGATTAAGCCCATGAGATCTAAGGTGATTATTTGCTACCACAGTGTAATTTAGCCTGTTCTGACTGATGCATTCACATTCACAAAGCTGAGCATTTTTCTAGTCATTGTGGAAACCAATACTAATAAAATATGCATCTTTGTTTCAGAGGAGTTTCCCTTCAAATGAGAGTCAGGTGCACAAAAACTACCATTCAGCCTATAAGTACAATAAGTACAATATACAATAAAGTATAGTAAGTCAAACATTTATAGGATAGATTAAAAGTTGTGGGAGGTATTGCTTCAGGTATAGTGGTTTGAATTAAAAAGCTATAAACTCCAAGATTTCATAGTTGAAAATGAATTCTTTCCAATGGCTTTTATCAAACACTCAGAAAATACTTTATCATCAGATTCATTCTTCTGGCTGTATTATTTAAGACTAGAGTAATTAAAATGTTTCCACATTTGCTATACAAATTTTCTCTGAGTAGACTATTAAATTATAATTTATAATAATACATTTTAAAAATACTAAATATATCATTCTAAAGAAATTATAATAATAAGATCAATAATAGTAATTGATGTGAAACCATTGCTCCCCTCTTAAGGTAATAAACTGGTGCGTGATATTATGCAGTGAATCCCTCTGTCACAGGGTTTATTTTTCTAGGGATTGAATTGATATGTTCTTTTCAAAATCAAATTGATTCACATCTGCAGAAATATAGGGTTCAGATTTTGGTCTTACTCTGATCTGAGTCTTTGCTTTTCCACTGATGTGAAGTCCGAAGCTAGTATCTTTCATGTACCAGAGCTTTAGTTTTCTTAGCTATAGAGTAGAAGTAATGAACTCTCATCTTTGAGGCTTCTTGTGAGCACTAAGTCAGGAAGCACTTTGTGCCAGTGCTTTATTCATATTATTCCCTCAAGAAATGTTTATTAGGTGATACTAATTATATTGTTACCCACTACATTTACTCCTTCTTTAGCTACATTGTTTCCAAAATATATTAAAGTTAAAAGGCAATAATGTTAACCAAATACGGGTAATTATTATTTTTTTAAAGATTTTATTTATTTATTTGAGAGAGAGAGAGAATGAGAGAATGAAAGAGAGCACGAGATGAGGAAGGTCAGAGGGAGAAGAAGACCCCCTGCCAAGCAGGGAGCCTGATGCAGGACTTGATTCCGGGACTCCAGGATCATAACCCTAGCCAAAGGCTGTCCCTCAACCAACTGAGCCACCCAGGCGTCCAATATAGGTGATTTTAATTTTTTAAATATTTTTATTTATTTATTTGACAGAAAGAGAGAGAGAGAGAGATCACACGTAAGCAGAGAAGCAGGCAGGGGGCTCCCTGCTGAGCAGAGAGCCTGATGCAGGGCTCCATCACAGGACCTTGAGATCATGACCTGAGCCAAAGGCAGAGGTTTTAACCCACTGAGCCACCCAGGCGCCCAATATGAGTGATTATTATGAACAATAAACAACTAAGGTATGAGGAAAATATACCAGCTTTCCAATTTTGAGATTCTTTTATTCATGATTTGGTGAGTGGTGCCTTAACTTTTCATCTTACATGGTTATTGACTTTTAGAAAATATAGATAAGTAAAAAGAATAAAGTAATGAATACAGAGTAACAAAAAGAATCAAGTAATAAGAACTTACCCGTTATCTCAAAATCTAGAAATAACTACTATTTAATACTTTGGTAGATGTCCTGCAAGCAATTTCTACATGTATAGGTGTGCATGTAAACAAACTATATATGATATACAATTTTTAATGAAAAAGAGATTGTATTCTGCTTTTTAAAAATATGATACCTCTTGGGGCACCTGGCTGGCTCAGTTGGAAGAGCATGAGAGCCAATCTTGGGGTTGTGAGCTTGAGCCCCACTTTGAGTGTAGAGATTACCAAAAATGAATAAACTCAGAAAAATCAAAATTTGACGCTTCATAAACACCTCTCATATGAACATCCTTCCCCACAGTCTTCTTCTATGGCTACAAGTTCTAAATATGTTCCTCTGCCCCCCTCCAAACCCTCCTGCCTTTTCATTCTGCCTCTGCTCAGGGCTTGGCTGGAGGGGGCTGCAGGGCACAGAAGAGACTCCCCTGCCCCCTGAGTTCACTCAGTGAGGAGCGCCAGGAGGGACCTGAGTGGAGAAGCAAAGTGAGGCAAGGGTATTTATTCTCGTGCTACTGCCCTGTGGGACCACTGGGGCTTTGAGGTTCTGGTCGGGCAGTCCCATGCAGCTTACCTCTCTCTGGGTCTAGTTATAGCCCTGATAATAATGCATATATATATATATACATATGGCCCCATATAATGCAACCCCACTGTTACCGTCTGAGAATCCCATACCACCCTTGTGATTTACTCACCTTTATAAGTGGTCCCTTTTTAAAATTCTTCAAGTCATCCAATTTGAGTGTCCCATCTCATTCTTCCTAGGACCTGATTCATACAATAGATGAGAGTTTCTCAAACTGTAGTGTGCATCAGAATCTCACCTGGAATGCTTCCTCAAATTTTTATTTAATTTTTAGTTCGTTAGCATATAATGTAATATTGGTTTCGGGAGTAGAATTCAGTGATTCATCACTTACATATAACACCCAGTGCTCATCATCACAAGTGCCCTCGTTAATACCCATCCCCCATGTAGCCCATCCCCCAGCCTCCTCCCTCCATCAACCCTCATTTTGTTTTCTATTGTTGAGAGTCTCTTATGGTTTGCTACCTGGAATGTTTCTTAAAACAGATTGCTGGGCATGACCTTGAGGAATTTGTGACTCAGTAAGTCTGGGAAAGGTGAGAGAGTCTGCATTCTTAACAAGTTCTCAGATGATGTTGAAACTGCTAGTTTAGGGATCATACGTTGAGAATCGGTGTTTTAAACATTCATTCCATTGTATGAGTGTGATAGTTTATTTAACCTCCCATCTCTCTCTAACACAAGTAACTTTGACATTGCTGTCCTTTTTTAGCTAAATCTTTACACACAGACCTGTTAGTTCCATTCCAAAAATTTCCAAAAAGTAGAACTTGGGTATATGTATATGTAGAGTTTTAAGGTTTTTGATCTTTATTGCCAGATGGTCCATTAGAATTTTTTTTTAAGATTTTATTTATTTATTTGACAGAGAGAGAGATCACAAGTAGGCAGAGAGGCAGGCAGAGTGGGGGGGGGGGGGAAGCAGGCTCCCCGCTGAGCAAAGAGCCTGATGCGGGGCTCGATCCCAGGACCCTGAGATCATGACCTGAGCTGAAGGCAGAGGCTTTAACCCACTGAGCCACCCAGGCGCCCCTAAAATTTATTTTTTAAAGATTTTATTTATTTATTTGACAGAGATCACAAGCAGGCAGAGAGAAAAGAAGCAGGCTCCCTGCTGAGCAGAGAGCCCAAGGCGGGGCTGGATCCCAGGACCCTGAGACCGTGACCCGAAGGCAGAGGCTTTAACCCACTGAGCCATCCAGGTGCCCCTAGAAAGTTTTTTTTTTATAAACTTGTAATTCCAACAAATATGAAAATCAGCATTTCTGTGCTATCTCTACAAATGTCGAGTAGCATTTTATCATTAACTAAAATCTGTGCCAATTGATAAATGAGGAAATACAACTATTGTTTTCCTTTGAGTTCTTTTGATAACTGGTGAGATGAAGCAGCTTCGCATATGCTTTTGCCTGTCTGCACGTCCTGATTTTTGGAGACCTTTGCCCTTTGTCTATGTGTCTGTTGTTTGTTTTATAATCTGAGATACTTTTTATTTGTAAGCAACACCAACCTTTGTCTTTTATGCATTTTCAATATTTCCCCCAGTTTGTGTTTTTCCTTGGATTTTATGATTATTTTTCAAACAAAACATTTTTTGTTCTTTCTGTGCTCAGAGCTTTCAGCCCCTCAATTTATGGTGTTAGGTTTTAGCCCTTATGGTGAGAAAAACAACAGCCACCTTTACTCCCAACAGGATGTAACTCTACCATTACTATTACTTTAATGGATTTTTTTTCATGTTTCAGTGTTTAAACTTTATTTTGGTAAGACAGAGGTATAATTTTCCTCCATAAATCTTCAAGAGCCACCCTTGAGGGATTCGTCCAATCCCCATTATTCAGAAACAACACTTCTATCAATCACAGAGTCTTATGCGTATTAGGGTTTGTTTTTAGAACTTCTTTTTCTATTCTTTTCTCCCTGTTCCATTGATCTTTCAACCTCTGCCCAGGAAACACTGTTAATTACTGAACATTTAAATGCTTTTAATGAATCTCATTGATTTTCTTTAATTCTCCCAAAATTTCTTTAGCAATTACAATGGCTACTTCCACATAAAATGCCATTTTGTCTAGTTCCCTCAGAAAGGCCAATAAAATTGTGTCAAATTTTACCTCAGGGACCTTTAAATATATCTTTTAACCATTTTTTCCCATGAATTTCAGTGCTTTAGAATGTTCTGGCCCACCATTCTGTCCCTTTTCCCCTTTAATTTGTTTTGTTTACCTTACTCAATTTAATTATTTAATTTTTAGAACTTACCTCTCCTTCATTTCTATAGCTTCTTTCTCCCTCTGAATCGCCAGGTTTCTTGAAGGGATGTGGGCTCTGGATGTGTGCGTCCCTGGGCTGAAGGGGCTGGCAGGACCGTGACCACATGGGGCCCAGTGCAGGTGTCTCTCTTGCCAGGCCCAGGTGGAGCTGTGGGTCCTGACTGGGAATAAGTGACAGAACAATTTCAGAAAAGTGACGGAAAAGTGTCACTTTTCTGAAAAGGATCCCTTTTGCATGTTTCTTTGGTACTGTATTTTGAGATTACCTTTTCTAAATGCTGTTGATATAATTATTTTCTCTTTATTCTGTTTAATGGCATTCATATCCCTAAGTTTTGGACTTGACCTGGAAATGAGAAGGGCTGGTGGAGGGAAGGTAGCCTCGACACCATCAGATGTGTTGAGGGTCAAGTTGGGGGTGTGGAGAAGAGAACAGGTAGCAGTCACCTTTCCTTGGGCTCTTGCCTGGTTCAGCAAGAACTCAGCTGGGCTCACCCTGTTTAAAATCAGCCCACCCACCCCAGCCACGCTCTGTCCCCCTTTCCTGCTTTACAACATTTTATTCCATTGCACCTGACATACTACATATTTTCTTATTTGTTTATTGGCTGTGTCGTCAATGATGTAGTTTATTGTGTCCTCTACGAGAGTGAAAGCTGCTGAGCCTTTCCTACTCTGTGCCTCCTCAGCATCTAAAACAGTGTTTGGCACATATTAGATGGGTTCAAAAATATTTGACTACATGACCGAAAGCCTGGATCTCTTTCCTCCTGGATATTCCCTGAATTCCCCCAGCTCCCCACGCCCCCCCCCCCACACTCACCCTTCCTTAGCCTGAGACTTAATCAGCTTTCAGGACCTGACTAATGGGTCATCTCTACCAGAAAGCTCTCCTTGTGAATCCCCTCCTCAGATGTCCTATTGTAACCCTGTGAGCAATACTGCAGAGTACCAGTCTGCTCACTGTCTGCCTCCCACCGGGTGACCGTGGGCCTGGCCTGGCCCAGAAGTCAGACTAGCTCCTGAGATTCTAGATTCTTGTTACTACAGGACCTGCCTCATAGCACAGACCTGGAGACTATCTGTCAAAGGAAGGAATGCAAGAATTGTGTCAAGTTCTTAAATAAGAATGGACGCCAGCGGCAAGATACATTTTTCTTGCTCTGGCTAAGGAAGGTATTTCAAATGAAGCTTTCAGTAATGCAAGCTAGTGAGGTAGTAAACTCCCCATTCCTGGAAGTATTCAAGCAGAGGCTGAAAAAGAACCCTCAGCGGGTATTGGGAGGGTGATTACCGCTTTCATTATCTTGGAGGGTGAACTAGACGACTGCTGGGGTCCCTGTGTCGGTAAGATTCGGTGAATCTATCATTCTTGGCTAATTAAGCTCATGTTTTAAATTTTTTCCTTTCATTTTTTTTTCCTTGCCCTAATTTTTGTTCGTTTCTACACAAAATTTGTTTGTCATGTTACTTGTGTGCATTTGTGTCCCCTAAATTATGAGTGCAGCTACAATCCATCTTCTGGTAATTCCTTGGGAAATGTTGGTGCTTTTCATCAGCTTTCTCCTTTGGCAGCCCATTTGTCTTTCTTGAATATGCAAATGTGATGGAAACATCTGTCACTTGCTCTGTGATCTCTCTTTCTTCATAAATGATGGAGGGAAAAAAATGATTCCATGTTATTAAATAAACCATAAACAGTTGGATCTCCACTTCAGGGAACATTGAGATTTATAGATTAGGACATTTACCTGACTATTGAATCACTTGGTGCTACATTTGGTCTCATTTTGCTCTACCAAACAAACTGATATTTAAAAAGGAATTAAAAAAGAAGTAATTTTTAATAATTTAATAATTTTTAAAACTCATTTATAAGCGTATTAGTTTCCTAAGGCTGCCATAACAAATTAACATGGGTTTGGTGGCTTAAAATGACATGAATTTGTTTTGGATGCCAGAAATCTGAAATCAAGAGGTTGCAGAGCTGTGCTCCCTCCAGAGGCTCTGGGAAAATTAGTTCCTTCCCTTTTCTAGCTTTTGTTGGCTCCAGACATTTGTTGGCTGGTGGCTTTGTGGATCTGATCTGTGTCTCCGTGGTCGCATGCCTTTTCTTCTTCTGGCTGGGTCTTTCCTCTTTGCCTTTCTTTCTTTCTTTTTCTTTCTTTCTTTCTTTCTTTCTTTCTTTCTTTCTTTCTTTCTTTCTTTCTTTCTTTCTTTCTTTCTTTCTTCTTTCTTTCTTGATTTTATTTATTTATTTGACAGAGAAAGATACAGCAAGAGAGGGAACACAAGCAGGAGGAGTGGGAGAGGGAGAAGCTGGCTTCCCGCTGAGTAAGGAGCCTAATACGGGGCTTGATCCCAGGACCTTGGGATCATGACCTGATCTAAAGGCAGACAGTTAACAACTGAGCCACCCAGGTGCCTCACCTCTGTGTGTTTCTTATAAGGACAATTGTCACTGGATCTTGGGCCTGCCTGGACCGTCCAGGACGATTGCCTCATCTCAAGATCTTTGCCTTAATTACATGTGCACCCATTTTCCAAATAAAGTCACATTCACAGTTCCCGTGGATTAGAATGCGGACATTTCTTTTGGAGAGGTGGTCATTCATACCACTACAAGTAGTAAGCTGTGAGATGTCATAGGGAGAAAAGGAAACTGAGCAAGGTCTCACATGAAGATCCCAGGAATGCCACTGGATGCTGAGTTAGTGCTGTCTACAAACTAAGATCCCATATCACTCTAATAATTACAAATAGCCATAGCAGCTCTAATTTATAGAGCCCTTGTTATGTGCCGGGCACTATTCTAACTATACAAGATCATCTTGGCTAATTTTCTCAACAAGTCTGTGAGGAGGCATCTTATTTTACAGATGAAGAAAATGAGTGGTAGAGAAGTTAAGGAACTTGCTTAAGGTCACAGGAGCAGTAGGTGGAGGTGTCACCTATGTGTGTTACCACATGTGTGACCTTGACTGTTACGCTCATTGTAGCAACCCAGCATCAAGCCCCTAGAGCCTGTCCAGCGAAGGAGGGTGGGGGGGTTACTAGAAGCGCAGTGGCACAGACAAGTTGGAGTGAGTCTCAGAAGTCTTCTGCTGTGCCTGTCTTTGCCACGGGCTCCCAGTAAAAACAACCAGCTTGGTTTCCAGAAGAGTTTCCCTCTACTGCCAAGCTACTGGAGAAAAGAAAGCGAACTCCATCCCATTTTATCTTGGGGAGGTTCATACACCATACGGGGAAAGGACAACCTGGTTAGGGTTGACCAGCTTGCACGTGGGTGTGCCTGCACGCCCAGCACACACACACACACACACACGCGCGCGCGCACACACACACATCCGCGAGCACACACACGCACACACACACACGCACGCACACACATCCGTGAGCACATACACACGCACACGTGCGCGCACACACGCATCTGTGAGCACACACACACGTGCGCACACACACATCTGCGAGCACGCACACGCACACACACGCACACACATCCATGAGCACATACACACGTGTGCACGCACACACACATCCATGAGCACACACGCACACACACACACGCGCGCACACACACACATCCGCGAGCACACACACGCACACACACACGCACGCACACACATCCGTGAGCACATACACACACACACACACAAGTACAGACACATCCGTGAACACACACACACATCCTCCATTCCTGTCTGCATGCCAGCCCCCTCCCTCATCCTGTCTAGAAGGAGGTGCTGTGAAGAGTAGGGTTGGAGGCAGGCTTTGCTTCTGTCTGTATTCCCCCTACCAGGACCAAGCTTCAGAACTTCCATTGGAGGGCCCAGGCCACAGTCCAGTCACCTGGGCAGCTTGCCATGAGTCACCCCAACCCCCGGGCTCCCCCATGCTCCTGGCTTTCTCTTTCTCCCTGAAAGGGAGGCTGCAGATCAGGCTGGGGAGTGACGATCAGTCTGAGAGGACCGGCTTCTCTTCCCAGTGGTAGGAGACATGGGAGCAGGGGGAAAGAATGGGGGGAAGGCTGCTCCATTGCCATTCATTATTTATTGGTTATTTTTTTATTTGTTTATGCCTTAGTTACTTAAGAAAAAGAACTAAGCCAGCTAATAAAAGATACATAAACAACAAAACAGGGAAGTACACTTCTGAACCGGAGGCGCAGGGCTGTGAGGACGAATTGAGCTGAGGGGGCCGTGGATCCCCCCACACCCCACCCCACCCTCAGCCCCACCCCCGCCATGTGCCAGGGCTACAACCTTGACCTAGCTCAGGTCTCCAGGAGTGACTAAGGAAGGGGAGGTGCGGGGGTGGGGTGGAGGGTGGAGGGTGGAGGGTGGAGGGTGGACTCTTCTTTCAAGAATAAGAGGAGATGCCAGGTGTGGCACGGCACTTACCTGGTGCGTTATTTTGAATATTGTCACGCAGTCCTCACGTCACCAAAAGAGCTCATTATCAGGGAGTGTCTCAGGAGGGAGGAGCCCCCACTGTGGGAAGAAGGAAGACTAGGTGCCTTCCCCTCTGCGAACCTGAGAATATATACCTGCCTTTATTCTTAACTGCTCCTTTGCCTTAGAACCTTTCTACTTTTTGAGAAATGCCTTAACTTTGTTTAGCTGTAAGTTCGGTTTTAATGATAAGGTATTTTCAGTCTGTCAGGAATGAATAATGAAAATGAAAGATTTGGGGGCACCTGTGTGGCTCAGTGGGTTAAAGCCTCTGCCTTTGGCTCAGGTCATGATCTCAGGGTCCTGGGATCGAGCCCCACATCGGGCTCTCTGCTCAGCGGGGAGCCTGCTTCCCCCTCTCTCTCTGCCTGCCTCTCTGCCTACTTGTGATCTCTCTCTTTGTCAAATAAATAAATAAAATCTTTAAAAAAAAAGAAAATGAAAGATTTTAATTTTTCACTGGCAGATATTTCAAGTGTGACTACGGTGCATTATGGAATTGTTTGTGTTTATTGTGTGTATCTGGGTGTGTGTGTAATTTTTCTTTCCTGCATTTTCAAAGGCTTGTGTGTCCACAGCTCGAGTTTTCTAAAACACATTGGTAGCCACTTACATGAAATTTCATTCTTTCTTTTTTTCTTTCTTTCTGTCTTTCTTTCTTTCTTTCTTTCTTTCTTTCTTTCTTTCTTTCTTTCTTTCTTTCTTCTTTCTTTCTTTCTTTCTTTCTTTCTTTCTTTCTTTCTTTCTTTCTTTCTTTCTTTCTCTCTTTCTTCCTTTCTTTTTTGAGAGAGAGAGGGTGAGCAGGGGAGGGGCAGAAGGAGAGGGAGAAAGAGGATCTTTTATTTTTTTAGATTTTATTTATTTATTTAACAAAGAGTGAGGGAGCACAAGCAAGGGGAGTGGGAGGCAGAGGGAGATGGAGAAGCAGGCTCCCCGATGAGCAGAGAGCCACTCCATCCCAGGACCCTGGGATCATGACCTGAGCCGAAGGCAGCCGCTTAAGTGATTGAGCCACCCAGGTGCCCCCTCTTACATGAAACTTCTAATTATAGTGTGTGTGAATTATGTTTGTGAATGAATATGTCTGTGTGAATTATGTTTGAGTATATATCGTAAAGTTAGAAAATTAGAAAACAATGTAAGGAAATGGGTTTTGCAGATGTGTGTGTGAATGAATGCAGCCTATTCTGACATTCGGCCTCTTTAGCTCATCACAAGTCGTTATTACCAACTCAATAGATTATCCATAAAGGTGTAAGATGTTTGGGGCACCTGGGTGGCCCAGTGAGTTATGCGACCAACTCTTGATTTTGGCTCAGGTCTTGATCTCAGGGTCCTGGTATTGAGTCCCACCTTGGCTCCTCACTGAATGAGCCTGCCTAAGATTCTCTCTTTCTTTTTCTCCCCTTCCTTCTGTGCCTCCCCACCCCATGCTTGCTCTCCCCTTAAAAAAAAAAGTGCAAGACATTATATGAAGTTTAGATTATTTTGGGGGACATTAGAGTGTTTCTATTTTTGCTGTTTGTGCATTTGAAAAGGGCAGGGCTACTCAAGGTTCTTTGAATTTCTTTGGGGTTTTTTATCCGTAGACAGGCATTGTGAACTCAGTGTTCATTGTGAAATCATTTGTGATTTGTGGTTTGTGATTGTGTGTGTGTGTGTTTTGTGATTTGTGTGTGTGTGTGTGTGTGATTTGTGTGTGTGTGTGAGATTTGTGATTTGTGTGTGTGATTGTGTGTGTGATTGTGATTTGTGATTGTGTGTGTGTGTGATTTGTGATTTGTGTGTGTGATTGTGATTTGTGTGTGATTTGTGTGATTTGTGATTGTGTGTGTGATTGTATGTGTGATTGTGATTTGTGATTGTGAAATCATTGTGAAATTCATTGTGAAATCATTTAATTTTTTTTGGCAGTGGTCTCCCTATCAATCAGCCATGCCAGCAGTTATGAAAACATGCTATGAGCTTTATAGTCAGACAAATAAAATTAGAGGCTATGTCCATCAGTCAGTCATGCCAGAGGTAAGAAAGCATATTGTAAGCCATTGGCATGTGTTGAGATTCTAGGTCCCAAAAGGAGACCTCCCTTCTAACTCCTTGTTCACTCACTCGTTCATTCGATTATTCAACCAGTCTTTATGAGCACCCACATGGTTCAAGCAGGAATAGCCATTGGGTCAAAAAGATGAGTGGGACATGGTCAAAACCCTTACACTCTGGTGCAAGAGACTGACAAGAAATCAGAAGGCTTTAATAAGGTCAATGTTAACTTAGAAGCCGCCTAGGATAAAGTGTTAACTAGTTCTAGAAGAAACACCTAATAAACAACAAGGCAGAGATGAGTGAGGGAAGGCTACCTGGAAAAGGTGACCCCTGAGCCAAATCTTTTATTATTATTGATCCTTTTAGAAAGGGTAGTGATTAGTCATATTTAAAAGCCTCCTTATGTACAAAAAATTACTAGTAATTGTTTAATTCATACTGTAATATATGCTCATCTGTTATACTTCTGATTAACCCTTTATAGATTATTGTAGATGGTTAGTGACTTGAGAGAAAGTATGGTAGGAATCTTTGGACATTCAAGAATAATGAGGAATTGAATGACCTTAACCATTCTGCAAGCATTCCGGTCACTGAATGGAAGGGTCCATTTAAATTCTTGATCTTACAGCACTTGGGTGGCTTAGTCATTAAGCATCTGCCTTCCGCTCAGGTCATGACCTGGGAACGAGTACCGCATTGGGCTCCTTGCTCAGTGGGGAGCCTGCTTCTCCCTCTCCCTCTGCCCCTCCTCCAGCTTATACTCTCTCTCTCTCATTTGCTCACTCTCTGTCTCTCAAATAAATAATTAAAATCTTTTTTAAAAATGACAGAAACAAAAATAAATTCTTGATCTTAAAGGAAAGTAGGACCTGCTGGATGCCGGGCTGGCGGTGGGACCAGGAATGGTGGCACAAGCACAGTGTGTCTGGCCAGGATGTGTCCGGCCAAGTGTGATGGTGGAAGCAGCCAAAAAGCTCAGAGGTGACCCAATGGGAAGGAGGACCTTGTGTGCCCTGCCTAAACAGTTTGCATTTCCTCCCAGAGGTTATAGTAGCCACTGAAGGATGCGAGTCAGGTAAGAGGCATGATAGAGTAGGATGTTTCAGAAAGACCCTGTGTTATTACATTTTGATGGGATGGTGGATTCATTTCCTAGGGCTGCTGTAATAAATTATCACAAGTTTGGTGGCTTACCACAACAGGAATTGATTCTCTCCTAATTCTGAGGCCAGAAATCTCATGTTGAGGTAAAGGTAGGGCCATGCTCCCTCTAAAGGCTCTAGGGAAGAATCTGCCCTTGTTGTCTTCCAGCTTGTGGTGGCTCTAGGTGTTCCTTGGTTTATGGCAACATTTCTCCAATCTCTGCCTCTGTCTTCACATGACCATCTTTCCTGTGTCACTGTGGTTCCTCTTTTATAAGGACACTAGTCATTGGACTTAGACCCCTCTCTAAATCCAGCTTGATTTCATCTTGAGATCCTTAGTTATATCATCTACAAAGACCCTAGTTCCAAATAGAGTCCCACCCTGAGGTTTCAGGTAGATAGGAATTTTAAGAGCAAGAGCACACTATCAACCAGCTATAGATGAGGACAGGTTTGGAGAGGTCCAGATAGTCAGATTCTAGAAGGACATGGGAAGACATTATAACAGGCACCCACAAGGAGATGGAATGAGTACATGGATAGAGTGAGGTGGTAGACAGTTTTTAAGAAATGTGTGTTTAGGGAAAATAAGGGAGGAAAGGGTAAAAAGAAGTTTGAGGGGTTATGGAGTAAAAAAACTAATCTCCATAAAATTTGCATTCTGCAAGTCCTAACTCTTCCTTCTGTAACAATGGCTAACAACTTTTATTTTTATCTTTCATTATGGTTAGCACTATACTAAGAGTGTTATTACCATTATCTCATTTAATTCTTAGACAGTCATCAGAAACAGGCACTGTTATGATCAACTCCCACCCCACTGTAGAGATGAAACAACTGAGTCTTAGAGAGGCCAAGTGATATGTCAGTAAAGAAATGCTCGAGTTAGGATTTGAACCAGACAGTCACACCCCAAAGCCAGCACTCTTGAATACTCACACATCACATGCCCCCACTCCACCCCTACCAGTAGTTAGTTATTCCTTCTTCTTGGCCCTCCTCCCTCCCAAATCCAAATAGGATATAGCTCTCTTTTGTCCTTTGTCAATTTCTAACTAGTTTATCTTTGTAAGTAGATTAATGTGCAAGTCTTGAGAGCAGGATCTGGACCTGTTTCACTTTTGCATGGTGCCCCCATATCTTGCACCTTGCATTACACAAAGACCACATTCCTGAGTGTTCATCAAATAAAGGAATGTTATTGATTCAAAGCACAATTATATGTCCAGCCTGTGTGAGAGACAGACAAGGAAACACAATTATTGAACAGTTTGTTGTATGACAAG
>CM053614.1:82030282-82065731 GCA_028646535.1 Procyon lotor
ATTCATCTGTTGATTCATCTGTAAAGAAAAAAATTTTTTAAAAAGGCTGCAGAGTCAAACCTGAACTCCAGTCCTGGCACTGTCCCTTGTTTGTCAGCTATGTGACTCTAGACAAGTGACTTAAACCCCTTGGGCCTCAATTTCATCCCTAGTGACACAAGAATAATTGCATCTACTCAGCAAAACTTTGAGAGAATTAAACAAGTCATGGAGCTCTGCGTAGTGTCTGGAACACAGAGAAGAAAGAGCTCAATTGCTGGCACCATTCCTCCTGAACCTTTGTCTTCCGGCTTCGTTTCGGGTCCCACCCGATCATTTCCTGGAAGTTTCCTTGGGTCTCCCATCACTCCCCCTGCGGGACGCACTCCTCCCTCTTCCAATATGGGTAACATTTTATTTTTATCTTTCTTTGGCATTTACCACTCCCTGCTCTGTGTGACTTTTATGTACCTGTCTTACCTACCCTATCCCTGCGGGCAGGATTCCTGTCTGCTTATTCTCATGAACCCAGACAAAAGCCTCCTTGCACGTACAAGGTGCTCAACTAAAAGCTGCTTTGAGAGGAATTTTGTATGTTTTTCTTATTACCCAGGAATTTGCTGGGTTAAAAAAGGCACTTCGTAACATGGAGGAAATGATCAAATATCAAATGATTCCACAACTTGGCCTCCAGATGACTGTCTACCAAGTGTCTGCTCTTTATAATAGGTTATTGAGCTATTTTATGTTTATTATGCACTAGTCACTGTGTGAAGCTCTATCCCTGATCTAACCCTTGCAATGGCCTTTTGACTTGGGTTTTCTAACACCCCCAATTTAAAGGTGAGATCTTGTGGCTTAAAGAGGTAAAGAAAGGGGTTCCCGGTTGGCTCAGGTGGTTAAGCTACTGCCTTAGGCTCAGGCCGTGATGCCGGGGTCCTGGGATTGAGCCCCGCGTCGGGCTCCCTCCTCTGCAGGGAGCTTGCCTTCTCCCTCTACTTGTCACTCCCCATGCTTGTGCTGTCTCTCTGTCAAATAAATAAATAATATCTTTAAAAAAAAAATAAAGAGGTAAAGAAAACATGCCTAAGGTCCCAGTTAGAGGATGTGTAGCCAATGGGACCTCATGCCTTAAAGACTGTGCTACATACATGTGCCCCTTGCCCCACATTGGCCCACTCTGACTTTTAAATCTTACAAAGGCCCTCTCATTGCTCATTCTTTAATAGAGAGGGCTAGGTGACATGGGCAAGCTCAATTGCACAAATGGCATTTTCAGAGCTCTTCCTGAAAATATCTTCTTTGTGGAGGCTAATACTTCCGTGAGGTCTTTAAATCACTTAAAAAATATTTAAATAAAACCCTGAACATAATATTTTCTAGAGGACAAGGCCTTGGAGAATATCAACAGCTTTCTTGGAAGTGCCAAGCCCTTCACAAATACCACCAAGAAAGGAGAAAGCGTTTTCTGCAGAATAAGTCATCCTCTTTTCTTCTGTGGTGAGAAACCATCAAAGTCATTGACACTCAAAAGAGAATCTTGCTTTCCACGGGAAATAAGAAATGGAAAACAGTCATCCTAAGATGCTGGAGAGAGTGGCTGACAGCTCTACCTAAGGGCTCCAGTTTGAATCGAGCTGTGTTATTTGTGCAACATCAAAGGTGAAGTTGAAATCTGCTGCACAGAGCAAAGGAGATTGTAGCATAATGTTCTTGCCCCCAAGTCTGAGAATTCTGAGGATAATATTAATGCCAAACTTCACTTGAGTTGTATTGTACTTCAGGAGAAGTTCCTTGTGTTGAAAAGCCTGGATGTGGTATTAAAACTGAGCAGTCTTTATATTTTATTGGCACTTAAATCCCTTATGATTTGGGTGATTATGGTCATCCATTAAAATGAAGTCCAGCTCTTTCTCCCTCCCTCCCTCCTTCTTTCCTTCTTTCCTTCCTTCCTTCCTTCCTTCCTTCCTTCCTTCCTTCCTTCCTTCCTTCCAGTTTTGCCTGGGAGATCAAATATATCCAAAAGCAAAGATTACGCTTCCACTTTTTCTTTTCTTTTTTTTTTTTTTTAAAGAGAGAGCCTACGCGCATGTGCAAGTTCACTGTGAGTGGGGAGGAGCTTAGGGAGAGAGAGAGAGAGAGAGAGAATCCCAAGCAGGCTCCAGAGCAATCCCAAGCAAGCACCAGGGCTGGTGTGCAGGGCTCAATCCCGTGACCCTGAGATCATGATCTGAGCCAAAATCAAGAGTCAGACACAGCTGACTGAGCCACCCATGTGCCCCAACACTTCCAGTTTTAAGAACAGCTGAATACAAAGAAATGTGACTTTAATCTGTTTAATATTGTATATTGTCTGTATTATATACTTCAGCATAGACTATGACTGCCTTACTCATACCTAGGGAAAGTTAGAGAACCAAATGATCCTAATCAGGAGCCCATACCTCAGGAGTTGTGTTGCTAGAACCTACCAAAAGTTTACTACTCAGAGCATGGTTGAGCCTTATTTATCAACATTTCAATTAGTCCTGCAGTGTTCATTAATTAGCTCAAGAGATACTAGAAGTAATTTCTCACTGGTGAAATTTGTCCAGGCACTTCCAAAGATGCAGGCATCTTTGTGTTTGTCTGCAGAAGATAAAATAATCAGAAAATGGTTGAAGACCATAGCCTTATATGACTGTGTTTGAACCTGCTGATGAAGAGTGTTTGCTCAGGACAGAGATGGATAATAATCCCTGCACTGTGGCTCCTGAGACAATGTCCTCCAGGCCCCATGCTGTCTAATGGTTAGAGGCTATGCAAAGAACCCAACAACTTTGAGTATCCAAACTGACTTAGGCTCCTTTGTGTGCACTATATTCTTCTTCCGGTATATTTTCAGTGACTTAAGTGCAAATTTGGCTGTAACTTCCAAGGGCACCTTCCCAAGCATCCCTGCAGAATACACGGGAAACCCTTACAAACTGTATACAATCATAAAGTGAGAGCTGTTCTCACTTCATCTTTATTTTAATGCAGACATTCACCAAATATTTACTGAGGATCTACGAGGCTCAGTGCCCTGGAAAGGTAGGTGCTGGCTGTGGGAGCAAAGGTTATGAAATAAGGTCTTTGTGTGCAGAGGCTCACTTGTCATTTGCCTTTGCCTTCATGACTTAGATTATAAAAGATGTCACAGGAACATTAAGCAAAATCTTTCTCCTGTGAAAACTCTTCCAGCTCTTGCTACTTTTCCCTCCATCCTGTAGATCTGGTCCGGGGCATTAGATCTGGTTCGGGGCATAAGGCATGAGGGAAATAGACACCTGATTCTCCAGCCCTGTTCTGAATGCTCCTGCCCCTGCCCCTCAGCCACAGTTCCTGCCATACACAATGTTGGCTTATTTTAAGAGAAATAATTCACCTGTTATAGTCAGCATGAGTTAGGGTCAAGGGTATACTGGCAAATGTTTCAAAACTGGTGATTTTAAGAAAATGAAATCTGTAGACATACCTACACGTTTATTAAAAATTTTTCTGATATAAAGGATAGGTAGCACACAGTTTGCAAATAATAACATATACAATCTTTTCTCTTATCATTTTTGTTATAATTCCAAAGAGTCTATTGATTTTCCTAGAATGTTTATGTGAATTTCTGCCATGTTTTTGTATTTTGTGTCCCATATCCCATGTCCCATACCATGGACAGAGGAGTGCAATTCAAATTGCGTGGTGTTTGGTATTTTCATTAGCCTTAACTAGTCAGGTAACTAGTCAGGTAACTAGTGAAAGTAAGGGGTGCCTGAATGGCTCTGTCGGTTATGCATCAAGCTCTTGATTTTGGCTCAGATCATGATCTCAGGGTTGTGAGATCAAGCCCCACATCAAACTCTGCACTGAATGTGGAACCTGCTTAAGATTCTCTCTCTGCCTCTCCCTCTGCCCCTTCCCCACCACCTCTTCCCCCTCCTTCAGAACCCCTGCCCCCCACATCTTTCTCTTTTTCTGGAAAAAAAAAAAGTAAACCAGTGAAGACACATGTAGAACTTTGCTCATTCTTCTGTGATGAATTGGATGAAATGTTTGGAACACTGGGAGAAATGTTTCCTCAAAGCTTTGTGCTCTTCCACAAGTAACAGCTACAGAAATGACAGAATACTGTAAAATTCATCTGCCTTATTAACATTTTCCCTATCACTTCCTAAAGAACAGACAACTTTTGAGAAAAGTAAATCCAGTCCTGATTCTAGCCTTTTCCAGTTCCCAGGGTATAATTACTCCCACCTTGGATGATTTCCACCTCCCAGTGTTATTCCCACTGAACAAGCAGTTGGGAAGAGATGCACAGGACACTATTTCCATCATCTAGATTCAGTACCTAGAAGTTACCCTCAAAAGCACAAATGATAGTATGATGTAGTAAAATAATTAGGATGTGATGAGCCTTCAGTATTTATTACCTTATTTTTCAGTGTAATTGATTTAATTTTAAATTATCATTTAATTTTTCATAATGATTTCATGTTGTTGCTTTTTAAGATTTTTTTTAAAGATTATTCATTTATTTATTTGACAGAGAGCTCACGAGTAGGCAGAGAGGCAGGCAGAGAGAGAGGGGGAAGCAGGATCCCCATTGAGCAGAGAGCCTAATGTGGGGCTTGATCCCAGGACCCTGAGATCATGACCTGAGCTGAAGGCAGAGGCTTTAACCCACTGAGCCACCCAGGTGCCCCTGATTTCATGGTTTTAGTTAACAACTAGCATACATAATTTGAAAGAATAGCAGTCTTCTCCCACAAGCCAGTATGAGCATATGCATTAGGACATGGATTAAAGAGTTCTGTTTGCAGGAAAGGATGGGCCTACTCTAATTGGTGGGTCCTAGATATGGGACAGTTGCTGGGGCTTCCTTGCTCAAAGGTCTAGAGTTAGGTAGTCCTGAGAGCTTCTCTGGGAGTTTTACACTTTGAGATCCCCTCTGTCTCGAATGAGAGGGCTCCAGTAGAACACACCTTATTTGACTCCTTTTTAACCTCTATAAATGATATATTTGCTTATTTTAAAAGTAGCTCTAGCAATTTGTATTTGTTATCTATCCCTGCTTTACAAGTGATCTAAGACTTAGTAACTTAAAATAACACATACTTAATTTTTCCACACAGCGTCTGAGAGTCTGGTGTCTGAGGGAGGCTTAGATAGGAGGTTCTGGCTCGGTCTCTCATGAGGCCGCGTGTCAGCCAAGATTTGAGTATCTGAAGGCCTGACTGGTCTTAGATGATCTGCCTCTAAGATGACTCATCACATGGCTATTCCCTTTGCCACACAGACCTCTCCATAGGGTTGTTTGGATCTCCTCACAACATGGTGGCTGCTTCTGCCAGAGCCAGAGATCCAAGATGGAGCAGGCGGGAGACCACAAAGGCTTTCATGATCTCCTCTCAGAATCACACACCATCACTTCAACTTTATTCTGTTCTTCAGAAGTGAGTCACTATGTTCAGCCCACTCAAGGAGAGGAGAATTAGGCTCCACCTTTTAACGGTAGTGTCAAAGAATTTGGGGGGATATTTTGAACCACCACATACCGTACTTTAGTTCATTTTGTTATTCTAATTTATGCTTTCAAATTTTAGGATTTTTATTTTCCTTGTAATAATTCATTACATTATCTATATTTTGTTTTTATAGACATTCTTACCTTTTATTCATTCTAAAGTCTTGTTTTGGGATTTTTATCACTAATATTCTTAATGTTGTTCGTCAGAAACATTTGATTTTAATTGATTGAATTTTGGGTTTTCATTTGTAGAATCACTCGATTATTTTAACTGTGATGATCCTCAATAACTACATTTATTCCTAGCTCCTTACGCTTTCCTTGCTTATCTTTCTTAATCTATCTTCTTGATTTGAAGCTTTTTCTATTTGCAACAACTGATAGAGTTGTTGCAAACTGACTCCATTTAACTAAACAGGTTCTTTGATAAAATTGTTAAGTCTTTTGGTAATTATGGGTAACCTCTGACATTTAGAGGTGAATGGATGCTACCCACCTCCACAGCCACACTGTAGAGTGGTATGTTACCACAGAAACAAGTCTCAGACATGTTCATGTCTTATCTGTAAACTCAGTGAAGACTCCCCCTGCAATCTTTCCAGCATTCTCCCACACACTTGACAAGAAAGACCAGTTCCGGTGCAAGCACAGTGAACATGCTGATGCAGCTAAACTTGTAGCAGGTTCAGGTAAGAGAATGTTCTGTGGGCAAAGGACTGAGAGGACTTATAGATGAAGGATATCTCTGCAGAGGGGTTTGTTTCCAGGTTTAAGTTGCCTGAACAATACTTTTGGTCAATGAAAAGTTATCTCCAAATCCATAGACCAATTCATGGTCTTCCAGAGGCAGATTTAGGTTGGGATTTTTGGAGGACAGTCATACTCTGGGCTGAGAACACTCCGCTACAGCCCTTCCAATGCTAGGTAACTGCGCCTGTTGATTGGGAAGCAGGGACTTTGAGTCAAGGAGCTTTGGGTGTTAATGAACTGCCCTTGGGTTACAGATTAATGCAAGCACTCTGCCTATGTATTGGGGTGTGTCAAAGTTAATTCCTGAAACACAACATTTAATTTCTTGAATTTTATTTTACCTTATATGTTAATCATTCCTATTATTCTGTTTGTTGGGTTCTTCCCATCTTTAACATTTTAGTTTCTTTAATTTTTTTTAATGATTTATTTATTTGAGAGAGAGAGTGTCCATAAGAGTAAAGGAGGGGCAGAGGGAGAGAATCTCAAGCAGATTCCCCACTGAGTGTGGAACATGACACAGGGCTCAATCCCATGACCCATGAGATCATGACCTGAGCTGAAATCAGGAATCAGACACTCAAAAAAACCATTGAACTACCCAGGTGCCCCTTTAGTGTCTTATATTTTGTCTTCCACATTTTTTATCTTCACAATTATTTAATATAAATTTATTATCTACATACTATTTTATTTTATTTTAAGGTTTTTTCATAATCACAGGCCTTAAGCATGGAGAACATTGTGCACCACTATGAACAGTAGAAATCGAAAGATACTTTCTTTCTGCAGCTCCATCTCCTTAATGAATTTAATATTTCCTTAAACAGAGGTTCTCCCACCCCTCCTCCAATCTCATCTTATTTAATAGACACCTACAGATTTAAAAAGTCTGTAGGCCAATAAAGAGTCTCATTCTGGAAAACATTCATTTGCATCATTGAAGTTTTATTGTTTGTCATCAAGTTTCACTCACACCTTTTTGTTATCTAAATTCTGTAATGAGGCTGTGTCAGTCAGGATTCTTCAGAGAAATAGAACCAATAGGATATATGTAGATATACAAGAGGAGATTTATTATAGGAATTGCTTCACATGATTATGGAGGCTGAGAAGTTCCACGTCCGCCATCTGCAACCCGGAAGCACAGGAAAGCCTGTGGTGGAAGGGAGAGTAAGAGTACTGTCTCAATCAGAGTGGACTGTGCTCTGCTGCGGTAAACCTCAGAATCTCAAGGACTTGGAATGTTAGCAGAGCTTCCCACCTGGCTGAGTCTCTTTGATGTTGCTGGTCTTTGGGCCAAAGGAAGAACATAAGCTCTAGAGGGCTTCCCGCTAAAAATTAGATGCTCTGGCTGGAATGACATGTGCTATTCTAGCTCACAACTCATTGACCAACTGAACCTCCTGCCTCTGTGCCACAGTGGGCCAGAAAGGGCAGTCCTGCAGGTGCTGGAAGCTGGAGAACTGGGCATATTTGGCAAGTGCACAGTGCCTACCTTAATTGCCCTCCCATGGTGTGATTGTTAGGGTTAGAAACCATTCACTAATATTCATCAGTGAATATTAATTACTACGTCATTCCTAGTGCTTTCAAATAGCTACATTTAAATTACATGCTTGATAAATAGATGTCCTCTTTCCACTGTCACACAACTTCGGTGATGCCCATCCTGAGTGATGCCCAGTGTGGCGAGAACCTTGTTAACTGCATTCACTCTCTTCCATTCTCACTGGTGGCACTGAATGCTTCTAAGGAGTCAGTTGTACTTCTCTCATACTTGTTTATACTGGTTATACTTACTTTTGTAATTATATAATTCAGACCTAATATATATAAACTATATATTTTATATTTCATATTTATATGATATATACTTATATAAAAATATATATTATTATAGTGTAGTATATAATAGTATATATAATAACATATAGTATAGTATATAATATTAGCACATAATATATTAAGTACATAATATATAATATATTAAGTATAATAGTTATATTTAATATCATATCAAATACAATATCAATATAATAATGAAATATTAAATTATATACATTAATGTATTGTACATTAATACATTAATAATACATTATATTTAATATATTAATATAGCTTTAATATATATCAACTATCTTATATATTATACAAATTAATATACAATATAAATATATAAACACATATAAGTATATATAAATATATTATATAATTATATATACATATATAACTATACATATTGTATATTAATTTACATAATATATGATAGTTGGTATATAAATATATCAAAACTATATTAATATATTAAATATGATGTTTTATATATTTATATAAATATCTATATGTTTAATACATAAATGTTATATGAATAAATATAAATTTATATATAAATATAATTATATAATCAGACTTAATATTATAAAATATGGGACAAAATTAAAGAGGGGATCTTCTTTAAAAAATTGCTACTGAAATAGGTATACATTAGATCAATGCTACTCAAATTTTGTACGTGCAGAAAGCATCTTTCTTTCTTTTTTTAATTAACATATAGTGTATTTTTAGTTTCAGGGGTAAAACTTAGTATTCATTAGTTGCATATAACACCCAGTGCTCATTACATCAAGTGCCCTCCTTAATGCCCATCACCCAGTTACCCCATCCCTCCCGCCCACCTCCCCTCCAGCAACCCTTGTTTGTTCCCTGTAGTTAAGAGTTTCTTATGGTTTGTCTCCCTTCTGTTTTTTATTTTTCTTTCCCTTCCCCTATGTTCATCTGTTTCATCTCTAGAATTCCACATATGAGTGAAATCATACAGTATCTGTCTTTCTCTAGCCGACTTTTTTCATGTAGTGCTACTCACATTTTAATATGCATACAGACCACCCAGACATGGCTTATAGCAGATTCTGGCTTTTTGTGGATCTGGGTGGGAACTGAGATCCTGCCTTTCTATCAGCTCCCCGGTGACGCTGCTGCTGCTGGTCCACAGATTGCACTAGTGATGGCAAAATACAAGACAGTTACAAAAGGTTTCTAGAACATCATTAATGTCCAGAAGGATATCGTCTTCGGGTTACTTTGCCTGTGCTACTAGTTCTCTGCTGTCTTGCCGCACTTTGCAGAAGCTTCTCCTGGAGTGCATGGAAGTTGTGTTAGAGAGCGGGCTATGTGGTTGGGAGCATGTGACTTTCCCTTGGGAGAAGCCTAGTCAAAGAAAAGACCTTTATCCTATTATAAAAAATAGATGTTTGTGGTTAGAAGTAAAATTTTCAGGTGTTCATTATTTGTTTTTAAGTAATTCTCTACTCAAAATACTTTTTGCATTAGTAGACCTGGATACTGGAGAAGGGCTTATACCGCATTACCTGGAATGCACCAGGGGAAGTTACTAAGACTCTTTCAGCCATTAACCAGGCTTTAGAAAGATGCATCTGACAAGGTCTCAGTCAAGGCCACTTCACTGCTCAATTCTAGGGGTGCCTTTAACATAGAATATGATGGCAGACCTGTAATATCTCTTGAACCTTGGAGTTTTTTCGTGTATTTTATTTTCAAATACGAGGAAGACTGTTAGCTGTGGTAGATATCCAACACTTGGGAGTTAATCTGGGGAGAGAGGAAGGCATGCTGAGTGAATTCAAAGCAAAATAAATGCTCTTTGCTCTGACATCACCTTCGCATACCCATGGTATTGGCTGAGGAAATGTATTCTACAGTCACAGTTGGAAAGGAAAAGGAGAAGGCATTTCTTCATTGTACTACTAAATCCTGATAAGCCTGAAGGATTTTCAAAAGGATAATGACAGTGGAATACAATGATATGGGGAGGCATGCATCAAGAATGATTTCTCATAATGAATTCAGTTGGTTAATGATGTATTTGCAACAGGAATAATTCCCGTCCTCATGTAGACTCTGTCCAAGAATCACAGAGCTTCCTGTCATAGGGTAAATCAAGAGATGGCCCCTCTGCCAGCCACCCCAAGTAGGGCAGTCTCATGGTTTACAAACAAACTCGCCTGTAGGTAAGTCTTCCTCCTGTGATACTCTACCCTCCATATTCCAAACTCCTACCTCATTCAATTCCACCATATTTGTAAAGGATCATTACTGATCTAGGTGCAATCTTAGTTTCAGGCTGCTAATAGGTTCATTGTATGAGTTCATCAAATCCTAAACCTGAGTCTATCTGAAGCATCATTCTTGAGACTGGAGTAGAGGAAAGCTTGTCCCTTCTTTGGTGTTTAGGGAAGAACTTCAGGAAAGAACCTACCAGGCAAGGTATTCCTGACATCCCAGTAAAGGAAGGCTCTGGACCAAATTAAGATGCTCAAATCCTACAGTTTATTAAATCAATTTAAAATAAAAACAAGGGGAGGCGAGGGGTGGATGAATATAGTTGGGGTAAGGTATCAGAAGGGAGGACTAGTCTGAATCCTGGGCGAGTAAAGTTGATGTATCCTGTCTTTCTGTAGCAGCAGCCTTCCCCAGAGATGGCCAGGGTTGGGTTTGGGCAAGGGGACCCACAGGCTGAAGGTGCCTGTGGCCATTGATGCATCCATGCCATATCTGAGAAACGTGATTAACCCATAGCTGTAGCTTGCCAATTAGCTGCTAAGCAGCCATGGTTTCTAATTGCACTTTTGGGGCACAGTACGTGTGGACCCAGAATGGGGACACAGGGTGTGTCACCAAAGGATGGTCGATGTCAGGGGTCACCCAGCTGTCAACTGATGACTTGGTCTGTCCATCCTTCCCTAGCTTTGAGTAAACTTTACATTTGTGCCATCATATATTATGCTTTCTATTTTTAGCATTATAGGTTTTTAACTTACTGTCAGCGTCTAACACACACTGTGAATTCTGCCCATGCCTCACAAGTCCCTTGTTTAATCATTATTTGTACTTAACGCACGCTGAGTTCCTCCCGTGGCTTGCAAGCCACTTGCTAACTTACTGACTATGCTTTACATTGCTTATGCATTTCATCCATTTTATTTGCTCTTCTTGTCTACCTTAGCAGAATTGAGTAATGTCAAATGATACAGCAAGTTCATGTCATCCAATAGAATAGGACTGATGGAAAGACACGATGTGAAAAGACATTTGTTTTGTGTGTGTGAAAAGACATTTTTGATGCCTAGCCAGTAATTGCTACTGCTTCAACAAATGGTACATTATTGAAAATTCTTTTTAAAGAAATGCTTTAATTATTGTAATTGTTAGTTGTACATGCTCATTTGAGGAAATTGGAAAATACAGAAAAGTATAAAGAAGAAAAAAATCATCCTTGAGGCCACCAATTTGTGACAATTAATGTCAACTTTTGGTGTACTTTATTTTTATAATCTTATTTTAGTAAACATCTTCTTCAGCTGTTAAGACTGTACATATATTTCTATATCTTGATCTTTTCCCTAGATATGATAACATATGCCTCTTCCTAGCTTACTATAAATTTTTGATAGATATCCATTTAGCGATGCAAATATATCTTTTTTCGAGTTTGCAGTTTAAGAAACCATGTTGTTTTGGATATTATTGGCTGATCCAGATTGTCTGTAATATGTGTAACACTGAACGAATGGATTTGTGCATAAGGTTTTATCTTTTTCAGATTATTATTATATTTTATACTACACATATAATATTTCCTTATCGTGTATTATTTTTCTGTCTTTCATAATACTATTTGCAAAGATAATGGTGAGCTAACTGGTTGAAAGGACCTAAATGTTGTTTCCAGAGATAGATATTGAAAAATTATATTCCAGTAAGGTTGTTGCAGTTTATATACCCATGTCATAGTTTTTAAGGCTAGAAAGGTTTGTTGTGTATATAGCTTAATTTCTGTACTTAGTGGGAATTTAAACTTGTTTGATAAATGCTGACCTAACATGAGATTTTCTCCTTCCCTGTGAATCTGGATACTGTTGGCATTCTTCTCTGATTAGATGCAGTACATGAAAAACCATAAACCCTAGTGTATGTGCCCGTGGCTCTTCTTCTTTTCCACAAAACCTTGTCAAATTCAGAGGTGATGGTCTTGGCTTAGTTAACATCCCTCTTTTCAAAATTCTCGATGGAGACCAAGCTCTGTAGGTGGCTAATGCTTCCTACAGAGGAGGGGAGAGGGTGTTGTAACATATTATGACTCTCCATGAGCAAAAAAAATGGGTTATGACAACCGGGTGAGGCAGTGCGATGAGGAACTGGTCTCTGGAGGAGACATTAAAAGAGCAAACAAGCCTATTTTTTAATGAGAGAGAGATTTTTTTTTTCCACAGGAGTTTGGTAATTACTGTGTTCCCCTTCCTTGTTGCAATAAGAATAGTTTTTCTTGATAGAGGGATGCCCAGATCATAAAAATGATAAGATCGATAGATAACTGTCACATTTTGCTAATTCCACTTATTTGGGAAGAAAAAGAAAGAATCATTAATGGTGTGGTGATTACTCCTAGAACTTAAGGCTTACAGGGGGGAATTTCACTTTAGTCTTGCAAAATGGCGTGCAACCAAGTGAACACTATGGCACGTGAACAGGCACTTCCAAGTGAGAGATTGCTAATAAAATTTTATATTTTTCCTCATAAAGATTTATAACACACTTGGTTGAGGTCTACTGTGCACTAATCACAATTGTAACAGTTCATCAATTTGGATATTTTCACACACAGGAGAACTTTATGTTCACGAGAAATTTAAAAAACGTAATTCCTACTTATGTGTGTATTTGGTCACGGCGAAATAGGACACAATGATCAATAAGACCTCCTGCATAAAAATATATTTATATTGGAATAAAATTCAGTGGAGTCAGTGAGACAGATACATGAGTTCCAGGAGATAAAGAGGAATGCAAACGTTCCATGTTAAAGGAAAGCTTTACATGAATTTTATAAATTGATGACAATGACTATCAAATTACTATTGTATTTAGAGCCCATTGGGTATGTGTGTTTTATTTTATTTATTTTTTAAAAGATTTACTTATTTGAGAGAGAAAGTCCACAGGGCATGGGGGGTGGGGAGGATAGAGAATCTCGAGCAGACTCCCTGCTGAGCGTGGAGTCCGATGCAAGGCTCAGTCTCACAATCTGAGCTGAAATGAGTTGGATGCTTAACCGACTGAAACACTCAGATGTCCCATGAGTGTATGTATTTCTTCCTGAGTGGGAAGGGGCGTTTATTTCTCTCACATTCATATATCCATGGATGGATATTTTTTGCTGCTAGAATGAGTCGGTTGTCAGCATCAATTCTGTACATTTAAAAAAATTTTTTTGCAGTTGAAAGTAAGGACAATTTTTAGCTTTACTTATGGTTGGTTTGAGTGACCATTATAGTAACAAGCTGTGGATAACATCAAGAGGAAGTCAGTCAATTTTTTAAATTCCCTCTAGGGCCCATTCCAAAAATCACAACCATTATTTTTAAGGTCCTATCATCTGACAAATTGATTAGGTTCTCAGTTTATCTCTGGGAGGATTAGAAACCAGGAAGGATTTCTTAAGTATGGTAATTATGCTTGGTACTCTTAAACTTAGAGGCACCTTCTCTAAGTTGGCCTACATAGTTAGAAAAGATAAGATTGAATTATTGTTAACTTAGTACACATTTGCCAATGTAATATGATATTTTTTAACCTTATCTATTTTTAAATATTTTTGTCAAAAACTTGAGTTGCCAATCTTAGCTCCTGTAGGTCATATAATTAGTAAAATGATCACTTTTTAGCCAATTTGCAAAGCCAGTCCTCTTTGGCAAATCAATTAGCCAAATCAGATTTGCCTTCTGCCAGAAAATATTATCTCCCTATTTTTTTAGATTCACTGTGTGTTAATACATGTTGCTGAGACAGCTAGCTCACTTCAGAATTCTCCTTCTAAGATAATTACATAGAGAAATCAGGGAGCTTTCCCACACACGTCTCATCATAAATGAAGGCTCTTTTGCCGCCAATATTTTGTACCAGGCCCTTTGCTTTGCTTCTGTGGGAGGCTTCCTCAGGACTCATGCATGCATGGTTGGCTTGACCTGGGAAATAGAAGAGGCAGGGTCTTTAAACATCCTTACCACTTTTGCATCCCCATTTGATAGTATGTCTTAGTAATGAATACAGCAATGTGGGCCAAAATGCTCGTTTCTGATTCTGTTTCCATGCTTAACCCTTAATAAAAACAGCTATAAAACTGGGAACACAGGGAACTTTACCAAGGCACCTCGATGGAAAGAAGCTTCATGAAGGAGGTTTTTACATCAACTCTTTGTGGATTTCCAGAAGGTTTTAACATCCAGAGTCAGGGTAGGACTCATGGCGGGGAAGAGATATGTCTGTGTTTTGGAACATGGGAGGAGTGCTGTTGTGAGGGGGGTTGGCTTGCAAACCCAGCTTGAGCACCGTGGACACGAAGTGATGGTCTTACTCTAAGCTGGACTAAATAACATCACATATGGCCTTCACATTCCTTTTCATCAAAATCCCCTTTGGCCGGCTGGGTCCTCTTGCATGCTGTGCAGAGCAGTAATTTGGTTAATTAAGGACAATCTGGATGGAGAAGACTGGAGCAACCACAGGGCTCCCACGTAGAGGGTTTTAGAAGCTAGAAATACAGATTTCTGAGTCTTTGTCATGAAGGTGATAAGCGAGCCACAGACACCCACAAATCTACAAGGTGGGATGTGAGGAGATGGGGTTTTGTGAGTGTCCCCCAAAGCTGGGCTGTGTTCACAGCTTGGAGGAAGGACATGTGGAAGCTGAAGTCTATGTGATGGGAACTTTCTGTAAATTATTAAGTTAATTACTATAAGCAACATAGTAACAGCCAGCATGAATCCATCTTTACATTTCTCATGGTAGATTTGTGACCCATCATTGGTTCAAGTTACATTTTTTTCACACTCACACTTGCCACTTTTTTTTTTCCTGCACAAAGTTGCCAAAGAAATTCAGCAGTTCTCGTGGACCTCCTAGTTGAGAATCTTATGGAATTGGGGATGAACTACGTGTAGAGAATGGTCTGGTGGGGAGAGAATATCTATGTTATATTCTTGCAACTAAAGGAAAAGATTATTTGTACAAAGATGTCATTAACATTAAAATATAAAACAAAAAGAAAACCCTTGAATGTCTGAATATATTTCAGGTAGAAGTTAATTTTGATACTGTGAAGTATTGTAACCTATGACTGTGGATAGTAGCTCTATGGAAACTTCAGAGAAATTTGTTACAAGGAGACTTCAATGTAAAGAGGGTTTTTTTTTTTTTCTAATTTAAAATCAATTTAATTAACATATAGTGTCTTATTAGTTTCAGAGGCAGAATTTAGTGATTCATCAGTTGCATATAACACCCAGGACTCCTCACATCACGTGCCCTCCTTAACGCCCATCACCCAGTTACACCATCCACCCACCCACCTCCCCCCCAGCAACCCTCAGTTTCCTATAGTTAAGAGTATCTTATAGTTTGTCGCCCTCTCTGATTTCATCTTATTTTATTTTTCCTTCTCTTCCTCTATGTTCATCTGTTTTGTTTCTTAAATTCCACAAATTAGTAAAATCATATATTTGTCTTTCTCTGACCGACTTATTTCACTTAGCATAATACCCTCTAGTTCATCCACATTGTTGCAAATGGTAAGATTTCATTTTTTTTATGGCTGAGTAACATTATATTGTATATATACACCACATCTTCTTTATCCATTCGTCTATTGATGGACATCTGGGCTTTTTCCATATTTTGGCTATTGTGGACATTGCTGCTATAAACATTCGGGTGCATGTGCCCCTTTGATTCAATATATTTGTATCATTTGGACAAATACCTAGTAGTGCAATTGCTGGGTCAGAGGGTATCTCTATTTATTTATTTATTTTTAAAGATTTTATTTATTTATTTGACACAGAGAGAGATCACAAGTAGGCAGAGAGGCAGGCAGAGAGAGAGGGGGAAGCAGCCCCCCCGCTGAGCAGAGAGCCTGATATAGGGCTCGATCCCAGGACCCTGAGATCATGACCTGAGCTGAAGGCAGAGGCTTTAACCCACTGAGCCACCCAGGCGCCCCTCTATTTTTGACTTTTTGAAGAGTCTTCATACTGTTTTCCAGAGTGGCTGCACCAGTTTGTATTCCCACCAACAGTGTAAGAGGTTCCCTTTTTTCCATATAAGAGGGTTTTTGATAATTTAAAAAAATATTTAGCAAACATTGTTTTAAGCATTTCTTTAATCCTCACAGTAACTCTGAGAAGTACACACACCTTCTGTTAAGATTCCCATTTTACAGATGAGGAAATGAAGGCACATGAAGGTCAAGTGATTTGCAAGATTATCAAACTAGTCGGTGGCAGAGCTAGACTCTGAATATTTGATTCTGGTTCTCGAGCCTGTACAATGCACATTGCTTTAGAAAAGTTGCATGTAGATTTTGGGGTTTTGTGCACACTAAAACCATAGCAATAATGACAATAATTATAGAATAAAAAGAAGAGTATTTTCCCTTTCTGTATTTTCCATATTACTTTCCAGGCCCATATGTATTCATAATTATCATAATCTTATTATAATCATCAGATAGACCAAATTTGTTCCCTGCTTTTTCTACTTATTTTATTTATAAAATATTTTTATTTTGCCACATTGTCTTCCTAATAATTGTTCTAATAGCTGTAAAGTGCTTCAATAAGTTGATGTTCCGTAATTTATTGAGATAGTCCTTTCTTGGTTTCTTTTTTGTGTATTACTTCAGATAACATTGCCGTGATCATCTCATAAATTATTTAATTCCTCTGGGCCATGTCTTAAAGATAAATCCTCAGAAGTGAGATTACTAGGCAAAGGGTAAAGACATTTTTGTTGCAAAAATAAAGTGAACTTACCTTTTTTTAAAGATTTATTTATTTATTTGAGAGAAAGAGTGAGGAGGGGGGAGGAGCAGAAGGAGAGGGAGAGAAGCAGGCTCACTGCTCAGTGCAGAGCCAGACATAAGACTTCACCTCAGGACCCTGAGATTATGACCTGATCCGAAATCAAGAGTTGGAGGTCTTCGTTGGTTAAGCATCTGCCTTCAACTCAGGTCAGGATCACAGGGTCCTGGAATCAAGCCCCTTATTGGGCTCCCTGCTCAGTGGAGAGCCTGCTTCTCCTGCTCCCTCTGCTGTTTCTTCTCCACCACTTGTGCTCTCTGGCTCTCTTTCTAGCTCTCTGTCAAATAAATAAATTAATTAAATATTTTAAAAAGAAAGAAAGAATTAGAGGCTTAACCAATGGAGCTACTCAGGCACCCCTAAGTCACATTATTTTCCTAATGGTTAGATGTATGTGGTTATCAGTTATAAGATACACTGGCTCAGTGGGTTAAAGCCTCTGCCTTCGGCTCAGGTCATTATCTCAGGGCCCTGGGATCGAGCCCCGCATCGGGCTCTCTGCTTCCCCCTCTCTCTCTGCCTGCCTCTCTGCCTACTTGTGATCTCTCTTTCTCTGTTGAATAAATAAATAAAATCTTAAAAAAAAAAAAGGATGCACAATCTGTTCCTCCATAATCTCATAAGGATGAGCTTATTATAATCCTTTGCAAGTGTACCCCCACTTTCTTAAGTGGGGGTAGTTGATGGGTCTGGCTATTACATAGTAATATCTTTTATTTATCATGGTTAGGTGTATGTTGCTGGGGAAAAAAGGCACTAATTGAATTATAAATGAACTCTCTTTGTCTTTTCCAAAGGATGTATTTTGACGTTGTAATTAATAACAAATGAAATTTTATTTTACAAGAAGTTTGATTTGGCTGTTTAGCTCAGGGGAAGAGTAATTCCTGTGGTTCTTTGCAGATTATGGCTTTACCTCCCCCTGCACTACAATAAATAAATATTTTTGCTTTCTTCAACAGTAGAAGTTGGAGCAGCTAATTTTGCTGCTCTGTCATTATGTAAGTTCATTCTTTTTATTATTATTTATTTATTTGACAGAAAGAGACACAGCAAGAGAGGAACATAAGCAGGGGGAGTGGGAGAAGGAGAAGCAGGCTTCTTGCCAAGCAGGGAGCCCCATGTGGGACTCGATCCCAGAACCCTGGGATCATGACCTGAGCTGAAGGTAGATGCTTAATCGCTGAGCCACCCAGGCACCCTGTAAGTTCATTCTTATCCTGAGAAAATCTCTGAAGAAAGCTTACAAGACCATTTTGCATGATTAATGTACAGTTTACCGAATAAGTAAAAGTAACCTAAGGCAGTGAGATCACTCCATTTTTTCATTTGCAGTAGATATATTCAAGAATCCTAAGTCATTTTCTTTGTGGATTAGTTTGTCCAAGATTGTATTCTTCATGCCCACCAATGGTGCAAGAGGGTTCCCCTTTCTCCACATCCTTGCCAACACCTCTTGTTTCTTGTGTTATTGATTTTAGCCATTCTGACACATGTGATATGATATCTCATTATAGTTTTGATTTGTATTTCCTTGATGATGAGTCATGTTGAACATCTTTTTTTAAAAAAAGATTGTATTTATTTGTCAAAGAGAGGGACAGAGAGGGAGAGAGAGAGAGAGAGAGAGAGACAGAGCACAAGCAGGGGAAGTAGTAGACAGAAGGAGAAGCAGACTCCCAACTGAGCAGGGAGCCGGATGCGGGACTTGATCCCAAGATCCTGGGATCCTGACCTGAACTGAAGTTAGATACTTAACCAACTGAGCCACCCAACTGAGCGTCCCAATGTTGAACATCTTTCCATGTGTCTGTTGGCCATCTGTATATCTTCTTTAGAAAGGCATCTGTTCATGTCTTCTGCCCATTTTCTAAATGGGTTGTTTTTTGGGCATTGAATTTTATAAGTTCTTTATATATTTTGGATACTAACATTTTATTGTATATATCATTTGCAAATATCTTCTCCCATTCTGTACGTTGCCTTTTAGTTTTGTTGATTGATTCTTTTGCTGTGCAGAAGCTTTTTATTTTGATGTAATCCCAGTGGTTTATTTTTGCTTTTATTTTCCTTTGCCTTAGGGAACCTATCTAGAAAAAAATTTGCTATGGCCAATGTCAAAGAACTTATTCCCTGTGTTCTCATCTAGGAATTTGGTGGTCTCCTGTATCACAAAAGCCTTTGATCCATTTTGAGTTTATTTCTGTGTATAGTGTAAGAAAGTGGTCTAGTTTCATATTTTTGCATATTGCTTTCCAGTTTTACATTTTAACAATGTACTTCCAATCCATGAACATCTTTCCATTTCTTTGCATCTTCTTCAATTTATCTCATCAGCGTTTTACAGTTTTTAGAGTACCAGTCTTTCACCTCTTCAGTGAGGTTTATTCCCAGATATCTTATGGTGTTTGGTGCAATTGTAAATGGGATCGACTCCTTAATTTCTTTTTGTGGTGCTTCATTATTGATGTATAGAAATGCAACACATTTCTGTACACTGATTTTATATCCTGTGACTTTGTTGAATTCTTTTATCAGTTTTAGCAGTTTTTTGGTAGAATCTTTCAGGTTTTCTGTACAGAGTATCATGTCACCTGCAAATAGTGGAAGTTTAACTTCTTTCTTGCTGGTTATTTCTTTTAGCTGTTGGATTGCTGTGGCTAGGACTTTCAGTATTATGTTAAATAAGAGTGGTGAAAGTGGACATCCTTGTCTTGTTCCTGCACATGGAAGAAAACTCTCAGTTTTCTCCCCTAAAGATGGAGTGCTGTGGGTTTTTCATAAATGGCCTTAATTATTTTGAGTTATGGTCCCTCGAATCTTACTTTGTTGAGGTTATCACGAATGGATGTTGTACTTTGTCAAATGCTTTTTCTGTGTCTATTAAGATGATCATATGCTTTTTATCCTGAAAGTTGTACTTCTTAAAGGCCAAAGTTGAGGCCTAGTTGAGAAGCGACCTCAGGGAACAGACTAAAGTTTGGTTAAGGAGAGATTCTTTGTCAAGAGACCGCCAATTAAAATGGGGCTTATTATTGCACTGCCAGGAAAGGTGTGCAGGTTGCACACTGTACAATTCTTAAGAGTGCCATTTACTTCATAGGCTATGTACATGACTACTTCCACCTGAGTTGTGTGGTGGATAGCCTGTATGGCCTGTGCAGCAGTCCTATGGACACAGATGCCTCAGCTGGTAGATGAATTTCCAGTTGCTTCCCTTAAGTTTCATCTTGGTCAGTGGGCGAGGTCCCTCCTGTCCTATCTCCACCCAAGATGTCTGAGTCCCTCACTGTCTTTGAGACTATGGGACTCTTGGACTATTCGTGGTCCACAGTGAGTGGGTGGGTCCATGCACTGAGTACAGTATAGTCCCTACTACCTTCCATCCTGTCCTTTGGTCTTCCACAGAGAAGGTCTTTACTTATCTTCCACATCTAGAACATTCTCTGCCGTCACTGCTATTCTCTTTGGAGAACTAAAATCTCTATAAGCAGACACTGTCTGACACCTAAGGCTGTGACTCTTTCCAGTCTCTGCTTCTCCTTTGCAGTGAGGAGAGCAAATCAAGGAACATAGGAAACACGTGGATTGATATATCTAGATAAACCTCTGCCAGAGGCACTTAACAAGGAAGCAATTTAAGGGCTCTGGGGGAAGATAAGGGAACTCTGGGAGCAGATACTAGGCCACATCAGCCCGTCTGTAGAAGAGACAAGGAACCTTCGAGGAAGAACATCCAAAAAACAAAAGTAGGCAGAAGAGAGCAAAATACAGTACAAAGGGATGTGTTGGCTAAAAAGATCTACCATGCTTTTTTTCCCTCCCTGTCTTCTGCTTTTTATTGGCTCACTTATGTTTTCTTTATAGCTTTCTCCCTGACTTCCACAAAATGACATATTCTATTTGAGTTCTTTTAGTGGTTAACTTTATTTTTCTAAGAGGCGTAGTTAACTTTACAAACACTAAAGCTCATTAATATCTGCATTGTCCTTAATAACACAAAGGCCTTAAAATGCTGGCTTCCCTCAGCTGCCTCCCATATTTGGCGCTGCTTTTACTTTCCTCTTTTGGTCATTTATCATTATGTTTACAGTCAGTTCACATATAGATGAACCAAAATGTTTGTCCATTTCTTTGCTTCCTATAGCATCTTAAATCCAACTTACTTCTAGATTTAATCTCCGGTGTACTGAAATAATCTTTAAGCTATTTAGAGTGAGAAAATCTCTAGATCTTTGTTCTGCCTGAAAGCTAACCCTTACTCCTGAATTACAGATTCACTAAGTATATAATTCTAGCTTAGCGCTTCTATTTTCCCTTGGCACTTTGAATGTATCATTACATTGTCTTCTGGAGTCTTTTGTTGCTTTGGGAAAATGTGCTTTTGTCTAATTGCTATTACTTTTTAAATAATCTTTCCTTTCCTTTTGGCAATTTTTAAAGGTATTTTTATGTTCTGCAGATTCACCATGCTGTATGTGTATAGATTTGCTTATTCTCTTTGAGATCTGCTGTGTGGCGTGTTTTAGGGATCATGTCATTCTTCCCATCTGGAAACGTATCCATTTTCTTCCCCTTTTTGGGGAATGGAAACCTTCCCCATTTTCTTTATTCTGTGCTTCCTGTTTCTATATAGTGGATATTTGCATTTTCCCTCCATATTACTTAAAGCCTGTATTTTCCAGATCTTTGCTCTCAGGTGGTACAGTCTAGATGATTTTCTCATATCTTTCTTCCAATAGACTAATTTCTGAGGTCTGTTCTTCAGCCAGTCTGCGGATTCCACTATTTCAGTGGCTCGATATTTCATATGTGAACTTTCTTTGCATCTTTCATAAATCAACTTGTTCTTTTTCCTATAGGTTCCTGTCTTAACGATTCGTATTTCTCCCTTTATCTCTTTGAGCAATTTAAGATGCCAGTCTTAATTTAAAGGTTATCTCAGATGGGTCTATTATTTTTGTTTTTCAGAGTTCAAAGGCTGACTGTGTCTCATGGTGGCTTCCCCTCACCGAGTTCCACGGGCCTGGGCCATGACTGCCTCCCAGTGAAACAATTCACATTTGCCTCTCTGGGCCTCATGCAATTCAGGAGTTCAGGGCAATCTCATAAGTCAGTTTTTGGCTGGAGATGCTGTGCATCTCTTTACTACCCATGTGTGTGAATTCTAACTCCATTTCTGGTGGTGGGTTAGGTCTGAGGCATGATTCTCTTATGTAATTCTTACCACTCTTGGCCTCCTTGGAGCCACGATGTCCCTGGGCTGGTGGGCACTGTTTGTGTCATCTCCATTAAGGGGCATATCAGCCCTCCAAGGCTTCTGGCCTCCAGCAGGGAACCCAGCGTCTGCATTCATCAACAGCCACACTCCCAGGTTAAGGCCTGTTTCCAGTTCTGACCTGCCTGTGCCTGCCTGTGGCTTCAGCATTAGCTACGCTCCTCCAGCTTCTACTTATCTTTTCATTCCCGGCACCTCTTCTGGTATTGAACTTGGGTATATACACAGAGTAGTATCTCCTATTTAGCATTTTTATGTATTTGAAGCAGGTGGGGCAGCATTAGGAGTAGGAGGCGAAGGCCTTTCATGTCAACTTGGCTTGCCATACTGCATGAAGCCCCAAAATGTTCCATGAAGCTGGCAGAACAGTGACGGCAAAGCCGCTGAGACCCCTTCATAGCTTTGCCCACAATGCTGTGGTGAGATGTGGTTTTGAGATGGCCGTGGTCATGCTGGCCCACAGAAGATCCAGGCTTCCCTGTCACTCCTGCTGACTCAGACGCAGGTGACCCCACACACCCAGGTGACCGGGGACCCGTGACACTCTCCAGGCACAAGAATCATCACTCTGCTTCCTGAGCAGCTCATTCTGGATTCTGGTTCTCTGTCTCTTTCGGATTGGTGATTATTTTCTTTCTTAGGGCTCATACCCTCTCTGTAAGTCCCTATAATGCTTGCAAGGAAACTTCTTCCCCTGTCTCCTGACTCTTACAGATTGGAATTTGCAAGAAGGTGACCCCCCCAACCCTGTTTTTGTTTTGTTTTGTTTTTTTACTCTGTGAGAGAAGTTTCAGGGAGTTTGTAGTGAGTTTGTAGAGCCAGGATACAACTGGATAAGATTTGAGGGATACATGGAGAAGGAAAGCTAGGACCGTAAATGTCTTTCCACAAGGCTGCTGAGAAGGGGGAGAAGAAGGGTTATTTGAGTGAAAAGAATGTGGGAGAGGAGTGAGCGCATCTGAGCCCTGATGGGAAGGAACCAGGACAGTCGATGGTAACTAAGAGAACAAAGTCATGGAAGGACCATGATAGTATTCTATTGGGGGGTGACTGAGATGCACAACCCCACAATGTCTTCACTTAAGGTGATGCACTGGACTATGTCAAAGGGAGAACTAGAACTAAAGGAATTGTGCCACAGCCATATCTTCGGGTTCTTCACCAAAAGGGTGGGCAGAATTGAGAGGGATTCGTAATCACTGTCAAAAGTCAAGACTTTTGACTTTAGGGGCTGGTAGTTCCTGGCCTGGCTGGAGCCACCCACCTGTGGAGTCTGACATGGGACCTTCCTCAAGCAAAGGACCCCTGCAGCCTGTCAGCCTGCCAGGATCGGGAGCCCTTGGCAGTCAATGAGTCTTTTAGTGGAGGAGTTTTGTAGAAGTAGAGGGGTCTGTTGTCACTGCCCAAAAATAACTTGTGGAGATGGGTCCTTGAATACATCCACTGTGTTGGGGTGTGTTCTAGTCAGCTGTTGTAATAAAGTGCCTTGGCCTAAGTGACTGAAACAGCAGATACTTATTTATCACAGTTCTGGAGGCAGGAAAGTCCAAGGCCAAGGTTCTGACTGGGGAGAGCCCTCTCCCTGGTTCACAGACATCACCTTCTTGATGTGTCCTCTTGTGACAGAAAGCACAGGGACTGATTTCTTCTTCTTGTGAGGACACTAACCCCACATGGCTCCACCTACATGACCCCATCTAAACCCAATCACCTCCCAAAGGCTGCACCTTCAAATACCATCCCATTAGGGATTAGGGCTTCAGCATGGGAATTTTGGGGTGATACAAACGTTCAGTCCATATCAGAGTGAGTATGAAGAAACTTTCAAAGGTTGAGGCCTGGGATGGATGGCTTTGACAGAAAATTGTAGAGAGTCTCAGGCCATCTAGAGGCAGAATATGTGGATGCTTGGAGGAAACTGACAGAGGACTCAGGAAGGCTTGACTAGAAATGTGTGTGTGTGTGTGTGTGTGTGTGTGTGTGTGTGTGTGTGTGTGTGTACGCACTCACACATGAGAGAGAGAGAGAAAGAGGGAGAGAGAGAGAGAGAGAGAGAGAGAGAGGCAGACAGGCTAAAAACCAGGATGAAAAAAATCTAATCTTTACGACTTGCTTTGGGCTTATTCACGCAGTTCTCACTTTTAAGTCCCTTCTGAAATGGCACCTTTCTCTTCTGTAAATGAATGAACTAATCCGTTCAGTATTATTTTTTCCCCAAAAATGTTTATTTTATTTTTTCAGTGTTACAAGATTTATTGTTCATGCACAACACCCAGTGCTCCATGCAATACGTGCCTCCTCAATACCCACCACCAGGCTCCCACAGCCCCCCACCCCCACCCCTCCTAAACCCTCAGTTTGTCGTTCAGTATTTACTTGCAATGCTACGTGCCAGGCACCACGGGAGGGGCAGAGATGCAAGGATAGATAAACGGCCCCCATCTTCAGGGAACTCAAGAGTTTCATGGGACAGTGGTTCCCAAACTGGCAGATGGGATTCTCTGGGGCAAAAGACTTTCCAAGGCATATTCAACATGACTATTTTACAGGCTTCTCTTCTGGAACTCTCAGCTTCTATCTATTCTCTAAAATTAATTTGTTTGCATGAACCTGTGCCCACAATAACTTTTTAAAAAGGGAGACATTCCCCTCACCTCTCTCAAATCTTACCCTGATGCATTGCCCACAGACAAAACTTCAAGAGCATCAAAGAGAGAGAAAACCTTTTTGTAAATAATAAATCAAGACATCAGAAACCTTTGGAGCTTTCTCCTCTGTTCCTGTCTTCTGTCGCTCTGTTAAGCATGAAGCGTGGTGTTGGAAAGGGGACGGTTGGCCTCTCATTTTGTGATATTCTGATGTATGGTATGTAGAGAAATGACAGGTTTCATTTTAATGACCTGGCCTCTTCCATTCTCTGCCTTTAGTGAAAGACGTTCTTAAGGGAGATAAACTAGAGAGCAAAGCAAGGAGAGTTTCTGTATGAAATAATGAATACTGAGAACAGGCTACCATATTTAAATGTGAGCAACTCAGGGCATCTGGGTGGCTCAGTCCTTAAGTATCTGCCTTGGACTCAGGTCATGATCTCAGGGTCCTGGGATGGACCCCTGCATATGGCTGCCTGCTCAGCAGGAGCCTGCTTCTCTCTCTCCCACTCCCCCTGCTTGTGTTCCCTCTCTTGCTATGTCTCTCTCTGTCAAGTAAATAAATAAATCTTTAAAAAAAATAAATAAATGTGAGCAACTCTTTACACCCATTTTCAGTGCTCGTCCTCCTGGCCATTGATTCCTGCAGAAGCAATCAGGATGTTTCTTGGAACTACCAGCATTTGCAAGGCTATTAAATAAAAAGCACGAATGAAACTTTTACCAGAATTCTCTCAGACCAGCAGTATATTCTTAAGGGAGATAGTCAAAACCTAGTTTTCCAAATCATATCATAAACTCTTTCTTATAATCATTCGTCATGTTTAAAATGTTTAGTATTTCCTTCCTACTACCATTTATACAAAATAAAACTGTAATTATATGCTAGCTACTAGATGATTCTCTTTAGCAAAATATTCTTTTCACTTTTTAAAATAGATTTAAAAATTTTGATAATTATGTCTAACAAAATTATTGAAGTTATTTCAGATTTTTATACATGAGACTCAATTATCCTTCAAAACCAAATCATAAACAAACAATTATGGAAGGAATGCCAAGGCTATTGTCCTGCTCCACTCTTCCCAAATAACTGATAATTGTAGCTGCAAATCACATTGCTCTGGAACAAATTAAATAATGAGAAGGATTTATTATCTTGTTCATATAACTTACTTTAAAAAGGGTAAATATATTAGATCATGTCATTTTAAGCTTTTAGTAACCTAAGTTACAAATTACATCTTTTACGTTATATCTAGTCACATCTATAATGTTTTGAAATACACATTAACACGTTGATTTGAGTTTAAAAATAAAGCCAGACTTTCTCTGACAAAAAAAATCTGACTTGGCTATTTGGTTTGACAAAGAAGATAGCTTTACCATCTCTGTTAAATGGTAAATATTTCCATAAATAGAATGATTAAATATATAGCTCCAAGATTATGCCAAAAATATATTTACTATAAAACCATGTTATTAAAAATGTTATATTGGTAAAAGTGTAATGAAATTAATAAGTAAATCTCCCAACTTTTTATGAATAAATCAATTATTTCTAAATGAAAGAGGAATATTGAGTATCTAATAAATCTTGGTAACCTTTTATGGCATATTTCCCAGAAAGTGAACAACTCTGATGACAAGTAACACACTTTTCTAAGTCAGGTGTTTTCTAGTTCTTTACTTTCACCCAGCTGAAACGGGACCTAATAGAGTTGCTGGCTCATGATCATTAAAAATAATTTCATTGATGAATAACTATAGAATATGGATTATAAAACTTGCAAATAGCTCACATATACTGATTTGTTACCAAGATATGTTACTGCTTAATTCTATAGTAATAATAATAATGATGATAATAACAGGAATTACACTAATTCAGAAGCCTGAATCATTCTAGCCATGTCATGTTAATCATGGTTACATAAGCTACTTGAGGAGAAATAGCCCTTATTCATATATGTTGATAGAGGCACCTCTGATTATGTTTTATATTAGTATTTTTAAAACCATATTTGTAACAAATTTATTTGATCTGGGTCAATTGTATACTACTGATAATAATAATAGCAATAGCAATTGATTACCCAGTTGGAAGAAGTTGTTTAACACCTAGAGCTAGGTCATTGATGTTTTTTTAATTACACTTAAATCTCTATATATTTTGTCACAGAAAGGCATAACTAACAAAAGAGTTTACATCATAAGAATATAACATTAGGATTAAATTATGTTGGGGAATTGCAATGGTAATATAAGTGCAATGAGAATAACAAAATGTGTAAGATTTTTGTATGTTGTAAACATCAAAGGAGTATGTTAGAGTCTGTTGGACACATTTCAAAGAGTCAGGCAACCATTTAATTTTAAAAAGTCAGTATATACAATATACCAGAAATAACATCCTTGGCTGTGATTGAAATTTTTGATGAAAATTTTCTACTTCAATTTTAAAATATACATGCAATTACATTTAAAAAAAAAACACATTTAGTAGTTATGGTAACAGAAATGTTTGAAGAGAACAAAAAAGCTATAATAGAGCTCACATAGAAATAAAACAATTATCACATGGTTCCATTAATATAATAATAAGCATGATAAGTTTATGGCACGTATCTCAGATAGATAGGTAAATGAAAATTAGGGCACCTGGGTGGCTAAGTGGATTAAGCCTCTGCCTTCGGTTCAGGTCATGATCTCAGGGTCCTAGGATGGAGCCCCACCTCAGGCTCTCTGCTCAGCGGAGAGCCTTCTTCCCCTTCTCTCTCTGCCTGCCTCTCTGCCTACTTGTGATCTCTCTCTCTGTCAAATAAATAAATAAAATCTTAAAAATAAACAAATTAATTAAATGAAAATTTCCTGGAGTCACCAGTAATTGAGCTAGGACTAGAAAAGTTGGGGAGGAGCCCTCCTAAGCAGAAGATGGGGCCCAGAGAGGAGGGCTTAGGGGAACTATAGATGTGCAGTTATGGAGAAAGCAAAATGTATTCCATCAGTATCCTATGCTTGGTCATTAGGTAGTATTTTTAATTGCAGTGATGCTGCAATGGATATCCTTGTGCATCTATATTTTCATATTCTGGTGATGTGTCTTTAGCATACCTTCCTAGAAGTGTGATTGCTGAGTAGAATAGCATTGGGGTACTGGAGTCTGCCCTCTCAGGCGTAGGCGTGCAATAAATGATTGCTACAATTTCAGGAGTTTTGTGAGCTTGCTGTTAAACCAGTGGTCACTTGAAATTGACCAGGGTGAGGGAACTCATACCACAGAAATCAGCAAATGCTTTCTGCTACTCCTGGAAAGCTGGCTTTACTAGCACACCACTGGGGGAAAAGTGCCAAATTCCCATCCACTCAGGTAGTATTTTTTAAACACATTTCTGGATTCATTTTCTATATTTTGATTTAGAATTTTTGCATCATTTATTTAAGAATGGGTAGGTTATAATTTTTGAGGGAAGGGAGCATAGCATAGGTGTTGTTTTGTTAAATTAAGTTGGAAATTATTTATCAGTTCCTTGAATTTGTGAAATAACTTTCTGTTAAGCAAAAAACACTTTTATTTTTATTTATTATATTTTATTTATTTTGTTTATTTTTTTAAAATTAAGCTTTTTATTTTAATTCCACTGCTAACATACAGTGTTATAGTTGTTTCAGGTAAATAATGTAGTGATTTAACAGTTCTATACATCGCTTAGGACGCCTGGGTGGCTCAGTTGGTTAAGCATCTGCCTTTGGCTCGGGTCATAATCCCAGGGCCCTGAGTCCCTCATCGGGCTCCTTACTCAGCGGGAAGCCTGCTTCTCCCTCTGCCTGCCATTCCCCCTACTTTTGCTCACTCTCTCTCTCTAACAAATAAAATCTTTAAAAAAACAAAACAATTCTATATATTGCTCATGATAATCCCCTTCACCTGATTCACACACCCCCTATCCACCTCCCCTCTGGTAACCATTAGTTTGTTCTCTGTAGTTCAGGGTCTGTTTCTTGGTTTGTATCCCTCTTCTTTTTTCTTTTGTTGCTTTGTTTTGTTTCTTAAATTCCCCATGAGTGAAATCATATGGTATATCTCTTTCTCTGACTGTCTTATTTCACTTAGCATTATATTCTCTAGCTATATCCATGTTCTTGCAAACAGCAAGATGTCATTCCTTTTTATGGCTGAATAATATTCCATTATATATACAACTTCTTTATTCATTTGTCTGTTGATGGACTTTTGGGCTGCTTCCATAATATGGCTAATATAGATAATGCTGCATTAAACATAAGGACATCCTTTCAAATTAGTGTTTTTGTATTCTTTAGGTAAATACCCAGTAGTGTGATTACTGGATCATAAGGTAGTTCTCTTTTTAATTTTTTTGAGCAACCTCCATAGTGTTTTCCATAGTGGCCGCACCAGTTTGCATTCCCACCAACAGTGCACAAAGGTTCCTCAATTTCCTGAGTTTTTGATGTTAGTGTTTCTAACAGGTATGGTATGATATCTCAGGGTGGTTTTGATTTTCATTTCCCTGACGATGAGTGATGTGGAGCATCTTTTCATGTGTGTTGGCCATCTGTATGTCTTCTTTGGAGAAATGTCTGTTAATGTCTTCTGCCCCTTCTTAATTGGGTATTTGGGTTTTTTGGCATTGAGTTCTATAAATTCTTGATATATTTTGGATACTAACCTTTGTCAGATATGTCTTTGCAAATATCTTCTCCCATTCCATGGGCTGCCTTTTAGTTTTGCTGTTTCTTTCACTCTGCGGGAGCTTTTTATTTCGTGTAGTTCCAGTAGTTTATTTTTGCTTTTGTTTTCCCTACCTCAGGAGACATATCTGGAAAAATGTGGCAATAGCCTGTGTCAAAGAAGTTACTGCCTGTGCTCTCATCTAGAATGTTTATGGTTTCAGGTCTCACATTTAGGTATTAAATCCATTTTGAATTTATTTTTGTGTATGATATAAGAACGTGGGCCGGTTTCATTCTTTTGCATGTAGCTGTCTAGTTTTCCCAACACCATTTGTTGAAGAAACTTCTTCCCAGTGGTTATTCTTCTCTACTCTGTCAAAGACTAATTGACCATATGTGTCTGTTTTTGTTCCAGTACCATACTGTCTTGACTACAGCTTTGTAGTATAATTTGAAATCTGGAATTGTGATCTCTCTGCTTTTTCTTTTTCTTTTTCAAGGTTGCTTTGGCTATGTCTTTTGTGGTTCTATACTAATTTTGGGCTTGTTTGTTCTAGCTCTGTGAAAAATGCTGTTGGTATTCTGATAAGAATTGCATTAAATCTGTATATTGCTTTGGCTAGTATTGAGTTTTCTTTTTACATTTTTTTTATTATGTTATGTTAACCACCATACAGTATATCATTAGTTTTTGATGCAGTGTTCCATGATTCATTTTTTGCGTATAACACCCAGTGCTCCATGCAATACGTGCCCTCCATAATATACATCACTGGGCTAACCCATCCCCCCATCCCCCTACCCTCTACCCTCTAAAACTCTCAGTTTGATTCCTGGAGCCCATAGTCTCTCATGATTCGTGTCCCCCTCTGATTTCTGCCCCCTTCATTTTTCTCTTTCTTCTAATGTCCTCAAGATTTTAACAATATTTGTTCTTCTAATCCATGAGCAAGGAATATCTTCTCAGGTGTTTGTGTCATTTTCTATTCCTTTCATCAGTGTTTGACAGTTTTCAGAGTACAGGTCTTTCACCTCAGTTAAGTGTATTTCCAGGTATTTTATTACTTTTGATGAAATTCTAAATGAGATTGTTGTCTGAATTATCCTTCTGCTTCATTATTTATGTATAGAAATGCAACAGATTTCTGTACATTTATTTTGTATCTTGCAACTTTCCTGAATTCATTTATCAGTCCTAGTAGTTTTTTGGTGGAGTCCTTAGGGTTTTCTATATATGGTGTCATGTCATCCTCGAATAGTAACAGTTTTACTTCTTCCTTGCCAGTTTGGATGACTTTTGTTCCTCTTTCTTGTCTCATTGCTGTGTCTAGGACTTCCAGTACTATATCAAATTAAAGTGGTGATAGAGGGCATCCTTGTATTTTCTTGTTCCTGATGTTGGGGGAAAGCTTTCAGTTTTTCAACATTAAGTTTGATGTTACCTGTGGGCTTTTCATATGTGGCCTTTATTATGTCGAAGTATGTTCTCCATAAACATACTTTGTTGAGGTTTTTATGATGACTGGATGTTATACTTTGACAAATGCTTTTTTTGCATCTATTGAAATGATCGTGTGTGTGTGTGTGTGTGTGTGTGTGTGTGTGTGTGTGTGTGTGTTTTGGAAACAATCCTGTGGTTTTCATCCCTTCTCTTGTTGATGTGATGTATCACATTAATTGATTTGCAAATACTGAATCACCCTTGCCGCCCAGGAATAGATCCCACTTCATTATGGCGAATATTTTTTTTAATGTATCCTTGGATTTGATTTGCTAATATTTTGTGGAGGTTTTTTGCATCGATGTTCATCTTTCATAGGTCTCTTTTTTGTGGTATCTTTTTTAAAATTTAAATTTTAGTTAGTTAACATAGAGTGCAATATTGGTTTCTGGAGTAGAATTCAGTGATTCATCACTTATATACAACAGCCAGTGCTCATCACAACAAGTACCCTCCTTAATGTCCACCACCCATCTAGCCCATCCCCCACCTACCTCGCTCCATCAACCCTCTATCTAACCTTTGTTCTCTATCATTAAGAGTCTCTTGTGTTTTGTTTCCCTCTCTCTTTTCTTGATTTTCCCGCTTCCCATATGTTCACTTGCTTTCTTTCTTAAATTCCATATATGAGTGAGATCATATGGTATTTGTCATTCTTTGACTAACTTATTTCATTTAGCATAATACACTCTAGGTCTATCCAAGTTGTTGCAAATGGCAAGATTTCATTCTTTTTGATGCTGAGTAATATTCCAGTTATATATGCCACATCTTCTTTATCCATTCATCACTTGATTGATATTTTGGGCTCTCTCCATGTTTTGGCTATTCTTGATAATTCTACCATAAACATCAGGGTACATGTACCCCTTCAAAAGTGTATTGTAGAAACTGTGTTTTGGGTAAATACCTACTAGTGCAATTACTGGATTGTAGGGAGGTAGTTATATTTTTAACTTTTTGAGGAACCTCCAAACTGTTCTCCAGAGTGGCTGCACCAGTTTTCAGTTTCACTAACAGTGCAATCCTTGCCAACACCTGTTGTTTCTAGTGTTGTTAATTTTAGCCATTCTGACAGGTGGGAGGTGGTGTATCATTGTGGTTTTGATTTATAGTTCCCTGATGATGAATGATGTTGAGCATCTTTTCATGTATCTGTTAGCCATCTGGATATCTTATTTGGAAAAGTGCCTATTCATGTCTTCTGCCCATTTCATAGCTGGATTATTTGATTTTGGGGTATTGATTTTGATAAATTCTTTACAGATTTTGGATGCTAACCCTTCGTCAGATATGTCATTTGCAAATATCTGCTTCCATTCCATTGGCTGCCTTTCAGTTTTGTTGATTGCTTCCTTCACTATGCAGAAGCTTGTTATCTTGATGAATACCCAATAGTTCATTTTTGCCTTCCTATGGCAATGTGTCTAGTAAGAAACTGCTACAGCTGAGGTCAAAAATGTTTGTGTCTATGTTCTCCTCTAGGATTTTGATGGTTTCCTGTCTTACATTTAGGTCTTTCATCCATTTTGAATTTATTTTTTAATTATGGTGTAAGAAAATGGTCCAGTTCCATTCTTCTGCATGTTGCTGTCCAATTTCCCCAACACTATTTGTTGAAAAGACTATCTTTTTTTCCATCAGATATTCTTTCCTATTTTGCTGAAGATTAGGTGACCATATAGTTGTGGATCCATTTCCGAATTTTCTATTCTGTTCCACTGTCCTGTGTGTCTGTTTTGTGCCAGTACCATACTATCTTGATGACTAGATCTTTGTAACATAGCTTGAAGTCTGGATTTGTGATGCCTCCAGCTTTGATTTTCTTTTTTCAGGATTGCTTTAGCTATTCAGAGTCTTTTGTGACCCTGTACAAATTTTAGGATTGTTTGTTCTAGCTCTGAAAATGCTGTTGGTATTTTGATAGGGATTGCATTAAATATGTTGATTGCTTGGCATAAGATAGTCATTTTAACAATATTTGTTCTTCCAATCCATGAGCATGGTATGTTTTTCTATTTCTTTGTGTCCTCTTCAGTTTCTTTCAAAAGTGTTCTACAGTTTTCAGAGTATAGATCTTTTACTTCTTAAGTTAGGTTTATTCCTAGATAGCCTATGGATTTTGATGCAATTGTAAATGGGATGTTTTCCTTGATTTCCCTTTCTGGTGCTTAGTTATTGGTGTATTAAAATGCAACAGATTTCTTACATTATTTTTATATCCTGCAACTTTGTTGAATTCATGTATTAGTTCTAGCAATCTTTTGGTGGAATTTTTTTGGGTTTCTATGTAGAATATCCTGTCATCTACAAATAATGAAAATTTGACTTCTTCTTTGCTGATGTGGATGCTTTTTATTTCCTTTCGTTTTCTGACTGCTGAGGCTAAGACTTCCAGTACTGTATTAAATAGTAATGGTGAGTGTGGACATCCTTGACTTGTTCTTGACTGTAGAGGAAAGGCTGTCAGTTTTTCCCTTTTGACAATGATATTAGCTATGACTTTCATATATGGCCTTTATGATATTGAGGTGTGTTCCGTCTTTCCGTACTTTGTTGAGGATTTTTATCAAGAATGGATACTATATTTTGCCAAATGATTTTTCTGCATGTATTGACAGGATCATATGATTCATATCCTTTCTTCTGTTATGTGGGGCATCATGCTGATTGATATGCAAATATTGAACACCCCTGCAGTCCAGGAATAAATCCCACATGATCATGGCAAATAATTCTTTTAATATATTGTTGAATTTGATTTGCTAATATTTTATTGAGAAATTTTGCATCCATGTTCATTAGGGATAGTGGCCTATAATTCTTCTTTGTAGTGGGTCTTTGGTTTGGGAATCAAGGTAATGCTGGCTTCATAAAATGACTTTGGAAATTTTACTTCCTTTTCTATTTTTTGGAACAGTTTGGGAAGAATAGGTATTAACTCTTCTTTAAATATCTGGTAGAATTCCCCTGGGAAGTCATCAGGTCCAGGACTTTTGTTTGTTGGGAGATTTTTAATGACTGATTCAATTTCTTTGCTGTTGAGGGGTCTGTTTAAATTTTCTATTTCTTCCTGTTTTGGTAGTTTGCAAATTTCTAGGATTTGTCCATTTCTTCCAGATTGTCCAGTTTGTTTGCATATAATTTTTCATAGTATTCTCTTATAATTGTATTTCTGTGGTGTTGGTTATAATTTATCCTCTTTCATTGATGATTTTATCTTTTTGGGTCCTTTTGCTTTTCTTTTTGATAAGTCTGGCTAGGGGGTTATCAATTTTATTAATTCTTTTGAAGAACCATCTCTTAGTTTCATTAATCTGTTCTACCGTTTTCTTTTTTGTTTCTCTATCATTTATTTCTGCTCTAATCTTTATTATTTTCCTCCTTCTGCTGGCTTTAGGCTTTATTTGCTGTTACTTTTCTAGTTCCTTTGGTGTAAGTTTAGGTTGTATATTCAAGACTCTTCTTGCTTCTTGAGGAAGGCTTGTATGGCAATATATTTGGCTTCTCAGACTGCTTTTGCTGCATCCCAAGGGTTTTAGACTGTTGTGTTTGCATTTTCATTTGCTTCTGTGTATTTTTTTTTTCAATTGCTCTTTGATTTCCTGGTTAATTCATTCATTCTTTAGCAGGATCTTCTTTAATCTCCATGTATTCAAGGTCTTTCCAATTTTTTTCTTACATTTGACTTCAAGTTCCCTAGTGTTGTGGTCAGAAATCATGCATGGTATGATCTCAACATTTTTTACTTGTTGAGACTGATTTCTGATTCAGGATGGGATCTATTCTGGAGACTGTTCCATGTGCACTTGAAAAGAATGTGTAATCTGCTGTTTTAGGATGAAATGTTTTGAATATATCTGTTAACTGTTGGTGGGAATGCAAGTTTGTGCAGCCACTTTGGAAAACAGTGTGGAGATTCCTCAAGAAATTAAAAATAGAGCTACCTTATGACCCTGCAATTGCACTACTGGATATTTACCCCAAAGGTGCAGATGCAGTACAAAGAAGGGCCACATGCACCCCAATTTTCATAGCAGCAATGGCCACAATTGCCAAATTGTGGAAAGAACCAAGATGCCCTTCAACAGATGAATGGATAAAGAAGATGTGGTCCAT
>CM053614.1:82065831-82109327 GCA_028646535.1 Procyon lotor
AAGAATATATCTGTTAAATCCATCTGATCTAATGTGTCATTCAAAGCCAGTGTTTTCTTGTTGATTTTCTGCTTAGATGATCTGTCCATTGCTGTAAGTGAGGTGTTAAAGTCCCATACTATTATTGCATTATTATCAATGAGTTTATGTTTATTATTAATTGTTTTGTGTATTTGGGTACTCCTAATTTGGAAGCATAAATATTTACAATAGTTAGATCTTCTTGATGGATAGAACCCTTAATTATGATATAATGTACTTCTTCATCTCTTATTACAGTTTTTGTTTTAAAATCTGGCTTGTCTGATAGAAGTATGGCTACTCCAGCTTTCTTTTGTCATCCATTAGCATGATAGATGGTGCTCTATCCCCTCACTATCAATCTGCGTGTGTCTTTAGGTCTAACATGAGTCTCATGTAGGCAGCATATAGACAGATCATTTTTTTTTTTTTAAATTCATTCTGATACTCTGTCTTTGATTGGAACATTTAGTTCACTTACATTCAAAGTGATTTTTGAAAGATATGAATTTAGCGCTGTTGTGTTACCCATTGAGTTGGTGTTTCTGGTGATGTTCTCTGGTCCTTTCCAATCTTTGTTGCTTTCTGTCTTTTTTTTTTTTTTCTCCACTCAAAGAGTCCCCCTTAAAATTTCTTGCAGGGCTGGTTTAGTGATCATGAACTCCCTTCAGATTTTGTTTGTCTGGGAAACTTTTTATCTCACCTTCCCTTCTGAATGACCGCTCTGCTGGATAAGAATATTCTTGGCTGTAGATTTTTTTCTTTTCAATTCGTTGAATATATCCTGCCACTCTCTTCTGGCCCATCAAGTTTCTGTGGACATATCTGCTGGCAACTTGATCTGTCTTCTTTTATAGGTTAAAGGCTTTTTTTTTTTTCCCCTTTCTGCTTTCAGGATTCTTTCCTCATCTGTGTCTTTTCTGAATTTGACCATCATATGTCTTGGCAATGTTTGGCTTTTATTGAATTTAATAGGAGCTCTCTGTGTTTCCTGGATTTTGATAACTATATCCTTCCCCAGATTAGGCAAGTTTTTAACTATAATTTGTTCACAAAAACCTTCTGCCTCTTTCTCTCTCTTCTTCTTCTGGGACTATGATAAAAATGTTATTACATTTTAATAAGTTACTGAGTTCCCTAAGTCTACCTTGGTAGTCCATCATTCCTCTTTTCCTCTTCTTTTCAGTTTCCTTAATTGTCCATAATTTTATCTTCTATATCACTGATTTGCATGTCTGCTTCATCTATCCTAGCTTTTATTAAATCCATTTGGGTTTGCATCTCAATTATAGCATTTTTATTTTTGGCCTAACTAGATTTTAGTTCTTTTATCTCTGCAGTAAGGGATTCTCTAGTGTCTTCTATGCTTTTTTTCAAGCCCAGCTAATATCCTTATAATAGTATTTTTATGTCCTATTTCAGACATCTTACTTATATTTGTATTGATTAAGTCCCTGGCCATTATTCCTACTTCCCGTTCTTTCTTTTGGGATGTGTTTCTCCATGTCATCATTTTGTCCAGAAGAGAAAAGAAGAAAACAAAAGAAACAAACAAAAAAACCCAAAAATACTAGTTTCTAGGTGTGCTTTTTGGTCTGCTTTTTGAAAGAATCTAGTTCCAAAAATTAAAAAAATAAGAAAATTAATTGAAAATTAAAAAATTTAAGAAGCATACATTTGAAAAGCAACATTTGAAAAATGTTAATAATAAAAAATTTAAAAAATAAGAAAATAAATTAAAAATAAATAAAAATAAAAGTAAAATTAGGAAGCTAGACTCTATTTCCCTTAGAGCTGAAGCTTTGCAGCACTCTATGATCAGAAGACTTGCTATGAGCAAGTTGTTTGTGTTGGTCTTCTGGGGGAGCGGTGTGCTTCCCTGATTCTCAAGCTAATATACTTGAGTGGAATTGGATTTCCAGGGTGCAGCGGGGCGGGGCTTGGCATAAGCGGCTCTGGCCTCCACTAGGTGGTGCTATTTTGTTCCCTGGAGGCTTTCAATGCTCATGGGTGGGATGTGCCCGCTCTCTAGCCTTGGAGTTGAAAGCTAGCACCCCTCACTCTTCAGGAGACCATATAGAAGAGCAATCATCACCTTTCTTGTGTTCCTGAAAGCAACTCTCTTGTGTTACATCAGAACCCGGCATTCATCCTACCCCTCTGCCATCTTAATTCCTCCCCTCTTGTGGTATCTTTATCTAGTTTTGGTATCAGGGTAATGCAGGACTTAATGAAATAAATTTAGAAGTTTGCTTTCTTCTTCTATTTTTTGGAAGAGTTTAAGAAGAACTGATGTTACATCTTCTTTAAATGTGTGGTAGAATTTCTTGTGAAGCCATATGGTCCTGGCTTTTGTTTCTTAGGAGTTTTTTGATTACTGATTCAATTTCATTGCTGGTAATCTGTTAAACTTTCTGTTTCTTCCTGATTCAATTTTGGGAGATTATGTGTTTCTAGAAATTTATCCATTTCTTCTAGGTTGCCCAGTTTGCTGGCATATAATTTTTCCCAATACTCTCTTATGATCTTTTGTATATCTGTTATGTCAGTTGTTATTTCTCCTCTTTCATTTCTAATTTTATTTTTCTCCTCTCTCTTTGTTTTTGATGAATCTGTCTAAAGGATTTTTAATTTTGTTGATCTTTTCAAAGAACCAGCTCTTGGTTTCATTGATCCATTCTATTGTTTTTTAGTTTTATTTCATTTATTTCTGCTCTAATTTTTATTATTTCCTTCCTTCTACTTGTTTTAAGTTCTGTTAGTTCTTTCTTTAGGTATAAAATCAGGTTGTTTATTTGAGATTTTTCTTGTTTCTTGAGGTAAGTCTATATGACTATAAACTTCCCTATTGGAACTCCTTTTGCTGCATCCCTACTATTTTGGATTGTTGTGTTTTCATTTTCATTTATCTCCATGTACTTTTTAATTTCATCTTTGATTTCTTGTTTGGTCCATTCGCTATTAAGTAGCATGTTATTCAACCTCTATATTTTGTGCTCTTTCCAGATTTTTTTCTTGTGGTTGATTTCTAGTTTCATAACATTGTGGTCAAAAAATATGCATAGAATGACTTCAGTCTTGTTAAATTTGTTGAGGTGTGTTTTTTGTGTTAATATGTGATCTATTCTGGAAAATATTCCCTGTGCATTTGAAAAGAATGTGTATTCTGCTGTTTTAGGGTGGGATATTCTGAATATATTTTTTTAAATCCTTTTGGTCCGGGGCACCTGGGTGGATCAGTGGGTTAAAGCCTCTGCCTTTGGCTCAGGTCATAATCTCATGGTCCTGGAATAGAGCCCTGCATTGGGCTCTCTGCTCAGCAGGGAACCTGCTTCCCCCTCTCTCTCTGCCTACTTGTGATCTTCCTTCCCCCTCTTCCCCTGCCTCTCTGCCTAATTGTGATCTCTCGCTCTGTCAAATAAACAAGTAAAATATTTAAAAAATAAATAAATCCTTTTGGTCCATTGTGTTATTCAAAGCCCCTGTTCCTTATTGATTTCTGGCCATCAATTTAAGTGAGGTGTTAAAATACCCCACTATTATTGTATTACTATTGATTACTTCCTTTATGCTTGTTATTAACTGCTTTAAGTATTTGGGTGTTCCTATGCTGGGTGCATAAATATTTGCAATTGTTATATCTTCTTATTGGATTGTCCCTTTAATGATTATATAGTGTCCTTTCTTTCTTGTTGCAGTCTTTGATTGAATGTCTATTTTGTCCAGGATGAGCATTACCATCCCAGCTTTCTTTTCACCTTCACTCTCATGATACATTATTTCCCATTCCTTCACTTTCACTCTCCAAACATCTTTAGGTCTGCAATGAGACTCTTGTAGGCAGTATATAAATGAGTTTGTTTTTGTTTGCTTTTTGGTTTGGGGGTTTTGTTTTGTTTTGTGTCTATTCTATCACTCTATGTCTTTTGTTTGGAGCATTTAGTCCCTTCATATTCAAGGTAATTATTGATAGATATTACTTTATTGACATTTTATTACTTGGTTTTTTTTTTTGGTTGTTTTTGTAGATTTTCTCTCATTCTTTCTTCTCTTGCTCTCTTGTTGGCTTTCTTTAATGATATGCTTGGATTCACTTCTCTTTAATTCTTTGTGTATCTATTACTGGTTTTGTGATTTGTGGTTACCATTTGGTTTGTATACAACATGTTCTGCATATAGCAGTCTCTATTAGTTGCTTAAATTTGAGCCCATTCTTTACTCCCCTTCTTCCCCCATTTTAGATATATGGTGTCATATTTTATATCCTTTTATTTTGTCAGTCTCTTGTAGGATTCTTACAGATATATTTATTTTTATTGCTTTGTGCTTCCTACTTTCCTTGCCTTTGCTTATGGTCTTTCCTTTCCACTCAGAGTCCCCTTTAATATTTCTTGTAAGGCTGGTCTAGTAGTCATGAAATCCTTTAACTTTTATTTGTCTGGGAAATTATCTCTTCTTTTATTCTGATTGATGGCCTTGCTGAATAAGAATATTCTTGGCTGCAGATTTTTCCCCTTCAGCACTTTGAATATTTTATGCCAGACCCTTCTGGCCTGTAATATTTCTGTTGAAAAATCAACTCATAGCCTTCTGGAGTTTCTCTTCTATGTAACTCCTTTCTTTTCTCTTGTTGCTTTTAAAATTATCTATCACTACTTTTTGCCATCTTAATTGCTATGTGTCTTGGTATGGACCTCTTTGGGTTGATTTTGTTCAGGAATTTCTGTGCCTCCTGGATATGGATTTCTATTTTCTTCCCCAGATTCAGGAATTTTTCAGATATTATTTCTTCAGAGAGATGTTCTGCCTTTTCTTTTTTCTCTTCTCTTTCTGGGTTCCCTATAATGGGAATGTTATTATTGATGATGATGTTGCTGAGTTCCCTAAGTCTATTCTCTTGTTGTAAAATTTTCTTTCTCTCACCTCCTCAGCTTGATTACTTTCCATTACTCTGATCTCCAGGTCACCAATTTGTTCTCTGCTTCATCTAGTCTACTATTTATTCCATGTAATGTATTTTAAATTATATTTATTGTGTTCTCTTTTTTTTAAAGATTTATTTGTTTATTTGACAGAAGGAAAGAGATCACAAGTAGGCAGAGGCAGGCAGAGAGAGAGGGGGAAGCAGGCTCCCTGCTGAGCAGAGAGCCCGATGCAGAGCTTGATCCCAGGACCTTGAGATCATGACCTGAGCCGAAGGAGGAGGCTTTAACCCACTGAGCCACCCAGGTGCCCCATTTCTTGTGTTCTTCATCCCTGATTGTCTTTTTATTCTTTTAATCTCATTGTTAAGGGTCTCACTGATGTCCTCCACTGTTTTCTCAAGTCCAATGAGTATCTTTATGATCATTTTATCTTTACGATCATTACTTTAAATTTTCTGTCAGATGTTACTTATCTCCTTTTCACTCAGGTCTCTTGCTGTGATTTCGTCCTGTTCTTTCATTTGGGACATATTTTTCTGTCTCCTCTAACTCTATGTCTGTTTCTCTATGTTAGGAAAAATAGCTGTGTCTCCTGCACTGGAAAGTAGTGGCCTTATGAAGATGTCCTATAGAGCTCTGCTGTGTAGTGTACCCTGTTCACCAGAACCTTTGGAGATGTCTCCTATATGTGATATGTGTGCCCTGCTCTTGTGACTGAGCCACTTTTTCCTTTAGTCTAGTCATCTGCAATATTTCTTTTTGCCATTATGGGCAGCGTTTTGTCCCAATGGTATTAGTGGGCAGACTGGGGATGCTTTGGGCTCAAGCTGAGTTGGACTACGTGTTTGCTAGAGATGCAGTAGCACCAACTACAGAGTGTTTTCCCTGTGCTGTCCCCTGATAAGGTTTCATTGGTGGGCAGGACTTGCAGTCAGAGGACATGTCTGCCCCACAGCCCAATGCTGAGGTTACAGTCTGGCTGGTATGGAGTCACTTTGGAGTGATGTTGGCCACTGCAGTGTCTGCTTGCATGCTGCCAGACTGTGGCACTGCCTTGTAGGAGCTCTGACCATGAGCATATTGGAGAGGACAGGTCCACCAGAAGCACAGGTTGGGATGGTGGTGCTAGCAAGCTTTGCATGTGGCTAGTCCTCTTTGGAAAGGGCCCTGAAGCCCTGGGACTGAGACAGACCATCCTGGGTGGATTGGTGGAAGCACAACAGGGTGCAGGATAAGGGAGAGTAGCGGGGAGTGGCAGCGCAGCAGTGCTAGCAAGTTTCTTGCTAGAGTCCTACAGGCACTAGGGAGCAGGAGAGGAAAAATGACACCTTCCAGTTCCTTTGTCCCTGTAGGAGTTCCCTAGGCATCTCAGTCCTTCCAGGATAAACCCAGATTAGTAGATAACTCTCCCTCCCATATGCTCCAGACACCTCCCAAATTGCTGCTTTTATGCTTTATTTCCTTAGGCTATTTGTTGTGCTGTTTCTTTAAGGGTGGGAGCCCTGTTTCTGTTGCCCACATCCTCTCCAGAGCCCAGCTTGTGTATTTTTTTAAATTTCAGGTTTTTAGTCTGCTGGCTGTAGGTACTCAAGAAATTTGACCCCTCTGGGTTTTTAAAGCCAAAAGGTTTCAAAGGGATTTGTCTCCACTGTGTGCTTCTCAGTGTGGGGGTCTCTTTCTCTCCTCTTTCCATGATGGGGGCATCCCTCCCTCCCAGGGACAGTCCCACAGTCTGGTTAATTGCCAAATGCTTCTCCATCCTTCCTACCTTCTTTGATGGGATCTTTTTTCTACCTTTAGTTGTGGAGTTAGATCTGCCAGTCCCTGCATTATTGTCTGGATTATTTACACTGATGTGAGTCTTATCTAGTTGTATCTGTGGTATGAGGTGAGCCTAGAGTCCATCTTTCTTAGAAGTCTCTACAAAACACACTTTTAAAATTGTTTTGAGAGGGGCCTGGGTGGTTCAAAATTGTTTTGAATTTCTTCCATGTTCACAGTTCTCAAATTTTAGAAGAAAAGTCAGATTTTTAGAAAAATTAAACATTTCGTCAGGAGTTTGGAATTTATTATGCTAGACTTTTTTAATTAGACTTCTAAATACTTTTCTTTTATACTTAATACTGTTTTCCACTAGTATTTATAATGTACTTTCATATTACTAATGCCGCCTTATTTGCGTTTTCTCTCTAGTTTTTCTTTCCAAATTTGTGTGTATGTGCTTGTATGTATGTACGTATACTTATATCTGGGCGCACATGTATATATTTCTCTTGTTTTTCATATATATTTCTAAATTTTATGGTCTTTTTTAGTTTTTCAAATATTTTTTTCTTTTTTTCATGTATAAGTCCATATATATGTAAAATTAAGAGAGTAAAATAGATAAACAAGATCAGTAATACTTATTTTTTTCTAATTTTGAAAAATATAAGAATTTAATTCTCATTTCCTTTTCTTACCTTTGTCTTATTTCATGCAAGAGCAATTAAGTATATAATATTTAATTACTGGTCTTATATAGGATCTGACTCATCACAATTGAGAGAATTGGTGTTCCTAGGAGAGAGAGTGGTACTGCTTGCCATCCTATACAGATGTGTTTGCATGTTTTAACCTTCAGATGGCTAACCCACTGAGTACTGGCTGAACAGAAGTCTTATTTAATGCCATAGGTTCTCCTTTTGAGTATAGTTTTGCTTGTGTTCCTTTTGTAGCCTTTTCATCACCACTAATTTCTTAAGGCCATATTGCAATTTAAAATTCCTTTTAACCAATAAGCTATTCAGGTTTTTAGTCTTAAATTGGTTATTTTTAAACTTTAAACTTGCATTATGAATATCTAGCCTAGTTGCTTTGTGGTCAGAATATGTTATCCATATTCTTTCCATATCTTGTAATTTGTCTAGTTTTTCTTTGTGCTCTGTGTATAACTAGTTTCTGTAAATGGTTCATGAATACTAGAAAACAAATCTATTCTTTCATGGTCAGGATCTTGAAGGCTTTCCTCAACAGCTTTGTTCATGTCATAGTTCTCCCTGAGGACATGTAATGACAGTGTGTGGGGATCCGGACATCAGAGGGGGCAGACAGAAATCACTGTAGTTCCCCACAAAGGAGAAATTATTTGCCCAGTGTTTTATAGAAGTAGACTCCAGTCCTCTGAGGCATAGAGATGGACTTGGAAGTCACATGGGTCTGAGTGCCATCTTGTGTGATCTGGGTTTTATGGGAGAAAATTTGAGTCTGGTGACATTAAACAGGTTTTTAAAATCTTTAAGATCTCAGCCATGGTAGTAAGCAGTCCATCTTGCTTAGTTGTCGGGACTGTTGACTTTTTCCTATTTCTCCTGGGCCACAGTAAGCTGGAGATTTTGCCTGGTACTGCTTGCCAGATGCTTTGTCTACCCGGAGACAGCAGTCTCCTAGGTCATGTCCAGCTCACCTTTAGTAGAGGGACAAAGGCTGTGCAATCTTAAAGCATCCTTGGACTAGCCCTCAAAGGAATATCTGGTCATAAGTGGAATTAGAGTCCTTTGTGTCACCATTTAAAAAACTCCTCTGATTACATTTTCCCATTTTTGTCCCTGCCATACACCATGCACACTTTTTTTTAAAAGATTTTATTTATTCATTTGAGAGAGAGAAAGGCATTGAGAGCACAAGCAGGGGGAGAGGAAGAGGGAGAGGGAGAGGGAGAAGCAGACTCTCTGCTGAGCTGGGAGCCTGACATGGGGCTTGATCCCAGGACCTGGAGATCATGACCTGAGCCAAAGGCAAACGCCTCACCATCTGAGCCACCTCCCTGCCCCTCCATGCACACTTTTTAGTGACAGCAACTTATTACCAATTGTGCTATATTAGAAAAAATTTAGAGACTCACTTACTTTTATCTTCTCTCCATATTTTGCTTCGTAGATAATTTATGCTTAAATTCTAATCCTGAACCTGGTACTATAAATTATAGAGTCTCAGTTAGATATGCAAAATATATTCTTGGCTCCAGCTAAATGAAGTCTTTCCCTGGGAATGCTGATAAGAAATAAGAAACATATTTCTTTCTACTTAAAATGCATGAATTCTGTCAAATAGGGTCGGTGTTGGATTATAGTTGAATGTCTATATCAAATTAATGAGATCTATTGCAGTTTCTTTCCATTTATAGATGAATCGTGGTGTCCTAGAGAGGAAGGTATCAGATTCCCTCCAGAATCCTTGCTTGCAAGGAAAAGAAACCTATTTGAGCTAATTCAAAAAAGGGGGAGTCATAGAGGAGCAGGGCTGTAAAATCCTACAACACATAGATTCACTTCCAAAATCACGAGGTAGGTTTCTCTCTATTTCTGTTTTTGGACTGTATTCCTTTGCTTGTCCATGTCCTTACTTGGCCTGGGGTTTGGATGACCTCAAAGAACTAACACCCACCACTCAGGTATCTTAGAACCATCAGGAAAGGAATTCTTTTTGGTCACTGACCAACCAATTAATTGTCTCCACTTGGTGCCTTTCCATCTCTGGCAGTCAGCTTTGGCCTGGGAGTGGTATCATCTAGGGCAAACCTGGCTGCCAGCACCTGCTCCTTGCAGGGCTGGGAGAGGGAAGGATTTCCAAGAAGAAAAAATCCTGAGCTGGAAGGGACAGGCAGTGAATTGTGTGGTACAGAATGGGGAGAGGGGCAGAGTATCACTGAGGCATTAGGAAGCATTTTACATTCCTCTTTGGACCTGTATAAATCGCCCAACAGCGTGTGTCAAAAAGGATTTTGAAGCTTTTGGGACAGAATTTTCCAGGTGAAAACTGATAGCTCATCCTGTATTTTTAACTTAAAAAAATCAATAGCACAATGCCGGACCATTCAACTTCAGGTATATTTAGATCACAGGTTGAATTTTGTTCCTACGTGGCAACATGATACGAGAGAACAGGAGGGGAGTCAGGTCTCCGTTCTTCTTCCTCATGCAGTGGCCCAGGGTCACCTTGAGAGCCATGCTCTTGATTCTTCTAGAGCTCAGGTTGCTTTTTCCAAACAAGATAAAAGGTATGTTTGCTCTAAAAATGGGCAGCACTGGGCCAGAAATTTACGGGCTTCACTGTGCATAGTCAGGTGTGGCTCGTGTCCCAGAAGGAAGCTCTGAGACACATATTCATAGTCACATCCTATGTAGGTGCAGCATTTTGTGCCCACGTGGGCAAGACACTGTGGGCTTGCTGAAGTCTTGTTATAACGAGTCCTTCTTCTAAGACCTGGAAGCACTTTGAACATGGTTTGACAGGTCCCTTATCAAAGGGTAAAGTTAGCTGTTAATCACCTGGCTAAGGGTAACAGAGTTTAGACGGCTGCCAGGGTCCCATTTCATTGTGTACTAGATGGAAGTGATGGTACCTCATACCACCTTAGAGATTTGGGGAGATTCTGTAGCTTCTGATGCTGATTTTCGAGGGTTTTTCTATATTTTGATCTCTTTTGGTCAAGAACAACATATGTACCATTCGGTCAGATAAGATATTTGAATAGAAGCCTATTTGACCTTCCCTAACAGTGGTCAGAACTATAACTTTTTTTCCTCTTAATATCTATATCTCTTGAAGGTTCTAATGCCAAGCCTCATGCATAGAACTGCTCAGTAAATACTTCCTAAACAAAAGCCTAGAAAACTAGCTTTTAATAGTTGAATTGACTACATTTTATTATCACGGGTAGTAATGCTAGTTGACTTTTGTTTTGTAGAGGTGATTTTGTAGTGTGGATTCTTGCTACTCAAAGTGTGGTCATTAGACTAAATCATGCCCTCACTTGGGAAATTGATAGCAATGTTGAATTTAGGCTCCCACCTGGACCTGCTGAATCAGAATGTGAATTTTAACAATGTGGGAAATTCAGGTGCTTTTGGATTTAAGGAACCCACTCTGGACTGGGTTTCTCAAGCCTAGTGGCAATTCGAATCCTAGAACAATCAGATCAGACTTCGTGTGGGTGGAAACCAGGCTTTGGTATTTTTCAAAACTCCCAAGAAAAACCATGTAACTCCAGAGAAAGCATCTTCAGTCATTTTGGACAATCTGGGTTGTTGTTGTTTTTCTCTCTCTCTCTTTAATTCTTAAGTTTTATTTTACTTTTAGTAAAATTAACATAGTGTTATATTAGTTTTAGGGGTGCAATACAATGATTCAACAATTCTATACATTACTCAGTGCTCACCATAAGTATACTCTGAATCCCCTTCACCTATTTCCTGCATATCCCACCTACCTTCCCACTGGTAACCATCAGTTTGTTCTCTATTATTAAGAGTTTAGGGTGGTTTTTTTGGTCTCTGTTTTTCTTTGCTCATTTGTTTTAGTGCTTAAACTAAACATATGAATGAAATCATATGGTATTTTTCTTTCTCTTACTGACTTATTTCACTAAGCATTATAACCTCTAGGTCCATCCATGTCATAGCAAATGGCAAGATTTCATTCCTTTTTGTGGCTAGTAATCCATTGGGTAGAGTGTGTGTGCATGGTGAGTGTATACCATATCTTCTTTATTCATTCATCTGTTGATGGATCCTTGGGTTGCTTCCATAATTTGGCTATTATAAATAATGCTGCAATAAACATATGGGCACATATATCTTTTTGAATTAGTGTTTTTGTATTCTTTATAAATACCCACTACTGTGTATTTAGATAGATGGTTGCCAGGGTCCCACTACTGGGTATTTACCAGATCATAAGGTAATTTTATTTTTAATTTTTTGAGGAAACTCCATCCTATTTTCCACATTGGCTATACCCATTGGCATTCCTACCAACAGTGCACAAGTATTCCTTTTTCTCCACCTTTACCAACACTTGTTTCTTATATTTTAGTCGCTCTGACAGGTGTGAGGTGATAGCTCATCGTGGTTTTTGATCTGCATTTCCCTGATGATGAGTAATGTTGAGCAACTTTTCATGTGTGTAGTGACCATGTGCCTATCTTCTTTGGAGAAATATCTGTTCATGTCTTCTGCCCATTCTTAACTGGATTACTTGGTTTTCAGTGTTGAGTTGTATAAATTCTTTATACATCTTAGATACTAACCCTTTATTGGATATGTCATTTGCAAATCTTTCCTCCCATTCTGTACATTGCCTTTTACTTTTGTTGATCATTTCCTTTGCTGTGCAAAAGCTTTTTATGCTGATGTAGTCCCAATAGTTTATTTTGCTTTTGTTTCCCTTGCCTCAGAAGGCATATGTAGAAAAATGTTCCTACAACAGATATCACAGACATTACTGTCTGTGCTCTCTTCCAGGTTTTTATGGTTTCAGTTCTCACATTTAGGTCTTTAATCCATTTTGAGTTTATTTTTGTGTGTGGTGCAAGAAATTGGTCCAGTTTTGTTCTTTTGCATGTAGCTGGACAATCTGGTTTTCCACTCTGAAAATCAGATGCCATTGTCACAAACTGAGTCACCTTTCCTTCCAATAAAATCTGGTGCTATCTCTGTATCCTGTACATCTTGCAAAATTATAGAATATTCATGTCTGGAAGATACTTTGTGTCAGAGGGGATTACATTTTAGCCATGTTTAATCTAGAACTAGCTATTTTCAAAATGTGGGCTTTGTAGAGAATGGTTGAAGTACTTTAAGGAACCTTACAAGAAACTTGCAAGGTCAGATCTTTTAATAATATTTTCTTCTGCTGCCACCATTGAATTAGTCTAGAGAAATTGTTTGCTTTTTATAAAAAGCCAAGTTCAGTAGGGGGCAACTTGCACAGATGCTTCAGTTTACAAAATTAATCAGGAAACCTGTTATGTATGAGGTTTGTGTCCTTCAGTTTACCTTCCTTTGGCCACACAATGACCTTCGTGGCCATCTTGACTCCCGTGTTCCTTTTGCAGGTTCTTCTTCCTTTTCTTGCACTCTGGGGCGCAGGCCTTTGGCCTTCTGTCTTCTCTACACTCACTTCCCTGGTGGTTCCATCTATTCGGAAGACTTTCAGTTTCACCTATGTGCTGATGACTTCTGAATTTGTATTTCCACATCACATCTCTCCTTTGAATGTCAGACTTGTATTGCCTTCTCCACCTGGATGTCTCATAAGCATTTTCAAACACAAAATTTCCAAAATCAAACTCTTTATTTTTCTCCCCAAGCCCTACTGCACCTTCCCTTTTGCAGCTCATGGCAAATCTATCCTTCCAGTTGGCTCAGGTCAAACAATGGTGTCCTCCTTCTCTTTCACTCACATTCCACAGCCAATCCAGCAGCAGATCCTTTGCTTCTATCTTTGATGTTTGTCTAAAATCCAGCAACAACTTCTCACCACCATCTTGTTCCAAACTACCAACATTTCTCACTGGAATTATTGCAAAGACTCCTAATTTGTCTCCCTGCTTTTTCTTTTGGTCACTCTTGCACCCTGAGAGAGCCCATTAAAGCCTGCTCAGATCCCTTCGATGGCTTCCTATCTCTTAGGAGCAAAATCAGAGTCCTTGCTAGGACTTAGGAGGTGTTACCTAGGTGGCTGCTCTCCATCCTTCCCTATCCACATCTCCACCTTCCTCCCCAGTCTCTGCTCCTGATTTCCTCCATTGTGCCAGGCATATCCCTTCCTTTATGCTTTGGCTTTTGCCATGCCTGGAAAGCTCTTCCCCCAGTTATCCACATATCTCCTTCCCTCTCTCCATCACATCCATTTTGTCCTGTTGCCCCTCCTACAATTCTGCCCCTCACAGCCTCCGGCCTCCCAGTGCTCATCATGGGTCTGAGCCCTGTTTTCCCCAAAGTTCACATCACTTTCCACTACACTACATAACTCATTCATTTCTGTTCGTCATCTGTCTTCTCAGTCTAAATGTAAGCTCCAAGTTGGTAGAGAATACTGTTGTATTTACTAGTGTCTAGAAAAGGCACATACAAGGAATGAATGGATATATTTGCTCTTCCAAAGAGTACTGGACCCCATTTAACGTAAAACATCATGTGTTTGTCACCCAGTGCCCAATGGGCCCCTGCCAGCAGCATGGATCACTAAGACATTATCTGTGGACCTCTAAGCTCAAGCCCTAGCAAGGGTCTTATGTACAAACAAGCACAGTATAATGTGATTCATGGGCTTAAAGGTAAAAAACAAATGCCCTGGGCATTCAGAGGGACACCAAAACCTGGCTGAGGTAGGATATGCAGCACTGAATTTGGTGAAGAGTGGGAGTCTCCAGGAAAAGAAAAGGAAAGCATCTTAGACAGAGACAGCACCATATGAAAAGGGACACTGGTAAGAAGTATTTTTAGAACCACTGAACAGCAGGGCACAGTGTGGTGTGTGGGTGGGAGTGGTTGGGATAATCCTGGAAAGAAGAGGAATGAGACCAACCTATGGAGGCTGAGTTTTCTGCACCGTCGAGTTTGGATTTGACCTTGTAAGCAGTGGGGGACCATTCAGTATTTTAAGCAAAGAAATAACAAGATTAAATTGTGTTACCTGCCGGTAAACACCTCTAGTGAAAGTTTGGGGAAGGATGAAGGTGGATGAAGGCCAGCACTATGACGATGGAGGTGGGTCAAGGACTTGGCAGCGCAGAGAGGAGGGTCAAGGAATTTATAGAGATATGAAAGGGTGATTGGCCTAGTTTTCACAGTCAAAACCCTGACTGGGGAGTAAAGTCTTAAGCACTAATAATAAGAGAAATATAAATTAAACCCAAAGTGACATACAGTTTCATGCCCATCAGCACACACAAAAAAGGGGCTGACCATCACAAGTATTGGAAAGAATGTAGAAACATGGGAACCACACTGATGTGGGAGAATGAATGGGTTCTGCCCCTTTGGCAAGCACTATGCCCGCTTGGGAAAGTGAAGGATCAGTTGTCTTACCGACAGCAAACTCACACCTGTGCACACTCTCAGGAACCTCTCCTATATGCGTATAATGGGTTGTGGGTATAAAAAAGTGACATGCTTATATGGCAAAAGAAAAAAAAGAAAAAAATCTAAACCCACATTCGTAGGAGAGTAGATAAATAAATTTTGGAATATACAGCGATGAAATACTATGGGATGAATAAACCAGAAGTCTAGAACTATGTGCTAATGTAGGTAAATATCCCAAACATAACATTGTTATGTCTGGAATGTGAGGAACATTTTTATAAACTAATGTGAAACTAACTGTTCATGCCACTAAAAAAGATTAAAAATCCTAATAGTAGAAAATAATGGAAAATTTTCTGTGAGATTTCTGTAACATAGAATATGCACAGGATACATAATTACTACTTGAAGGGATCTTTAATTTGAATTGTTATATTATTTTTAGATACCTGCCTAAAAAATCAAAATGTCACTAGACATCATATCTTCTTTTGTAAATCAAATGCTAATGATAATATGTTCTATATGAATTTAGGGAATTGGGGGTTAAAATGGAAAGAATTTTGAATACAAATTGAAAAGACATAAGCTCTGGCCCTGGTTCTTTCTTATTTCTGGAGCTGCTCAAGTCACTTGAACTTTCTGAGACTTCTGTTGTTTGGTGTTCCCCTTAAAATGAGGACAGGCTTACCTGCTGTGACGATGGTGGTGTGATGGTGGGGACCAAGTGAAACTGTGGAGGAAAGGGGTTCTGTGAAGTTTTAATGCCCCCCAAACTGGTCGCTATGAATTCACTGACCACATGCTTTACCTTCTTATCTTACTGAAGTAATGTATTTTTGAAATAACATTATTACTCATTTGGCAGATCTGAAAGGACGGTAAAGCAGCCTGAATTTTCTATCCCAGACCCCAACTATTCATGTCTATGTTACTTCAGTTCCTCTGAGCAGGAGATACAAGATCAGATTAGCCATGCATGGGATTCTGTGGAGAAACCCTTGGAACGGGGGTTGGGGAGGGAGAGGGCAGGACTGTGAAGCAGAGCATATCAGTGCTGATCATTGTCAGGAGAGGGGAGAAGCTTGAGTTCTCCCCTCAGGAGAGAGAAGGACCTTCCCAGGCCCCTCAGGACAGCCTTTCATCTCCTGGGAATGGACCCACCTTGGCTTCCTTGCCACACTCAGCCCTGGGCAGGAGCTACTTGAGGGTGCGTCATGGATTCCCAGGCACAGCACCAGGCCCACCTCCATCAGTCAGAAATCTGAGTTATATTTTCAGGGCTGCCACAATTTCATAAAAATATCTTATTATATTTTATGTTTGATGACCATCATTAACATTATTCACAATAAAATGACTTATTAAAGCATCGATTCATCTAGATAATACGAGATGGAAATATCTATTTCCAACTAATGGCCAGTGGTCTGCTTTATGTTAAATATATTTCTGTCACTGTCAGAAACAATATGAAATTGACCACCATTTTTAGTAATTATTTAACACTGATCTGGAGTTCTGGCTAATAAAGCCAGTTTTATATTTATAAAACAAGAGCAGTGTGGATGGCCATTATAAAGTAAAAAAAAACAGCAATTATTTTTAGAGATATGATTATAGACTTGTAAAATGGAAGAGAAATAGCTAGTTAATTGAATAATTAAGGCAGTTCACAAATTAATACTATTCAGAATATAAAATTTAAAAGTAATTTAAAAAGCATCCTATTCAGGGACGCCTGGGTGGCTCAGTGGGTTAAAGCCTCTGCCTTCATCTCAGGTCATGATCTCAGGGTCCTGGGTTCGAGCCCCACATCGGGCTCTCTGCTCAGCGGGGAGCCTGCTTCACCCTCTCTCTCTGCCTGCCTCTCTGCCTACTTGTGATCTCTCTGTCAAATAAATAAATAAAATATTAAAAAAAAGCATCCTATTCACAGTGGTAATGAAAACATAAAATGTCTATATGTAATCATTAAGTGCAAGCAGTATGTAAATAAAACTACAAAGCTTTACTAAGAAACATAAAAGATTTACATGAATCCACAGACATTCCATGTTCTTTCAGGAGAAAACTGAATATTGCAAAGTCGAGGCTATGTTTCATGGTAACTGATATATAAGGTACAGTGTTATAATAAAAATATACTCAATTTTCCTATTAATTAAAATTTTTGATTAACTTAAGTTGATAATATTTTTCTAAAGTATGCTGAAAGAGTAAGGAGGCCAGAGAGATACATTTATTTCTTTTGATATAAGATTTTATTTCTTTATTTGAGAGAGTGTGTGAGAGTGAGAGAGAGAGCACCAAGGGAGAGGGAAAAGCAAACTGTGCTAAGCAGAGAGTCTGATACAGGGATCGATCCCAGGACGCCGAGATCATGACCTTAGCCCAAAGCAAATGCTTAACCGACTGAGCCACCCAGGTGCCCATAGAAGAGAGACATTTAAAGAGGACAAAAGAGAAAGAATGAAATAAGGTTAACATCACCATAGTCAAAGCTACAGCAATGAATAGAATATGGTCTTGACTCTGAAAACAATAAGAGACTTATGGAACTGCAGAATGAGAATAAATTCTAACACTTGGAAATTCTGCTACATGAGGGGAAGCATGTATCAGCAAGGAAGAGGAATGTTATTCACGTGTTCTCAGATAAGCCACAGATGGACTTGAGAGCCGCTGTTTTCGGTAGTGACACAGCAGCTAGTTGGGTACAAAAGAAAGGGAGTGCAAGGCTTTCTAGGATAATAAGTGAGAAAGAGTCAGAAAGAAAAAGCTTAACTTACATAAAATTGGAAATCTTCCACTCGTATTCAAATATGCAAAATTAGGGTGCCTGCGTGTCTCAGTTGGTTGAGTGTCTGCCCTCTGATCAGGTCATGATCCCAAAGTTCTGGAATCGAGCCCCACGTCAGGCTCCCTGCTCAGTGGGGAATCTGCTTCTCGCTCTGCCCCTCACCCCACTCTTGTGTCCTCTCTCTCTCTTAAATAAACAAATAAAATCTCAAATATGCAAAATTAAAAGGCAAATAATATACGAGGAAAATATTTGCAACAAGTATGTTGGACAAAAGCGTAATATTTTAGGGTGCATAGAACTCCTATACTTAAATAAAAAATAATACTAAGCTTCTGTAGATAAACACTCAAAGAACAAGATCAGTTAATAAAAGAGTAATAGGAATTTCCTGATTTTTATAATTATACTGTAGTTACATAAAATAATGCTTTACAGTCTGAGGTTCTGTGTTATGTGTGTCCTTTTCCCCCTGTTTTCTATTTTTGATTACTTTCAGATTTTCCGCAAATTTCTTTCATAAAGAAAGGAAGGGAGGAAGAAAGGGGGGAGGGAGGGTGGGAGGGAGGAAGAAAGGGATAAAGCAAGGGGAGGGAGGGAGAGAAAGAAAAAAGGAAAAGAAAGAAAGAGAGAGAGGAAGGAAAGAAGGAAGGAAGGAGGGAAAGAAAGAGAAGGAAGGAAGGGAGGGAGGGAGCGGGGGAGGAAAAGAGAGAAAGAGGGAGAGAAAGCAAGCAAGACAAAAAGAGAGAGAGAAAGGGACGCCTGGGTGGCTCAGTCGTTAACCATCTGCCTTCGGCTCAGGTCATGATCCCAGGGTCCTGGGATTGAGCCCTGCATCTGGCTCCCTGCTCAGCAGGAAGCCTGCTTCTCCCGCTACGCTACCGTTCCTGCTACCATTCCTGCTACCATTCCCTCTGCTTGTGTTCCCTCTCTCGCTGTGTTTCTCTCTGTCAAATAAACAAAATCTTAAAAAAAGAGAGAGAGAGAGGAAGGAAGGGAGGAGGAAGGGAAAGAAGAAGGAAGAGAGAGGGAGGAAAGAAGACAGGAAGGAAGAAAGAAAGACAGGCAATGCTATGTTGAAACCAAATGTGAAATGGCTACTGTAATTAAAGTCAAGAGAAATTTAATTTTTATCTACTTTCTGGCAAATAAAATGTATTTCCAGGGCTCGTTAGGCCAACCTTTCATAAATTAGTCTTTGCAATTAGCTGACTTCAGGCAGGAGCTCACATTTTGGAAAGATGCTTTACAATATAGTAGCATTAGTGAGTCTCATTATAAAATTCATTGCTATAGAAAATGTTCCTCCAAAGGCCGAAATCAAACCCTCTGTTAAGAGAGAGGCCAAGACCATCAAGATAATAACCACTTGAGCCAAAAATAATTAATTGATGGGGTGCCTGAGTGGCTCAGCGGGTTAAAGCCTCTGCCTTCGGCTCAGGTCATGATCTCAGGGTCCTGGGATTGAGCCCCGCATCGGGCTCTCTGCTCAGCAGGGAGCCTGCTTCCCCCCCCCCCGCCTCTGCCTATCTCTCTGCCTACTTGTGATCTCTCTCTTTGTCAAATAAATAAATAAAATCTTTAAAAAAATTAATTGATGCTTAAAGAAGTAAGTGAATGTTTAAGAAGTACTGGTGTACTGCATCTGGCTCCCTGCTCAGCAGGAAGCCTGCTTCTCCCGCTATGCTACTGTTCCCGCTACCATTATTTACATAATGGTAATATGTACATATTATTTCTTTCTTTCTCTTTCTTCTTCTTTCTATTTCTTTCTTTCTCTTACCATTACCAGGTACATAAAAGATTATTTACATAATCTCAAAGTATCCATAAGATATGTGTTGATTGCAAAGGATCAAATAGCTTTGCAATGGAGAAAACTGACAGACATCCCCTTAACTAGGTAATCAAAGATAACAACATTGGAAATGGGGAGTGATAGCATGTGTACCCGATATGGTTCATGCAGAATTCAGCACTGCTTCTGTGGTGTTCTGGCACAAAAAACAGCCTGTGCTGATGACAAGGAAACATCAGCCAAATTTAAGGTGAGAGATACTCCACAAAATCACTGGTCTGCAGCCTGGAAGACTATCTTTGTCACCAAATATGAAGAATGACAACTGAATGCAACGCATGCCCTGGGATCTTCTGGCTTTTCCTTTCCCATAAATGACATTATTGAAAAAAATCGGCGTAATCTGAGCGAGGTCTATAGATTACCTAACAGAATAGTGTCAATGATCATGTCCTAATTTTTACAATTACATTGTAGTTCTATAAAATAATTTCTTGCTTTTAGGAAATACGCACCAAAGTATTTAGCGGTCAAGTCTACAGACTACTTTTCAGTGGTTTAGAAAATATCAGACATACGCACGTATCAGTATACATAATTACATTATATATATATATGTATATATATATATAATTACATATATATATATATTTATGCATGACTGTGTTGTATACACACAAGGCAGAGAGAGAGAAAGGAAAAACAAATATATTAACATTTGGAGAAACTGTGAAATATATTAGGGAATTGATTGTAATAGTCTCACAACTTTTTGAGGTTTGCCGAAATTAAAAATAAACAAATAAATAAAGCAGAAAGGGGCTGGGTGGTTGTAGGTTAGTACTTCTTTAAGGCCCTGGAGTGGGAAGGCCCCTCAGTTCCTGAACTTGACACACCTTCGCTGATACTGAGCTCTATGTCTCTCTTAGTCCTGCAGGTGCTGTATGTCTGGTCCTTTACATGTATTTTCCTACTTCAGTCCACTAACAGCACTGTGGAGCAGAAATACTCAGAATCCTCATTTACAAGCGATGTTTGGATAGCGTCAGTAACTTGTTCACCGTCCCAGGGCTAGAAGTGACAGACGCTGACTTGAGCTCAGACTTTTCCACCTCCCTGTTCTGCTTGTTCGACATCTGGGAACCATCTGCCTCTCCCATCACAAGCCTTTTCAAAGCAACTCGTTTTGTCGGGGTATTTACAACTCTGAAGGCATTCCCGAGGTTCTCGCACACGACGTGGGCTCCCTGAATTGATTTGCACGGGTGTGTGCTACCCATTTGCTCAGTGTGCCGCCGCTGAAGTCACATGGAATTCTGCCCTGTTATTCCTTAAACTATTAGATTCTCACTAGGGAAAATGAAGCAGTGACCTGTTTCATTAAGTCTGTAAATCCGAGGTCTTCTGTGCTCCTTGACTTCAATGAGCAATCTCGAACAGACTCTGGCAGTGCTTTGTCAGCAGTGCCTCCTGGCCATGGTAGACGGTGAAGAGAGACGAGACACTAACCTCTCCCTCCTTCTGTCTTCTCCCTCCTACTGTCTCCCTGTCCCAGCCGCTATGACCTGAGACTGCTCTTATTTTAGGGTACAAATGCCTCCAGGAGGACCCAGTTTAAGTCTGTTAAACTCCAATTTTGTAATTGTGTTAGTGCCCTAAAGGGGACTTTCTGTTTGCCAGCTAAGAGATTGAAAAGGACTCAAGACAGCAGATTTAAGCAGGAAATGTAGCCTTTGGAAGGTGCAGGAGGCGATTTCCCCTGGCTTTCTACGTTTTGAGATAAAAATGCAAGAATTTAACTGTAAACCCCTACCAGCAACCCAGCACTGCAGCCACCGAATAGAATCCAATCCTCTCCCTTGTTGGCAAAGCATGTTTTCTTTGTGGGAAATATTGAGGACGGAAGGATACAATGTATGTCCTGACCTGATGACTACTGGGGCAAATTTGACCTGAGAGTTGACAGTTCCTAAGGGAAAATGATCATAAAGAGCTTGGACTTTCAGTGAAGGAGAGAAACTAGCAAGTACAAAAAATAAAAGGTAGAGGACTTGGTTGATCAGGATGGTCTGAATGGGACACAGGAGAGAAGAAAGGGGTCTCTTAGATCATGGCCATGATCTAAGTTCTCTCAGTTTATATTGGTGCTAAAACCTGTTCCCCACTCATGAAATAGAAGACCTTTCTTTTAAAAAAACGTCTGTTTAGGGAAATGCCAAATGCTGGTTGGTGCAGAAGAATCAGGATATGGGCAGCGGGGCTCAGTTCAGAGTGGGGTAGGATGGAGGCTGGTTTGTGTCTGTGTCAATCTGTTACCACAGGTGCCAAGGTTCTTTGCTCAGAAACCCCTAACCACCAGAAATGTAATATTCATAGGCCGTTTTTCCTGATACTCATGATTTTAATGTTCTGATTTTTAAGATTGTCCAAGTTGTTAAGTTTCAGCAGACCCACATTTTCAGAAGTGGAAAGGAGGACCCGTCTGGTTCACAGTCCTTGGTAGGTGAATATTCCTCCAGCAGAAATACTGAGACCAGATGGAGAATTTCACACTTGTCTCCTTGTCCCAGCTGCTTGATATTATTGGGTTCAATGTTACATCTGGAAATTCTTCATGTTCATATTTACCATCGATGTGGAAAAGATAAAGTTACTGAAGAAACCGCAACTTGGATATTACAACTTTTCTTGCCTTATAAACCCTCAATGTCTTAGCATTGAGTGGCACAATTTTTTACATTTAGTCTGTAGGACATTTGAGATGCTGCTGTGGAAAAGATGGGTGTTGGGCACACGTGGTCACAAGTATCTGGGTCGGGGTCAGCTTATGCCTATGGATTTAATATTTTTATGGATTATGCATTCAAAAAAAACCTGCTATTGTTTTTCAGGGTTGGAAATACTCTTCTATGTGTCTGTAGAGTCTTAAAATGTTATCCAGTGGAAAAATGTGTCACTGAAAGAGCAGTAGTATCCAGTTACCAAAAGGACTGGTGGCAACAGAGGTCACTAGATGCCTCTCCCTCCCCCATGTATAACTTTTATGGAAATAGTTTTATGAAAAGTTCCCAAAATGATGCACAATGATAGCGCTCTGGGGCCTACAAATAGTGGTTGATATACTGGACTCCAGAACTGATTTCCAGGATGCAGAATATGACTGGCACCTGGAAGACCACAGGGACCTCTGTGCTCAGTCGCTCCAGACCAGCATCAACCAACATCCTGGCCAACCTCCCTTTGCTCCTCTCTTCCTGTCTTCATTTGGGGTCTTCCATTCCCCAAATGTGGTGAAGCTGGAAATGGACATAGAGATACAGTGGGTATAGGAGCTGTGATGCCTCCAATAAGCAAAGGCAGAATTATGAGAGGCAGGAAAGCAGATGATAGTTTCTGGCAAGGGAAAGAGAGGCTGCTTCATACCACCCAGCAAGAAGTTCCACTATAGGTAGATGAGCGGATAAGGAGCAGCAAGTATCCCTTTCTGTCTGCAAGAGCTCCGTGCGCTAAAAGGCTGCTAGACCAATAGCAAGCCTAGCCGGAGGCATTACAAGTTAAATACAATACAGCTTTGCCTGCAACAGCGCTCTTCTCTCTGCAATTCTGACCAAATTCGCACAACTCCCACTGCCCCCACTCTGGTCCTGCCACCTTTGTGTGTGCTGGATTCTTGCAGGGTCTCCCAACTTTCTCCCTTGTCTCCACGTCAGTGTGCCCTTAAAGCAGCAGTGAAAAACACTCTGCTCATTGCCAGTCAGATCGAGTTGCTTCCCTGCTCTCTGGTGACTCTCTACCTCACTCCATGTGGAGACCAGAGCATTTCCACCAAACTAGGAAGCCTGGGGCCATCCAGACTCACACTACATCTTCAACTTCATTTCCTACTGTTCCTCTCTCTGTTTTCTTTGTTCTGTCTGGCCGTATTAGCCTCTTTGCTGTTTCTCAAATAAAGCCCAGGCACTTTCCACCTCAGGACCTTTGCATTTGCTGTTCTCTTTGACTGGAGCCATCTTTCCCTAGACATCTCCTTAGACACTTCCCTTTCTTCCTCCTGTTCTTTACTCAAAATCTTTCCTTTGAGAAACCTGATCTGAAATGTCACCTCCTATCTACGTCTTAACATTCCATTTCTCATTTATTATTTGGTCTTAAAATTTCCCACCATCTAACATGTGTATTTCACTTATTTAAAAATAAGTATTTATTTTTAATAATAAATAAATAAATAAATAATAATTAAAATTAAAAATTAAAAAATAATAAATAAAATTTATTTTAATAATAAAAAATTTAAAAAATAATTTAAAAAATAAATAAATAAAATAAATACTTATTTTTAAATAAGTGAAATACAGTGATTTTTGTTGTTGTTGCTCTCTCCTCTCAAACATGAGCTGCACAGCCAGGGCTCATCGTCTGTGGTGGTCACAAACACTGCCTCATCTCCAGCGCCTGGTGTGCGGGTGGCCCTCAATGATCACTTGTTGAATATATGACTGAATGAAAAGACTCCTTCTCATGAAGGTCATGAGGGTCAAGAGGGAAATATATGCACAGCAAAGGGAAACAAACAAAGTTAGGTCACTTTGTGACTCTCTGGGGGTTTTAAGCAGCAGACCCAAAGCAAGGTCCTACTAGTCCTCCTCCGTCTCATTGACTTGACATTGACCAGCCAATCAGACCAAACTCCTACCAGAGTCATGGTCCAGATCCAAGTCCTGACTACCTTTGTACCCATGAGGACTAGCCCCAGCACACCTGTACAGAGAAGACCTGGATAAGAGGGAACACTCACCTAGAACCAGGCAGAACCTTGCTTGAGGGGTTCCTTTGAGACTTTGAAGGAAGATGGAGCTCACCCCACTGAGGAACTCCACAGAAAACCTCTTGCCCTTACTCCAGGACTCGCTGCAGGGAAGGAGATTGGTCCTTCCTACAGGTGGATGTAGGTGGGAGTCTGCCCTTTCTGGCTGGTGCTGAGCCCCAGAGCAGCAAACATGTTAATATTTGACCACACATGGTAGTAAAATATTATAAAACTTGAGCACAAATACTAGGCTGATAAAAAGAATCTGAAACCGAAGGGAATAAAATGCCATTATTCACAAAAAATACAGAATAAGAAAGGTTTTCTTTGGCCCAAACCCATGATAATTTTAGAAACCATCTTCAAATCTTAAGAAAGAAAGCATCAGCTACAAGCAGCAAGGACTTTGTGAGACCTACACGAAGGTGGCTCAGTCAGTTAAGCATCTGCCTTTGGCTCAGGTCATGATCTCAGGGGCCTGGGATTGAGTCCTACATTGGGCTCTCTGCTCAGTGGGGAGTCTGCTTCCCCCCTTCCTTTTGCCCCTCCCCCTGGCTTGTGCTCCCTCCCTCTCTCTCAAATAAATACAATCTTCAAAAAAAAATCAAAACAGAAATTTAATAAATGGGGGAAGAGATCATGTTCCTTATGCAATAACTTAATGTATAAACCCTTCCCTACTCATTTGTTAGTTTAACTTAATCCCACTAACAAGATCCATGGGATTTTTATGTTCTAAAATGTGGCCAACTGAGTGGAAGGATTGCGTTCCATTGTATCTTGGGCAGAGTGTTCCCTGTGGTGTTGCCAACACTCTCTGGCCCCCTGCCTTGTAAATGTCTTGTGATAAACATAATGCTAAATGTTACGGCATTTTTACATGTCCCCCTGTGTCCATGACAGCCCTGGTTCTCCAGATTCTAGACAAATAAAAATGCAAGCAGAAGAATTTATTTCAAAAATTAATAAAGGGAGTGCTTTTGCAACCCAATGTGATCTATTGTTATAAGTATATAGTAAATAAGTTTTTAAACCTGGAAACTTTATGTGCCAACCTATGAATAGAAGAAACAATAGAAGAGATTGATAATCTTGAAATATACCAGTTTATAAAATATTTATTGACTTCTTTTTTTTTTTGAAGATTTTATTTATTTGACAGAGAGAAACACAGCGAGAGAGGGAACACAAGCAGAAGGAATGGTAGCGGGAGAAGCAGACTTCCTGCCGAGCAGGGAGCCCAATGTGGGGCTCGATCCCAGGACTCTGGGATCATGACCTGAGCCGAAGGCAGACGCTTAACGACTGAGCCACCCAAGCGCCTCTATTGACTTCTTTTTAAAAAGATTTTATTTATTTATTTGACAGAAAAAGACGCAGCAAGAGACGGAACACAAGCAAGGGGTGTGGAAGAGGGAGAAGCAGGCTCCTTGCTGAGCAAGGAGGCCCATTTGGGGCTCGATCCCAGGACCCCGGGATCATGACTTGAGCTGAAGGCAGCTGCTTAATGACTGAACCATCCAGGCGCAACCTTGATTTCTAATACATTAAATGATTGCTTAACAAAAAAGCACTTAGAAAACTATTTGTAGGGGCAAAAACCGAAAGTGAAACAGATGTTAGATATAATGAACCATACTGGGGTTCCAGAAGTCACGTCCCCACTTAAAGGTCTTAAAGGTATTACCAACCAAAATTCAGTCACTGAACAAGAACTGCCAGGACGCCCCCTCCCCCAGCTCTCAGACTCAGTGCTCTGAGACAGGTTGTGTATTCCAGTGGTCTGGTCTGTCTATATTGGTTCCTGTGGGGCAGGATGCCTAGGTCTGCTCCTCATTCTTTGTACGGCACTTGGCAAGTCACACGACCACCCCACGCTTCAGCTTCCTCGTCTGTCAACTGTAGTCAAACAGAGCCACTGTCTCGCAAGGCTGCTGCAAGGATTGGGGATTTCCTCTACGTAAAGCACTTAGAAAGGGGTCTGATGCATCGGAAGCTATATACATACTAGATATTAGCTCTTACTACAGCGTTCTTTCAGGCCTCAAATGAGGCCAGGCAAGGGGTAAACTGTCCATGAATGAATGACTGTGAGTCTGCTTTGCTACCTAACACCTCTCTGACTCTCTAAGGATATAGGGAAACCCCACCTCTCAGGGACAACTGGTGACAGATTTTGAAAATAGAAGCAGAAATGCAGTTCAACTGGCCTTCCTTTTTCTTCTGCCACTGAGAGCATGGAAAGCACTGAGCAGGATGAAGTCTGCACATATCCATCTTACATGAGTTAAATGAGCTATTGAAGACAGTGTAAGTGAGCTCCTAGCTGCTGAGGGCAGTGTTAAGCCCATATGTTTTGCATAATTTTGCCCCTGCATATTGCTTATTGTACAAGGAAGATGTTTTGCTAGTCTGTCATTGAAATCTGTTTTTAATGAAAACATCCTGGGATCAGCTATTAGTCTTGGAAGACAACTTTGTTATGGAGTCAGTCAAGTATGGAGTTCTGTTATGAGAATTTCCCCATCACATATGTCCTGTGGATTTAACCTGAGGCTTGAGGAAAAGCAGCCGTGGGCTGAGCAACAGTAAATCTCAGCCCTGGGAAGGGTGGAAGTGGTGGACTGGGGGCCCAGCTCATGCCATGCACTCCGACCCTCACAGGAGGGCTACTGGGGACTGCCTCGCCTTGTCCTTACCCTCTCAGCGGTAGGACTCAGCCTCACCCCTCCTCCCAGCATTGCCACCCTGCTGCTCAGAGTTGGGGTCTGAGGAACGAGGTACTGAGAGGAGGAAGTTGCACTCACGTATTTATGCTGTTTGCTCATGGAGTTGAAACTGTCCTTGTAAGGACAAACTGGTCATCTTTGGAACCACTCTTCCTTAGAATCAGGGTATCTTTGGGTTGGGAAGAAAATGTCACATGGGAAGTTTGGTGAACTTGGAAGTTGAAAGACAGGACGTCTTTATTTTCCTTCTGTGTATCATGTTTAATAGAGATTTGGTCATGGTTATGCTAGAGAACTGGAAAAGTATATGAATAAATGAAAATTAAAAATATGCTAATAAGGGGCACCTGGGTGGCTCAGTGGGTTAAGGCCTCTGCCTTTGGCTCAGGTCATGATCTCAGGGTCTTGGGATTGAGCCCCACCTCAGGCTCTCTGCTCAGCGGGAGCCTGCTTCCCCCTCTCTCTCTGCCTGCCTCTCTGCCTGCTTGTGATCTCTCTGTCAAATAAATAAATAAAATCTTTAAATATATATATACTAATAAAATGAAGATAAAAAATGAATAACTCCATCGGTATGCTGCTGAGTCCGTGTTTGGTGAGAAAAGCCTCTCTTGTTGGTCAAAGCCTTTTTTTCCTTTTTTTTAAAATTTAAGATCAATGATCTATTTGAATGGTAGGGCCCAAGAATTTGGAAGGCATTTTAAGTCGTTAACGGCATGAAGTGATCGATGCTCTAGGTAGTAGCTCATGAAGACGCCTCCTCCCAGGAAAAGGAATTCAGTGACAGTAGTGCCCTTAGGATTATATGAGAGCAAATCTTTTGTGTCCTGAAAAGGTAAATGGCATCAAGTCAAGGGACTGAAAGAAATGAGCTCAAGATGAAACAAGACAGGTTAGATACCCCAGTAGTGCTGACGAGCTCACGGTCATGAAATTGAAAATAGGACCAGACTCATTTGTGTGCGTGCATCGTCCCACTGACTGTTAGTAGAGGAATCTTTGCTGTGACAGCAACATGAGGGAAATTCTAGTGACACAGCTTGTGACTGGGATCTCTCAACAAGAATCGTTTTAGTAAATCAGCGAGTGCAATATTCTGGTCTCCAAGAAGAAATAAGCTTTTAAAAATCTCATTCAAAACACAAACAGCTGAGCTTAATTTGTCCTTCCAGGCAGGTCCATTGTGTTGTATTTGGAATTGCCCACTTATGACTTGGCATCTCCCGTTGGAATTTAGTCGATCCTAATTGTCAATCATCCACTCTAAGGACAACTTAAAATAATTGATAGTCATGATGGCAAGTCTTTTATGGGGGGTGATTGTGTGAGTTGACCAGCTTTCTGAGGATATCAGATACGTCCACTTAGAGTAAATGTAAATTCTTTTTAAATATCACAGACCTCCTTGGAAGGCCAAGATCTCTGGGGCTTTTCTAGGATACCCACCCCCAGACCTTGGGACCTGCTGGGATTTCTTTACCCAGAAAGTGGCACCTTGACTGGGCTTCCCTCAAACCACTTCTTAGAAACAAGAAACCCACTCCCAACCAGAATCTTTAGATTTCTTCAGGGATAGGTTTATGAGTGACCTCTTGTCATACTATCTATATGGCTTGGCATTTTAAACAGCAAATGTACATTTTTTTCTGTAATTACCAAAAAAGGATTTTTTAAAAAAATCTGTCATCTTTTATATTGCTTCCTTTTATCCATTCCACCCATAATGATACTGCCTTCTTCCTCAAAAACCCTCCACTTCTTAGATGCAGACCAAATGGAGAAGGAGGCAAGCAAAATCACAGAAATTTTTTAGCACTTGGTGAATCATTGTGTTATGCTTTCTGTATTAGTGTTTAACCTTAGCTTATTTGGGTAGGGGCTGGATCAATATTGGCCCAGTATTGACATCTTATCTGTTTTTTTTTTTTAATTTTTAATAATAGTAACTTCTACTCTGGTGACCTGGTAGTGGGAGCAGAGTATTGGCACCTTTCAGCCTTGATCCCTAGAATGACGCTTTGGAGGAGTCATTTGCAAGGCACAAGCATGGATGTTCAGGGCCTCAGGGAGCTGACTCGAGGACCAGGAAGGATTGGCCTCGTTGGGGACTGTGCTCGCCATGCTCTTCCTGCTCTGCAGTTAGGGCTTCTACCACAGGCCCTGCTGTGATGATCTTCAGAAGCATCCTTCCTGCTTGGTTTCCCTGTTGCCCTGTGTAGTGGGCCCTGAGAGTCCCCCTAAAGGTCATAGCCCCTTGAGTGCAGTAGTAGAAATCGATATAACTGCATATAAATGTTTGTGCATTTGAAGGAAGAATTGTCTAATCTCAGGTTACTTTCAAGGTACAACCTTGCTGATCCCCAATACTGTTAGTTGTGTTTTCCTTTTGGGGTTTCCTCTATTTAAAACCTCTGAAGAGCCCGGGTGGATTTGTAAGCTCAGATGGGCCAAAAGCAAAGGGTAGGGCACTTTTCTGCTTGCGTTCATGTAGACGGTCACTTGGTCCTCTTTTCATCCCTTAACTTCCTTGGGTTTCAACTTATTCTTGATAGAAGAGGTGCCATCCAGGTCCTGGTTGGTGGGGTGGCATGAGATTTTGAGATCCAGAGCTGGATCCTTTCTAATCCCTACTTTGTTTATAAAGTCTCCATTCTGCTCTCATTTTTCTTTGCCAGTGTCAAGTTTTGCAGCTAAACTATGAGGAAACTGTAAAAAAACAATTTACAGTAAACTGTAAAGTAAAATACACCAGTGTTCTCCTGGGGTAAGTGCTGAATCAGTAATGTGTAATTTGAATGGTCTTTTTTCCTGTCCTGCTTACTCTTCCAATGTGCAAATGCACGTTTGATTAATTGGATCAACATTTGGCTTGAGACAGGTGTATCAAGAGGCTTCTTTCCTATCTTCTAAAGTCCAGACTGTGAGTTTCTCAAGGACATAAACAGTCAGTCCCCCATCATTCAGAAATTCTTTCATGCATCCAATTCTCACTGCACGTGGTAAGCAAGCCCTTAGACCAGGTCTGTGGTCAGTACTGAGGATGGCAGCTGAGCTCCCAGAGAACTTCAGGTTGGCTTTTCAAGGCAGATGTTAAACAAATTACACCAATAGTTCTTTAGAATTATTTTTGAAAATGCAAAAACAAGAAAAAGGTGTTGTCCCAGGGCCATCTGTGCTGGTTAGGGAGCCCAGGGGACGGGGGACTAAAGGCTGTGGAGGGCGGGCTAAACGAGCATGTTTCAGACAGAAGGGACAGTGTGCTGACATCTCCAAGAGAAAGAGAAGCGAAGACTTCTGAAGACTGCAAAGCTCCCCAGGTGGCTGGGGTGTCTTGTGGGGGGGGTAAAGAGGCAGACAGGAGGGCCAAACCCATTTTGCATGCTTGTATGAAATGTCTCAACCTGTCTCCAGCTTTAGCCTAAAGGAATTGTGCAGCCACAAAAACAAAGAAGTACCACAATCTGATGTCCTTTTATAAAAAGCATTCTATCTATTGTAGAGAATATATATGGGGCATGGGTAGGGTGGGGAGACAGGTTTGGGTCAGCTGAGATTGGGCAGGAAAGATGCTTAGGCCATGACGAAGGGGTAAAAATGGTGAGAAGCAACAGATTCTAGAATGTTGAGAAGTAGTAGCTAAAGCTTCTAATAGGGGGGGAAAGTTACTGACAGGGAGACCCAGTGGGTAAGGAGCCATTACTGACTCTGGGCTTTGGGCTCGAGGATAAAAATCCTGACTTCCTTTTGTACTGTGTTTGGGACTGTGAGAAGCCCATTGGATGTTGGTTTGGAGTTCAGATGAGAGCTCTGAGTTGTCATGGGAATTTGGGAATTGTCAGTGCTCAGATAGTAACTGAGGCAATGGATGGGAATATGGGCCCCGAGTGTGAATATAGGAGAGTCTGAAGACCTCCAATATGGAAAAGGTGAGTGAGGAAGAGCCTGCATATGGGGCAGGGCTGGGGCAGCCCGAGGAGCAGCTGGGAAGCAAGTGGCCACCATAGGGAAAGATGTGAGTGCCCCAGATAGTGTCCAGAATGGGGAGGAAGGGCTCACAGCAGGGTCTGAGTACATGGACCTTAAATTCTCTCTCTCTCCTGTGCAAATCTGCTCAGACCAAGGATGAGAATATAATCTATGCATTCAGAATGCAAGCTGGCGACTTGTTTCTTACACAAACCCGTTTGTCAGCAAAGCTTCCGGTTTCACTGGGGTTTTTGGAAAGCTGATATCATATACCCCTTTTTTTTGGAGTGAGACCATATTGATTCCTTTCACAGCAACTTCAACTTCAGAGGAAAATGAGCCCATAAAATTAGAGTAAAGACTCATGAACCACTGTGATACAGAGATTAATAGAACCCTGGTTTAAAACCACCAGCGGTTTTCCTATGTCTGGCCTCTCTCCTCTAAGCTCCTAATTTTGGACATGGTTTCTCTGTACTGAAATGCAGATGGTGTGACCAGGGATTGCTATCTGGGGCAATACTCTACTGGCCACGCAAGGGACGGTATTCACATCTGAGTGAGTACACTGAGATGAGTCAGTGATATTTCCAGCAGTTTAACTATAGCTCTGGTTCCTTTGTGGTTGAGGGAATCTGAGAAGTGGGGCATGCCTGAAGATGCTTTTAGGAAGTTTTCCCACCCCCTCCCCACAAACCCCATACCAAATCCTTGTTTCCTAAAAAGAAAAAAAAGAAGATTTTTTTTTTCTAGGTCCATGATTCTTACTCTTGGACCTTAAATTTTAAAATCTGAATCAAGTTATTCATGTCATAAAATAACGTGGCTTGTTACCTTGGGTCCACGTCATGAAAAGGATCATGATCCTCGTGTGATTTTTCCTTTCACATGGGGATCGCCCAGGCCAAGTATCTCGGTGGGGGTGGGGGCACGACATCCTTCTTTTGGGTAATGTCGCTGGTTTTGTTTGCTTGGGATACACGCTGAGTTAACCTCGTTGGCCTTTTCCCCAGGAATTGATGCGCGTACACGTGGTGGGCCATTATGCTGCTGCACCTGTGTAGTGTGAAGGTCAGTGTGTTTTTCTGATTCTAAGAACCCATCCATGTCATTCCATTATAAACCCACTCCGCTCATAATGGAATGTGCCTCAGCCCACTGCCCACCATGGTTGTCCCACCCAGGCGTTCTCTCCCGGGCAGCTCTGACATCTGAGATCCATCACCCATCCCTCCCCCGCCCCCTGCATCCACCCCTATCGACCGTGCTCCATTTCAAGATGATGTTTTTTTGCATGTCAAGTTTCCCTTGTGTGATGTGAACCTACAGTTGTCACGAGTGAATTTGTACCTGGAATCAAGCACTCTGGGATGGTCCTTCCAAAATTATAGCTGAGAGCTCTGCGGGGCTGTGGGGAACTACCTTACGGTCGATGTGAGTGCACAGAAATTCACATGGAGACCAGAGCCTCGGTTTCTCCAGCTCACTCGGTCAGGTCAGCCACCAGGAGGTTGCTAGGGCATTGGAGGGGGCCTCTTGCAGTTGGGGGGGGGCTCTTCCTGGAAGGGCTTTTCCCAGATCCCAGCAGATTTCCTGCCACATCAGCTTCTTCCTGTATTTCACAGCTTTACAACTGTCGGGGACAGCCCTGGTTTGTAATAATCATAGTTCACATTAGCGGATGCTATGTGTCATGATCTGTATTAGATGCTTTCTCTGCATGAATCCTCTCTCCCTGCAACAATCTGAAGAGGTAGGTATGACCGTCGTCCCCATCTTATTTTCGAGGGAATTGGGCATAAAGGGCCATATCACTGCTGCGTCTCCCGGTGGGTAAGTGAGGGGCAGGGAGGGGACCTGCCTGTCTGAGCTGGAATCTCCATCCACAGGCCCTAGTGTGGCAACCCTCAAATGAGGTTTTTGTCTGAAAAAAAATGAAAAGCTCCCATCTGCGTAGTACTTTGCAAATGTACTAGCATATCCACGTGCATGTTCAGCTAATCTGTGAGCTAAACCGGCAGTAAGGAGAGCAAAACCCTAAGATGCTCAGTGAGCATCTCGGCATTCATCAGTTCTCACGAGGCAGGCAGTCCTCAAACTCGGGTCTCTCTTCCCCTCCCCACCCCAGCACTGCCTCCAACTCACCCACAGGGGAGCTGTCTGAATTAGGAAGTTCAGAGGAACACGCTTAGGGAATGAGCATTCTGTGTGTTATGTTCAGGAAGCATTAAACTAGTACTGAATCCCATGCTGCCAAGTGTGCAGGGACAATCCCAGGGCAGTGACTTTAAATGTTTTACTTTAAATATTAAACTTTCCTTATTGTGTTTCCCAGTTTGTTGTGCCGCCCGCAGCCTCTTTATTTCTCTGAGTTCTCTCAGCTACCCACCCACTGGTCTTCCCCTTTGGGAAGGCTCGACTTTCACTTTTCCCAAGGCACAGCACTCTTGTCTGTTTACATGCCCCTGGGACTTCTGAATTTTCTCTTTGGCTAGAAAGATACAATAGGAAGACTTAAAAATACCTTTTGGATACATTTAACCTTCTGGGAGAACTCTCTTGCCTCTTTTCAGGACTGGTATCCTTGGAAAGTTACAAGCTTTGCCTCCACTGTAACTGCAAAGCTAAGTGGGCACACAGATGATCTCAGGGGATTTTATTCAGCAATCCAAGAAACACGATGTCCAACTATTCTCCCTTGACATTTATGTGAGTGAGCTCTCCCTGATTAACAAGAGGGAGACGACAGAGATCATACCGATGTTCCCAAAGCACTTAGTTTGTGAAATGTAAGCATAACCACAACTTCCTACACAACAATGACACTAGAAACCCAAAGGGACAGAGCACAGCAACCTTAGTCCCAGTTTCTGTGGAAAGTCAGTGCAAAACTCCTTGTCCCAAATTGCACAATAAAGGAAATGTTACAGCCCCATTACTTCTGTGTTTTTTCTTGAGATCTTCAAAACTGAAAACAATCCCAAGATTTCCTATGCCTTTCTGTAATTCTTTCCAAGAAGATTCACCATGGTCCAAAAGAAGTCTGTGTTACTAGCTGGATTTATAAAAATATCTGAAGATGAGCGAGAGATCACTAGTGCAGATATCTGACCATTTAATGCGGATATACTTTTCAGGTTCTGAAATGATCCTGAGCAGGATGAATGCTAATCTCTGGAAGAAGCCCTGAAGGGGGCATTTCATACTGAGACTAGTGGTTCTCAACCAAGGGTAGGTCTCAGATCACCAAGTATAGCTTTGCATGTGAAGCCTGGTCATCTGTATTTTGTAAAAGTCTCTGGGGTGATTCTTATATGCACCCCTGGTTGAGAACCAGTGGCTGAAACCAGTGGGAGTTAAACCTCTCTGTGTCTGTGAATGATATTAGAACCGAAATCTACGCTGCAGATCTGCATGCTACAGAGAGGATCTCGTTGCTCAAAACCAGGCTTCCTAAGGCCTATAAAAGGTCCTTTTTGGAAAAGCAAATAGACATTAGGGCTCACATGTTGCCAATGATTAGCTTCTCTGTGTCTGTTGGGTCCCCCAGGGCATGGATACCAGTTATGCAAGAGAAGTAACACCTGTGAAAGGAAAAGGGAGGGAAGAAAGCCCTCTGAGAGCTTCAGCCTGACAGCCTCCTCCACCCCCAAGAGCAAAGCCTGCCTGCTCAGAAACACCCGTGTTGGGTGGGGAACTGCCAGGCACTTGTACCCCCACTGAGCTCAGAGTGCTGTAAGACCATGACCACATCCCGTAAACTGAGGCATCCCTGAAGGAGCTGGCAGCTGGAAGCAATGAGTCCTTATCTCCATTGTTTGCCACACTCTCCAGAGACTTTATAAAAAATCAGTTCTGGGCTTTTCAGAATTTGGTCAGAAGCAACTGGACTAGAACAGGCAGAACTAAGATGAAGTCCTTTGCTGGAATTCACTGCCTTCTGTGGAAGGAGAGGGGGAATGGAAAAAAGAGGGAGACAAACTTGCTTGTTAGATTTCTCTCTGTGTGAGGGCATGTGCTAGAAGCCAGGACTTGGAAGAATAGGGCATTAAGATTTGAGGGATCTTAAAATCTCCTCATGTAGGAAGCGTAGCCCAGAGAGGTTGTGCACTATCCCAGATCGTCCAAAAGGTAGGATTCAAGGGATCTGTGGGGTCAACTTCTGCCCCACCCAGCTTCATGTCTGCCCAAGACTTCACACCCCTGCCAAAACAGAAAGTTCCTTGTTTCTTCATCCTCCTTGACCTCAAACTCTGTATGGTAAAAAGAAATTGTATGTCTTCATAACTTTAGTGTTCTTGCTGAAAAGTCTTCCAAACTGAAAATGATCCCAAGGTTTCCTCTATCTTATCCCCACACCATCACTTCCTGGAGGTGAGCTCTGTATCTAGAATCTATGAGTAGACAGAGGTGGGGATCCTTGGGCATGAAGCCCACAGCCAGCTTCCCTAAATAGCCACTATATCTCTGTCTTGTTTTTCAGTCATCAGAGGCCTGGAAGTCCACCCTACAATGTGTCATCTTGGCACCAGTAGAAAATCAGCCTAATTCTCTGCATTTATTGACTTGGGAACTCATTTGAAAGATCCACCCCTCACCTCCTTCCCCTCTTCCTCCACCTCCCCCACTCTTCACCCCCTCACAGACTGCAGGGTCCGAAGCCCTAAGCCATTGTATCGCAATAACTACTGAAGAGAGAAGCTCTGAAGCTTCCTGCCTGTGAAACTCCAAGCTCTAGACTTCCGTGAGTTGGGGACCACCATGCTGTCCCCCCAACTGTTCTCCACTCAGTGCCTTGAATTCAGCTCTGTTAGCCTGTGAGAGAGAAATTGTGTAGTCCTGCACTGCTTTGGGTGAGCTGAGTCATGCCCTTGGCAGAGTCGAGGAAGTACATCAAGGAGACGGGTATCCTAAGGTGAACCGAGAAGGGGTCTGACCTGGCATAGGAGGTCTCCTTCAGGGGCTGCTCGCCCTCTGCTCCCCAAGGGGTGATGGGCACCCCCTCCTCACCTCTCTCAGAACCCAGATCACCTAGGGAGTGTTGACTCTGGTACCTGGGGGGAGCTCTGCCACCAGTATTTTCCCATGAGGAAGCAGCAATCTCAGCCCAGAAATAAAACTCTCCTGCTGACTTGCTCACAGCCTGTCCCAATAATTGTTCTGAGCGTCATCCTGACGCAGCAGCCCCAGTGGAATGGGCCACACAGGCTCTACTCTTTCTGTTCACCATGCCCAGCAGGACCAGAGCCTCCAGCACAGAGCAAGGCTGTGGCACTGAACATCCTCTTGGTCTGCCCTTTAGAAGGTGTCTTGTTTTGAATACATAATCTGTCCTGTTCTTTCAAAGTAAGTGCTTTTATCCAAAGTCTGGGCTGTCCTTTCAACATATTTTTCTCTCACTTAAAGGGAAATGTATTTCTAGTTATTTCTAGGCTCTTTGTGGACTCAACTTGAGAAAAGGAGACAGGTAGGGGAAGGATGCTTTTGTGTGCAACTCAAAGATCGGTTTAAACTGGGGCATGCACATTGCAGAGCTGTTTTCCTCAGACAGCAGGTGGCCGAAAACGTGCGTGCGTAGCTAATTGTCTGGAGCTTTGCTTGTTTGAAGTAGCGTGTAGTGAGTGGTTTTGTTCGAGCAAGGGTGTGTTGGCTTTGTATGTAGCCACAAATGAGACGCCTCTCTTCTTGGTAGTGCTGGATTTAGAACTTGAATCTTCTTTTTCAGCAAGAACTAGAAGTCCCTTAGTACTGCTTTTTTTATCCCCTTACGCTTATTTGCATTGTGCTGAATTCTTAGAGAATACAGCATCGCTGGTATCCTGCGGCCGTCTGGGTCCAGCACTGTGTGTCAGCAGATATGAGTTCTGAGTCTGTTTGCTTAGTTGTGTTTTCTTAGCAGAGGGTCTTGTTTTACATGATTCCAAACAATAAGTCAGTATGTGAATGATCACAGCTAAGTATATACTTTACCATCAATGGATACCTATTTTCTTTTGTCTCTTGCAGATTTTTTGTTTGTTTGTTTTTTTCACCATAAAGTAGAAATATAATTTGGGAGTATTTTATTCTTTGTAAAAGTTTTGGATGTAGATTATCTATGTCACTCTAGCCTCATGAACTGCTAGGAATTAGCTATGAGACCCCAGGATCAGGGTCCTAAGACAGAGGCTCGTTCTGGTTTAGATGATGTAGATGGAGACATGGACCCATCGTGCATTATTAATTTGGCAACAGTTTATTGAGCACCTACTATGTACCAGACGCAGTTGTGTTGGAGACACGGCCATGAACAAATGGGTCCCTGCCCTCATGGAGATCTCTTCTTAGTTGGAGGAGGGGGGAGGTTCAGAAATTAAAGTAAGTATATGAGTATACGGCATGATGTCAGGAACTGGGAATTTCTACAAAGAAAGTGAGAGCAGGGTAAGGCGAGGTAGGGAAGAGAGGACCCAGAGACACCCTGTGGTTGCCCGCTTTGCCATTGCACCCCACCTCTGGGTATCATCTCCAAAAACTCATGCTATCTCTGAACTTGCATAAAAATTTAACCCAGAAGTCATCACTTCTATCCGCCCTGGCAAGATTATTTTATTGGACTGCCAATGTTTTCTTGTAGTTGTTGTGGGTTTTATTTTGAGGAAGGGTTTGATTCTGTGGATGAATTTATTAAAAAAGCAGACAATTCAATATAAAAATTCAAAATCTGAGCTTCTCTTGAAAAAAAAAATCAATAGTTCTTACAGTATTTGGTCCACATTGTGCTTGGCAGCAATTGTCGGGAGCTGAGTGAGGCAGTCCCTGTTAGGTCAGGGGGCGTATGACCTTCTGATTGTCATTGCTCCCACTTAGCTCACCTCCTGCTGGCCTCTGAAGGCAACCCCATTTTGATGCCAACCCTGCAATGCTCAGAGCGCTGGTGTCTCCAGTACGAGGGAGCCTTTCGTGCTGGATGGGCACTGTGGAGCTTTCCCTTCTCCCTGGGTCTGACATAGCACAGCAAAGCGGAGGACTAGATGATTTACACTTCTTTCACACATGACAGTTGCAGGTCTAAGTAACTAAAAAGCTCTTGGGAGTTATGGGTCCCATTACACACCTGCCTAATTAAAACTCAAGCCCATTCTCTCGTTATTTCATCTTTCGTCCTTTATCCATTCAGTCCACTGAAACCTTCCTGGACTTTCTCTTCTCCAAAATGCAATTAGCCCAAGTGTGTTATTTTGTTCCAATTACCCTTTATTTCATTTCAGTGTGGTTTTTCAGAGTAAGATGCCATGCATCACCTGGCATCAGAGTGTGACCACAGCAATTGCAAGAGCTAGACCCCGAGGTTCCCTGGGGCACATGCCCTGCGATCCCCAGCTCACCTCCCAAGAAGGTCAGCGTTCAGGAGTGTCCTCCTCTTTGTCTCAACTGGTTCAATGAGTGTTTGGATATTTCCAAAGGTACATAACTGTCATAACCATATGTTTGTGGCCCCCCTCATCAGCATATAAGTGTGATTTTCACTTAAATAACCTTTCCCTATTCCATGATGGATACTAGATTCTTTGCGAGGCGATGCCCCTCCCCCGTAGCACGTGTCCCTCCTCATGTCAGAATCACACGTCTGAGTATCCTTTACATTTTGCCCTGGTCGGTATCCATGTCAGTGAGGGGCAGTCTGACCCTCGCTTACAGGCCTGTGTTTATTTTCCGGGAGTGGATCACTTCATAGCCATCACAGGGTTGCAGCTGCCTCTATGCAGAAACCAGCAACTTTGGCATCAGCTGGGAGCTTAGAAATGCAGACTGCCAAGCCCACTCGGGGAAATGCTAAGTCAGTATCTGCCTTTTAATATGATTCCCAGGAAATTCATGTATGCCTTTAAGCATTGACCACAGTATCAAATGTCCTTGGGAACTAAGTAATTCATCAAAACATCTAAACGGTCATTAAGGAAAAAGCAATCTTTCAGTGAAGTTGATCAGTAGATGTAGAATGTGGAAAAACCAATCAAAGTCTCTAAAAAACAGTTGTTAAATTAAATGGGATGTTATTACCAGTGAGGTGAGACAGAAAAGTGGTTAAGAGCTGACATGGGGGTCCAGTGGCCAACAGCTAGGGTCCTGTTCTGCTCCCAGCTAGGTGACCTTGAGGAAGTTACCAGCCTGGTCCTCTACAAGTTCCCCTTCTCAGTAGAACCATCTGTAGGGCTTGGAAATAGATCTTCAGCTGCCTGGGATCCACCAGTGGAGATTGCTTCAGTTACTGTCTGCTGAGACATAAGCATCTAGATTTCTGAAAAATCTTTAGGTCATTTAGAAGCATAGCTGAGTTTGGGAACCACTAGCCCCCTCAAGGAGCCTCTAACTCCTCTTTTCTCAAGTGAGGATAGTAAAATGGATTTTTTAGAGAACTTAATGATAGCACAAAGAGAAAGATTATGTCAAATGCCTTACACAGAGTAGCTACTCAACACAAGTAGTGATAATGGCGAGGATGATGATGGAGATGGGGAAGACGATGATGATGGATAATAGATTCTTTACGAGGTGTCAGGGAAGACAGTGGTGGGAACAGTGATGATGATGATAATGGTGATGATGATGATGATAATGCGGGTTCCATTTACCCACCTACTGGATATGCAACAACCTGCATTTCTTTTTCTGAAATAGAAGCCTTACTTTATATATGGGTCTGTGTGGAAACCCAGTAACAGATATTGTCAGAATAAATAGGATTATTTTCTTCTGGCAGCTGGTAGGTCTGCATCAGACTTGAATCCTCCCTTTTAATAATTCTGGGTGCTCTATTTTAAGTTTTTTAAATTTATTTTTAATTGAAGTATAGCTGACCTATGGTACTGAGAGGAACAAGCTTCCAGTTACAAAATAAATAAGTCATGGGGGCGAGAACAACAGCATAGGGAATAATAATGATGGTGTTTTATGTTTGCTTTGTACTTTCAGTTTTCCAGGAGCTTTGCTGTACATCATCTCCCTTGACATTCTGTCTGATCTTAAAGGGTGCACGGAGCTCTCACATGATCTTAAGCTAACTGGATAAGGACATAGAGAAGCAAGGGGCTTGCTTCAATCTGCTCACTGCACAACCTAAAAGGGGCTCAGGTCTTTGGACCCTGGGTCTCTATAGGAAAACTGTTTGCCATATTTATACTAAAAGCTCATTTTTAAAAAGATTATTTATTTATTTATTTATTTATTTATTTATTTATTTATTTATTTATTTAACAGAGAGAGAGAGAGGGAACACAAGCAAGGGGAGCGAGCGAGGAGGAAGCAGACATCCCACTGAGCAAGGAGCTCAATGTGGGGCTCAATCCCAGGACCCTGGGATGATGACCTGAGCCAAAGGCAGACACTCAACAAATGAGCCACCCAGGTGTCCCTAAAAGTTCATATTAAGGAGAGTTTCCCTGGCAAATCTTTTTCATTGAGTACTGATGAATCCCTGCCAATTGTTAGATTAACAGTTTTCTGGGAAATATCTTTGTTTCCCAGGTCAAGCGCTAAGTTTGTCTTACTTCTAGGTCTTTTCAAATCTGAGGAGTCCAAACAGAGAGGAATTTTCTTTTTGTATAGAGTATCAATGACCACTGAGAGCAAGATAATAAAGACCCACTTAACTGAAAAAATAACATAATTTAGGTAATCGCTAGAAGAAAATATGACATGGTCCACAAACCCTATATTATAGCACTTGTATCTGCAATTTTTCATGAATTCCCTAAGGTAATTTGTTTTATGAAATATTGCTAGGTGGCACTTTTCTGCTTTCTCGGCCCTCTTGGAAAAATATCCAACAAATGCTCAGACTGGAAAGCTATGTCAAGACGTTTAGCAGAGGGGGCATCTGGGTGGCTCAGTGGGTTAAACCTCTGTCTTCAGCTCAGGTCATGATCTCAGGGTCCTGGGATTGAGCCCTGCATCGGGCTCTCTGCTCAGCAGGGAGTCTGCTTCCCCCCCTCTCTCTCTGCTTGTCTCTCTGCCTACTTGTGATCTCTCTCTCTCTCTGTCAAATAAATAAATAAATAAATAAAATCTTAAAAAAAAAAAAAAAAAGAATTTGGCGTCTAGAAGCTCAGTAGGTGTGCCCAGTGTAATCCATCCACATTGCTAACCCATTTATATTGATCCCTTATCTGGAATCCAACTTTCAAACCAGAAAGTTTGAAATGAAAAGAATTGAGGTCTTACAGATACTTTCTACTATAGATTCATTACTTCATAAATATGTATAGAGTAGTCACTCTGGGCCAGATGCTGTTCTGTATGCAGGGGATAAATGGTGAGTAAAGCTAGGCCTGATTTTCCAAGCTTACAGTCTTCTGAAAGAGAGAAGTCACTCAAACCATAACCCATATGGGTGTTCAGAAGGAAAAGAACATTGCTCTATGAGCACACATAAGGGGGGTACTTTACCTAGACTGGGATTTAGGAAGTGTACCTGAGGAAGGGACAGTTACTGGGGAACTGATACATGAATTATAGTTAATGAGGTAAGAGAGGAAGATTTTCTTATTATAAAAATTAATGTTATCTGCTTCCAAGAAAATCTGACCTCATTATTTAACATGGAGAGGTATGAAAAATAAAGCAAGTTAATACTTTCCAGTTCATCTTTCCAGAACAGTCTTTGTAACATCTAAAGTGTGCTGCTCATTACCTTGCAAACCATCTCCTGTGTTTCTAATCAATTGTTCTTCATGTTATGGCACACTCTAGATCAGTAGTACGTTCTCATATATATTTTGATAGTCTTCAAGAAAAGAATAATGACTGTCTCTGCTTTATCCGACTACCCAAAATAATAAATTTCCAGAGTTAGTATGTTGGTCACAGAGCCTTGTGTGGCAGAAGAGGTCTACTGAGCACCATAAAAAGGAAGAATTGCAGTTCAAGCCAAGTAAAAATATAGCAGAGTAAAAGATGGGCACCAAAGTAATTTCTCCCAATTACTAATACAATAGTGAAATGCTGGAAAATTAATAAGTAATGCATTAGCCTAATGTGGGCCAAGGGAGTAATTGGTTAAGTAAAATCTGCCCTAAAACCAATATTTCCTAGAAGAGAGCATTCTCCTCTTTATCTCTTTTCTCTATATATGGCTTCCCCCTTCCCTTCCCTCCCCTCAAAGGGGAAAAAGTGGATATAGATAAGTATTGTGAGTCATTTGTTTGATTCTATTTATGCTCTGTTAAGCTCAATTTCAACCTGAGATCTAAATACTTTAGTATAATTGATACAGAAATCAGGAGACAAAAAGAAAAAATGTCGACTTTTTCCTGCTCCAGAATTAACAATTTGTATTACAGTATTAGTGCTAGGCATTTGGTCATTCTTTCCATTGTTCATTCATTCTGTGACCCGAAACTAATTACCATAGTAAGAACTGTGGGGTCACCCAAATGGACAAGACACAAACAGATGTTTATTTATTTATGTTTTTTAAAGATTTTATTTATTTGACAGAGAGAGAGATCACAAGTAGGCAAACAGGCAGGCAGAGAGAGGGGGAAGCAGGCTCCCTGCCAAGCAGAGAGCCCAATGCGGGGCTCCATCCCAGGACCCTGAGATCATGGCCTGAGCCAAAGGCAGAGGCTTTAACCCACCCAAGCCACCCAGGTTAGATATTTATCTAAATATCTAACAGACATTTAGATAAATATGGCACGTGTTTTGATATTCCAAGAGGAGATATGAGTAGTTATTCATAAAAGACTTTTGTGGTCAAGCTTGAGAAACACTGGGTTGAGCAAACATCATTCAATTTCTTTGCTGCAGGACCTCCCAGGGAGTTTCGTGTGTGATGAGAGGGAAATTAAGAAATGCAGCATTTAGGTAGCATTTTTTTAAGATTTTATTTATTTATTTATTTGACAGAGAGATCACAAGTAAGCAGAGAGGCAGACAGAGAGAGAGGGGGAGTCAGGCTCCCTGCTGAGCAGAGAGCCTGATGTGGGGCTCCATCCCAGGACCCTGAGAACATGACCTGAGCTCAAGGCAGACGCTTAACTGACTGAGCCACCTAGGTGCCCCATGTATATTATATTTAAAAGAGATGTATATGAAGTAAATTATTAAGAGAGGGAAATGAGAAATAAAAAAATAATGAAAGCTTACTATCAAGTCAAGTACTGTTTTCTGGGAAAAATTTCTTAATGTGACATGGATGGTAATACTATATTGATGAAAATTACAGTTTCCAGTGGAAGAGCCTTGAACCTCTCTGCTCCTCCTAACATTGTAGCATCGAAATAGGTAAAACTGCAGGAAATGAACAGAAATGTACTTCTGTTGAGAGTTTTAACTCATTCTTTGGCATACAAATGTAACATAAATATTATTGCCAAATAATATTTATTTGCCAAATAATAAACAAAGTTAAAGATTATACCAGTTTTTGGTGCTGCATGATGGTTCCTGATTCCACATGCAAGAAGCTTGGAAGTTTCCACTCCATCCTAACAAATAGGAAGCTGAACACACTGAAAAATCAACAATTCCTCCTGAGTATTAAAGAGAGTGGAAGACATGGGGCAAGCTGCTGCCCCCAGGACTGGTGAGCCAGACTGGCAAATAGAGGGAAT
>CM053614.1:82109427-82128212 GCA_028646535.1 Procyon lotor
GAAATACCCAACTCAGCCCACTCTAGCTATCCTGTCTCACCTAATGGGGGAGAAAAATATAAAGAAACACTTGTAAAGTTGTTGGGAAGCAAGAATTTGTGTCACTTCAGAGGTCCATCTAGGTAGACTAAAGATCAAATTGACATGAGGCAGATTAACAGGAGGAAATCAAATTTAGTAGTGTACATATGAGGAATCCATACAGATATGGAAATTCCAAAGACAGGGAAAAAATGAGGTGTATATGCCATTCTGAACAAAGGAGAAAGGGGTAGGAGTCTAAGATTTCAGAGGATAGGAGCATTCTTATCTCTAGAAATCTCTAGCATTCCTCCCTTCTTATCACAGATGTTTGGTAATTGGATGTTTGTCCTACTGTATAGATGAGTAACTCAGATAAAATTTATCTCTGCTAATAACACTTATTCTTGGAAAGCTTCCCAATTTAGATTCTTCTGTGAGGTTAAAGGAAGGGAAAAATTTTCTCTTGAGCCCACACATTCTCAGGTGCCTTCAGCTTAAAATAACCCAAATGCCAAAGTGTTCTGAACCCATTCAAACTTCACACTCTCACTTAAAAGATCGTTCTAATCATTGGACTAAAGAATATTCTCCTCCCCCCACATCTCACTACCACATTACTAGAAGCTTATTACAGCAGTTCCTTTTACCCTGTACATCATGTCAGGCTATCAGGGAAAAAATGACAAGGCATACTAAAGGCAAAAAACACAATTTGAGGAGACAGACCAAGCATAAGAACCAGACATGACAAGGGTGTTAGAATCATCAGACTGGGAATTTAAAACAACTGTAATTTATATGCTTTCTCTGAGATTTATATGCTAAGGACTCTAGTGAATAAAGTAGACAGTATGCAAGAACAGAAAGGCAACATAAGCAGAGAGACTAAATCCTAAGAAGAAATGCTTGAGATCAAAATTGCTATAACTGAAACAAAGCATGCTTTTGAGATGGGCTTACTGGAAGAGTGGTTGCTGCCAAGGAAAGAACCTCTGAGCTTGGGGATATCTCAGGGGAACCCTCAAAAATCTGAAAAGGAAAGAGAACAAAGACTTAAGGAAAAAAAAAAACAGCATAACATCCAAGGATTGTGGGACAACTTACATGTCATGGGAATACCAGGAGAAGAAAGAGAGTAAAGAACAAAAGAAATATTTGAAACGATGACTGAGAATTTCTCCCAAATTAATGTCAGACACTAAAAGCATAGATCCAGGAAGCTCAGAGCGGGATAAATACCAAAAAAAAAAAAAAAAAAAAAAAAAAAAAAAACTACACCTAGGCATATCCCATTGAAACCAGAGAAAATCAAAGATGACCCTGAAAGAAATCAGAGTAAAATAACACCCTATCTATAGAGGAACAAGGAAGATAATTACATCTGACTTTTCCTCAGAAACCATGCAAGCAAGAAGAGAGTGCCATGAAATATTTAGTGTTTAGAGAAAAAAAGCCACCAACTTAGAAGTGGACTTTTCTCATTCAAAAGTTTTCTCTCTCAAAAGTGAAGGAGAAATAAAAACTTTCTCAAACAAAAATTGAGGGAATTTGTTCCCTGTGGACATGTCTTGAAAGACATGTTAAAACAAGTTTTTAGACACAAGGAAAATAATATAGGTCAAAATTCAGATCTACATAAAGAAAAGAACATTGAAGGAGGAATAAGTGGAGGTAAAATAAAACCTTTTTATTTGAAGAAATAATTCTTAATTTAATTAATAAATTTAAATTAATTAATTGAAATATAAGGAAATTTTTAATTAATTTAAATATAAGAAAAAATATTTTTCTTATATTTCTTATTTTTCTCATATTTCTTATTCTTAACTGATCTAACAGGAAACAGTTTGTTCAAAGTAATAGCAACAATGTATTTGTGTATGCTTATGTGGATATATTATGTATATGTGCATATATATGTATATACTTATCTATGCTTATATATGAGTGAAGTGAATGACAGTAATGATACAACAGAGGGAAGGAAGGAATTAGGATTCTCTTATTATTATAAAGTACTCACACTACCCATGAAGTGGTATGGTGTTATTTGAGAGTAAAGTTAAGTTAGTTCTAAATTTATATTGGAAGCACTAGGACAACCAAGAAAATAAGAAAGGAGAAGAAATGGAGTCACATAAAAATCTCTTTTTAAAACCACAGAGAACAGAAAAAGAGTGGAAGATAGAAATAGGAATAAAGAATAAGGGCAACAAATAGGAAACAGTAACAAAAATGGTAAATATTAATACAAATATATCAGTAATCATTTTGAAGACCCATGGTCTAAATGTACCAATTAAATGCCAGAGATTATCAGAATTGATTGAAGAACTGGTCCCGAATATAAGTTGTCTACAAGCAACCAATATAAATATAAATATAAAGGGATATATAGATTGAAAGTAAGTGGATGGAGAAAAATGTGCCCTACTAATACTAATCAGAAGAAAGCAGGAGTAGCTATATTAATTTCAGACAGCAGAATTCGAAGCAAAGAAATTTATCAGAGATAGAGAAGGACATTACATAATAATAAAGGAGTCTGTTCTCGAGGAAGACATGACAATCTTTAATACATATACACCTAAAACACCATGTTAAACTACATGAGACAAAAACTGCAAAGAGAAATAAATGAGCCCATTCTCGTAGTAGGATCTCTCAACACACCTGTATCAGAAATGGACGGGTCCAAATTGGCAGAAAATCAGTAAGGACAGTTGAGCTCAACCTACTGTCAATCTACTGGATACAGTCTACTGAGATCTATAGATGACTTCATCCAACAGCAGAACATGCATGCTTCTTAACATGGAGTGTTCACCAAGATAGACCACATTCTGGGACATAAGACACATCTTAACAACTGTAAAATAAAAGAAATAATACAACAGCTGCTATCAGACCACAATGCAATGGAATTAAGCTAGAAATCTGTAACAGAAACTTAAAACCACCAAATGTGTGGAGATTAAACAAGCACTTCTAAATAACACATGGAAAAAGTCTTTGTTTTTAGCCAGGGAAAGGCAGAGGGAGAGGGAGAGAGAGAAAATTAAGCAGGCTCCACTCCTAGGACAGAGCCTTGCAAGGGGCTCAGTCTCACAACCCTGAGATCATGACCTGAGCTGAAATTCAGATTCAGATGCTTAGCGAACTGAGCCACCCCAGGCACACTAAGTTATGGTAGAAATCTTAAGAGAAGTTTTAAAATATTTTTAACTAATTGAAATTGAAAATCAACTTATCAAAATTCATGGAATGCAACAAAAGCAGTGCTTAGAAGGAAATTTTTAGCATCAAATGGGTCTATTAGAAAAGAAGAAAGATCTAAAATCAATAATCTAAGTTCCCACCTTATGAAAGTAGGACAGCAAATCAAAGCCAAAGTAAGCAGAAGAAAATAAATAATAGGAATCAGGGCAGAAATCGATGAAACTTTAAACATAATTCATTGAGAAAATCAATGAAACCATAATGATTACAATTACAATTCTGCTCACAATACAGTTAGACAATAAAGTTTTTAAAAATCCCAACAATTTTTAAACTTGAAAAATAGTTGTGGCCAAAGAAGAAATTAAAGCTATAATTTTGACTATTTAGAAAATAATGTCAATGTGATTATTATACATTGAAATTTGTCAAATATTGCTGAAATTATCTATAGGGAAAAATTCACAACTTTGTTTTTATTGCTTAAAATCAAAGAAAAGAAAATTACTAAACACTCTGATGATGAAATTAGAGAAGCCCCCAGCCAAACAAACCTAAATTTAGAAAGAAAAATTAAATAATTAGAATTAAATAATTAGAAGAATTGATGTACTAATCATAAAATACAGGAAAACAATGGCATTGATAGATAAATCTAAAAACATTTATTTGAGAGAAAGCAACATTCTGGCAGATAGACCTAATTAAAAGAAAACAAATATCCATGATTAGAATCAGAAAAGGCATATAAAATTACATAAAGTTCAAAGAGGTATAATAACATAAGTTATTATGTTCAAAATTATAATCCTATATTGTAAAGACTTGGATTAATTTCTTAGAAGAGTAAAATTACCATATTTGCAAAGTAGAAAATTTCAAAACACCAAAATTATGATGGAAATTATAAAACTTGACAGAGAATACCTATTTAAGTTTCCAGAACCACACTATTTTAGAAATGGATATTTATAAACTTTCAGGAAATACATAATTTACATGACAATTATCAGAGATGAGTAGTAATTATCAGTAGTAATCAGAGAAGATAAAACACTTGTTGCTCTATTTTTTGAGGCTCTCATAACCGGTGTACAAACCTACAAGTACATTGCAAAGCAAGAAAACTAGAAACTGACGGCTTTCATAAATATAGGTGCTAACATCTCTTTAGATCATTAGTAATCAAAATCAACCATCTACAATTCCTTCCTTTATTTAAAAAGTATTTATTGAGTTTCTCTAATGTGCAAGACATTCTGCCAAGTGTGACAAACACAGGGTCACTGCCCTCAGGGAGCTTCCTTTCAAGTGGGGAAAACAGATACATACAAATAACTGCAGGATTAGTTGCCTGATTGAGATAAATGTGAAGAGACCCAGGACGGGCTAGGACAGTGTGTAAGGAGACTTGGTCATGGGCTCAGTAGTTGAGAGTGGTAGTTCAGAGCTAGAGCACCAGGGCTGGAATCAATCTATTGATTGATTGATCATAGATCTTAACATCCAATAAAGCTGCTGCTTTATTAGCTATGAAACCTTTAACCCAGTGGTTCTTAACAGGGAATTAATTTGCTCCCCAAATGATATTTGTAATGTCTGGAGAAACACTTGGTTGTTAGAATTTGGAAGGCTACCACTGGCATCTAGTGGGTAGAGGTTGGAGATACTGCAGTGCACAGGATGACCCCCCCAACAAAGAAGCGTCTGGCCCCAAATATCAATAGAACTGAGGCTGAGAAACCCGATTCCATGACAATGAATCCCAAGTAGGTTTCTCTACTTGGACAAAGAGCCAGAGCCGTGTATCTAACTGTTCACTAGGTCTTTCCACCTAGGAACTTCAGACTGAAAATACGTCATCTTCCTCAGAAAATCTGGCCTCCTTTGGAGTTCATTTTTTTCAGTAACTGACACTACCACCTACCCATTTGCTCACACCAGAACTCAGTGCCGTCCTTGCCCATGGAAATACTACCTTTAATAAAATTATGACCGCCTACCTCATAAACGTCTCTTGCGTCCATCTACCTTTGTGGGGCTTCTAGTTACTTCTCCCGTCTTCCTACCATTACTCTTTCTGCCCCTTCTGTAACAAACATGCTGGGAACCTTCTACATTTTAGTTGCCCTGGCCACAGAGCCCTCACACGGTCTCCATTTTGGAGCTATGACAGTTTGGCATCACCTATAAACGCACACACTTCACCCGATGAACTCATTCAGGTTTCAGTGTGGATGTCATTTCCTCCAGGAGGTTTTCAATTAAACTTCAGGCCCATAGCCTTCTACTACTCGACCTCGGTGCTCCTCTGACACAGTACAAACTTTAGAGTTACATGAAATTAAAACTTGGAACAGACTTGGGTTAGGAAGACAATTTCAGTATAGGAATGAAGGAACTGGAGAGAATACTTGGAGAGCTAAAGAAAATAAATTAACAGAAAGGGCTGGTTCACCCATCCATGGATACACCAAGTCTAAGGAATAACCAGCACATAGAACACTGGGGCATTTCTAGAGCACTCGTAACAGCTCTGACTTAGCGCAGAAGGGCACTTTGTAATGCTATGAATACTGGGAGGTGAGGACCACCAGGAGTCCTCTATGAGGCTGGCTAAAGATGTCCAATTGTCTAACGAAAAAAATGGTCAACTGAAATATTAGAATTAAAAAGAGTTAAATCACATGACAGGAAACAAAAGATACATATACCAGATGTCAATAGATTTCATCTAAACCAGTGATTAAAGCTAGAAAATATGAGGGAAAGAAAATCCAGTTATAAAGTATCTAGAGCTAGCTGCAAAAAGAAGTCCACAGAAACTCTTTGAAGTAAAATATAAAATTTCACAAAGAGACATAAAAGATTAGAATATTATTGAGAGATACATCCTGTGACTGGGCTAGAAACACCCAACTTTCCCTAACTTTATTCTTCACAAATTAATATATAGACTAGATGCATATCTAAATTCAAGGAGAGAGATTTATATAAATATAATTTCCTATCTGTTTTACATGTATGTGTTTTATTAAACAATTCCAGAAATGATCTAGATGAATAAATGGAACAGCATAACCGAGAAACTTTAGGGAAAGAACTGTGAATTTTCAGTTTAACATTAATATATTCTAAAGTAATTTGAGGCGGTGTGGTATTATACAGGTAATATAATGGAAGATCATTGGAACTATATAAATAGGCCACAAATTGACCCGAGTATAAATTTTGTAATAGTGATGAAATACAAGACTCATTGAGTACAAAATATATTACACAATAAATACTAGATACAATTAATTACTTGAAAAAAAAGTAATCATTTTCTCCATTAGCCATACACCAGTTCCTAATAGATTTGCATTAAATATAAAACGTAAAACCATAAAGAGTCAAAAGAAAATATGGATAAATATTACCTTGAATTGAAGACAGAGACATAAATAACAGAATGATAAGCATAAAATAACAGAATGATAACAATGGAAAACAAATCCAGATATTTGCCAATAGAAAATATTAAGCTGTCTGTAATTAAAAAAAAAAAACACCGTAAGCAAAATTAAAGACAAGATCAGCAAATTCTGTCCCATCAATGGAAAAGTGTGGATGTCCTCAATACATGAGAAGTAGTAAAATATGTTTTTATGATAAGTAAAGCAGTAAAATCCTGTGACAAAATAGAAAAGACATAAGTTGTCTCTTCACTGATTATTCATTCAATATATATTTATTGAGCATCTATGATGAACCAGATACTGTGATAGGTATGAATCATACATGTAAAAGATTGCTAAACCACCGAGAATATATTTAGCCATACTAAAACACAAGGCAAAAATTAATGAAAAACTCTCCACCATTTTGCCTATCAAACTAAAAATTTTTAAATGATACTAAAGTTCTAAAAATGTGTTAAATGTTGGGGCGCCTGGGTGGCTCAGTCCTTAAGTGTCTGCTTTCATCTCAGGTCATGATCCCAGGATCCTGGGATCGAGCCCCACATGGAGCTCCCTGCTGGATGGGAAGCCTGCTTCTCCCTCTCCCACTCCTTCTGCTTGTGTTCCCTCTCTCGCTGTCTCTTTCTTTCTGTCAAATAAATAAATAAAATTTTAAAAAAATGTGTTGAATGTGCGCTGGGACAGACACTCAAAATATGCAGAGGCCAATGAGTTGATGTGAGTCATAGGTTTTGGCTAGCAGTTGGCAAGCATCAATAGTGTGACTGAGTTATCAAGGTCCTCAGGAAATAACAAAATACTCAGATATTAGTACAAAGAATAATCTATAAACAGTTTATTTGCAGCATACACTCACAATAGCGAAAAATTAGAACTATCTTACAGAATCCAACAAAAAGATTACTTACAATGTTTAAAGTAATAGCATAATATGGAATAGTGTGCCACTTTTATAAAACAAATCTCCTAAGAATTTTTATAAAATAAAAAATTCCCATGACATCATGTTATAGAAGTGCAATGTATACAGCACAACATTTTTTTTTGGCTGAAAAATGTATATGCATGCCTTGAAGATAGTTGGAGAGGAAATCCCTGATAGTTCAGCAGTGCAAATCTTGAGGTGGTAGGGCTCGAGGTGCTCTTGGTTTTTCTATGTATGTTTTTGTTTATTTAATAAGATACTTTTAATTAGGTGGCATTGTTTTTATCATAACAGCTATGAATTAGAAATGGTATTTGTATGCTTTTTGGGGTTTTTTTTTTTAAAGATTTTATTTGTTTATATGACAGAGACAGACACAGTGAGAGAGGGAACACAAGCAGGAGGAGTGGGAGAGGGAGAAGCAGGCTTCCTGCTGAGCAGGGAGCTCGATATGGGGCTTGATCCCAAGACCCTGGGATCATGACCTGATCTGAAGGCAGACACTTAATGACTGAGCCAGCTAGGCACCCCGGTATATACATTTTAAAAACACAAAAGGAAGAAGCCATGTACATGTCAGAATCATCTTCCCAAATCAGCTTGCTCATTAATTTAATCCGTGGAGTTCCCTCCATTACTTACTTACACCTCATAATCTTTCTGTCTCCCACTCCAAGCCCTCACACACACACACACACACACACACACACACACACACACACACCCCTGCAACAAAGCTAATCACTGTTCAAAAGAACGATGTAAAAACCGGACAGTTGGCTTCAGTTTTATTAAATCAAATTCTTTACTGAGTTTTTGCCAATATCCTGCTAATTGATCCATGGGACCATTTCCTTTAGTGATTTGCGGTATTTTATGGTGTCAGCTTTTATTGAATTTCCTTCCTGGACTTTTGTTGTTAGAATTGTTTCATAAATTGAGATCTATTATAGGGAATGGCATTCGATACTGGTGCTAGAAGGCAGCGGAGGGAGGGGGAGATCATGATTTCAAGAATTGATTGTGCAGAAGGCCCCCTGTCAAAGGACCAGTCTGGTTCCAGTTTATGGAGGCTCCGTGGCAAGAAGTGACCCTTTTATTTATTTTGCTGTCTGTGTAAGGATACCAGAAATGGTGGGAAGTCATATTACCTAAAATCCATGCAACAGACAATTTGTTTTGGGTCAGTCTGACAGGCTGAACTTATACCCTGCCTGTTCTTTAGAGTTATCTGAAGGCCAGCAACATTGATTTCCACGTCAAGACTCATAAACTCTTCTGTGAATTCCCCTCTGTCCAAGCAAGTGACCAGAGACCTCCTGTGACTCTGCCCCCAGTTTGTCATTAATTAAAACACACACCCACACCAACACACAAAGGGCTCACAGAGTGGTTTTAGAATTCAGCTGTTAAATTTGATCTTTCTAAAAATTATGTTACCTAGTACTATTCAAAATAAAATGTAGGCAGAAATTCACATCATTATTGCCTTTTAAGATCTGTGATAAACACTCTTGTTTTTTCCTATGTTAAGGGGAATTCCACCACCTTTATGTAATTATGAATTATTATGAATCCCAATAAAAAGTGTTTTATTTCTTAGATGATATTATTTATTTTTGCACTGCAATAGGCCAAATGCAGTTTTCTGGGAATATGCTGAGAATGCTAGGAACATGGTGGTGGTTCTTCTTGGAACACATCCGTCCACTGGCATGGTCTACATTTGAAAACAGACCTCAACCTGAAACTGATTAATGTTTTATAGTATGTGCAAAACTAGTTCAGCTTTGCTTTCCTCTGAGGAGCAGTTCCTTTTATGGCACACGGTCTAGCCTGTCCTTTTTCTGTTTTGTTTTTCTAAAGTGAAGTCAGCTACCTGAATCGTAAGGAACATACTGCAGCCCTCCTTTGCCTGTGGAATAGAAAGTACATCCAACAGAAATGCAAATATCTCTTATCTCACTTCCACTTGTCACTCATAAAATATCAGCTGGATACTTTCAGTGTTGTCTGGAGGCTTCAGTTGGAGTTTCTCTGGGGTTCTCACGATGCTCGGGGCTTTTTTTCTCTTCCGCTTTCTAATCCTGCTCTTCCTCTCTCTATGGAAGAACAGATTTCATATTTGTGAAAGAAAAATGAATCCACGGATGAATTAAGATGTGATGGTGAACAAATCTCTGCCATGTCCTTCCCATCTCCTATTCAGATGAGGGATGCCCCTGCTTCAGACTTTGTTGAAACAATTGCAAAGATCAGAAAAGAGGATTGGAAATGATCAGAGGAAATTTCTTGCCTTTCAGGGCCGGGCAACTACCTACCCCTTCTCTAAACACATTTGTGCACTAGCCCCGGCTCTCTATTTCCTAGGAGGACATCACCCCAGCACACACACACCCCTGCCCCCCAATCTCTGCTAGATCATTCCCCTAAGCATGAACCAGCTCTTTCTCCCACCTCCCTCCTCACCCACCCCCACCCCCTTCTCCCCTGCAAAACTTCAAAGGTATCTGGACTGCCTCCCATTCCTTTCCCTCCATCCTCTGATCAAGCTGCCCTAACTCCAGCTCTTATCACCTTCACCATTGGCTCCTACTTTGGAAAATCCACTGGTCAATGCTCTGTTCTCACCTCTCACCTCCCAGCACTCAACTCAGTTGACAGCACCTTCCATGAAACAGTGCTTTCTTCACTTTCAGGAAAATATCCTTTCCTAGTTGTTTTTTTCCCCTCTAATTCACTGACTGCTTGCTGGGCTCTTTCCCTGACTCCCCCAAACCTTGAACTGTGGTCTGACCTCTGGCCCTCTCCTCCCCATTGGTGGTCTCATCCCCTGCCATGACTTTACAAAATATCTGCAAACAGGTGACTCCCCCATTTATATGTCCATTTGGGACCTTTCGCCTGAACTGCGCACTTGGGGGGTCAGTTCCTGTTTGAGAAAGCTCCGTTTGGATGCCCGATAAACATCTCACATAGAAACTCTCTAGCTGACATCCTCACCAGCTCGCCAACTTCCTCTGCTCAGTCTCCCCAGTGTGTCAGTTGCCAGCAATTCCATCTTTCCTGTTTCTCAGGCCAAAAACTGCGGAGTCATCCCTGACTCATCCTTTCTCTGCACCCCACACCCAAACTGCTATCCTCAAAAATAGATCGCTGCTCAGCACGTCCACAGCTAGCACCTTGTGGGGCGATCGGCAAGTCTCCCCTCATCTGGGCAGTGGCAGCTTCCTAACTACTCTTCCAGTTTCCACCCTTGGCGCCTGTGGTGACACTCCCTCTAGGGTGCCCCTTTTCAAACCCCATCTGGAATGTGTCACTTCTCTGTCTGAGCCTCTGATGGACAGCTCCCAAAGCCAGATCAGCAGCCTTCCAGGCCCTCCGTGATCTGGTCCCCACTCTCCTCTCCTTGCTCATTCTGCCCCAGCCACACCCTCCTCCTTGCTGGTCTGGGGGCACTGCTGGCACAGCTGCTCCGGGGTTTCGTGCCTGGTCTCCCCTCTGTTCCCTGATAGCCACACACTCTGCTCCCTCCCCTCCTCAGACAATAACCACCCTGACCACCCTATTAAAACTGCAGCCACCCCACTCCCCAATTTGCTTTCCTGCCTTGTTTTTCTCCACACTCTTATCCCTTTCTGATATAGTTTGTCATTGGTTCAGTTGACTTGTTTATGGTCTTTCCATCATTAGAACGTAAGCTCTCAGAGGACAAAGATTTTTGTCTATTGTTTGCTGCCCAGGCAAGAGTGCCTAGCACAGAGCCATGAACACAATCAGCTGCATTAACAAATAAGCCCAAAGACTTTCAGTGATTAAGAATGAGGACACAGGTGTAGGTACATATTTTTTTATTCCTTGGAGCTGGTGTAGGTTACATTTCGTCCTCATTTATCTTAGATGAAAGGTTTAGGTGGGCTTCAGGAGAGGGGAGTCAATTTGGGTTATAAGTAGGGGCCCCTTCTTTCCAGCCGAGGACACCCTGTGATTGTGAACTGAGTTTCTTTGCACTTTCCTGAACTCATTTAGAACAAGTAGCAGACAAAGAATAGCCTCGGGCTTTTGCCTTTTTTTGTAATTTTTTTTCTGATGACTCCTTATTATAGAAGGAAAAAGTTCCAGAATGAACACTTTTATAAGCACTAGAAGCAAAATGCTCTTTGGTGTCCCTTTTAAGGCGTAGGTGTTTAATCAGGTGAAAAGAAGCATTTTAAACGAAACGTGATTTGCTCATACCTGGAATCCCTGAGCTTCGTTGGATCATATCTGATGCGCTCGAAGCCTTTCCCACTGAATTGAGAACAAACTTCAGGTCTTCCCGTGGCCCCTGCCCACCTCTGCCCCATGCCTCTTTTCCTTGTTCACTATGTGTGGCTAACGCAGTCTTTCTGCGGTTCCTTGAACCGTCAGGAATTCTCATAAAGTAGAGGGTCTGTAAGGTCAATGCTAGCTTTATGGTAATAGTAAGACTTTATTTGCCTTTTTCACCTCATTCTCTCATGATGTGCTCTGGAGTTTTTCAGAGGCTCCACAATGTATTCTATCAACAGACTGAAGTCAGAAGCAGGTGTGAGAATTCGGCTGTCTTCCATTACACCAAACCTTTACTTGCAAAAGCATAAAACGATGCTACAGTTCTCTTTTTGGTTTTGAAAAATGTAGGTTTTCTGCATAAAATGTTTCCCAAGTTATTATTTTATGGGTTTATTATTGTTGCTTTTATTTTTTTAAAGATTTTATTTATTTATTTGACATAGAGAAAGAGAGATCACAAGGAGGCAGAGAGAGAAGGGGAAGCAGTCTCCCTGCTGAGCAGAGAGCCCGATGCGGGGCTTGATCCCAGGACCCTGAGATCATGACCTGAGCCAAAGGCAGAGTCTCTAACCCACTGAGCCAACCAGGCACCCCTATTGTTGCTTTTAAGTGACATAATACTAAACTTAAAATTTTCAGCTTTAATTGTTAGTGTGATAAATATGGATAGATATAACCCACAGAAGTGAAAGTTCTTCAGGATTCTCGATGACATTTAAGAGTATAAAGTGATCTTGGAACCAAATTTTAGAATCACTGACTTAGAGCGACAACTCTACCGATATAAGGATAATTGTATCATTCAGCAATGCCAATGTCCCACAGCCTCCATTCTTCTGTGTCGTGAGCACCTCTCAGCCTTCTGGGGTTGTGGGGGAGGAGGTCTCTGGAACCTGGGTGATGGTAACCATGGGTATCCAGCAGCAGGAGCCCACCTGTGTTTGAGATAAGTGATTTCTCTAAAGCAAGCCAAGTCTCGGGACTGGGTCCCTTCTCTTCTGGGTCTGTGGGCTCTACTAGTCACAAGCCATTTCACTGTCATAAATGCAATGACTGTCTTTTCTATGATCTAAAATAATTTTCATTCTATTCTTAATAAAATAATAACTTTATGACATTTACATGCACTATTCCACTTTCTCCCTACATGTGAAATCACAGTATTTACATTTTTGATGTAGGAGAGCGAGGTTCTTGTCTCACAGAGTCACAGAATGAATCTCACGGACAGAGGAGATCTAGTAAAACAATAGAAGTTTATTAAGCAAGGATACGGAAGAAGCTCTCAGGAAGGGGATCCCTCCTACACTGTTGGTGGGAATGCAAGCTGGCACAGCCCCTCTGGAAAACCATATGGCGGTTCCTCAAAAAGCTGAAAATAGAACTACCTACCCTAGACCTAACAATCGCACTACTGGGTATTTACCCTAAAGATACAAATGTTAAGTATCCGAAGGGGCATGTGCACCCCAATGTTTATAGCAGCAGTGTCCACAATAGGAAAACTATGGAAAGACCCTAGATGCCCATCAACAAATGAATGGATAAAGAAGATGTGGTATATATATACAATGGAATACTATGCAGCCATCCAAAAAAAACCCCAAAATCTTGCCATTTGCAATGATGTGGATGGAACTAGAGGATATTATGCTAAGCAAAATAAGTCAGAGAGGGACAATTATCATATGAAGACGTGTCTGTCTTAATTAAACCAAGAAACTTAAATTAGTTTAAATACTGAATATGTCTCACCTGGGCCCACTTTTAAAAGTCAATCGATTTGTCTCCCATTGTCAATTTTTACCTGAGACACTGGTGGGGAATGCAAAACAGGAGGCACAGGGGGAGACAGAAGAGACAAAGTGCTGCCAGAAAGCAGAGAAAAGGGTTTCCCACCTCTAAAGCTCATCCACTTGGACAGATGAGTAAATGCCTTGTTTTTCCACCAACAAGTGGAAGTCAGGCCGAAAAAGACAAGGAATTTCCCTGAAACAAAGGGAGTTTCGGCAGCTGCTTGGGAATATTCCTTAAAGTCCCCATCCTGAGGAAGACTAACCACAGTTGACTCCAATTATAGCCATTAACCTGGGAAATGAATGAGGGAGAAGCCTTCACATCTGTTAGGAGGAACAGAGAGAGTCAGCATCCCCTTTGATTGGGAGGGCCTGTGTTTCCTCCAGCAACCTGGGTTTATTTAGACAATTTATTTAGACAATTATCTGATATGTCAGGATGGAGTTTACTGGTCTGGTTACCACCAAACATGTTCTGCGAGGGGCCTCCAGGTCTGGTTCTGATTTAGAGCCCAGAAAACTTTGGATGGACCGGTACCTCCGTCTATTCACCCTGTTTCCCGCAAAAGAGACCTGATAGATTGCACTGTGGCCGTGCAATGAGCATTACAGGAGCTCAGTACAGGAGCTCAGCTTTCCTAAATTTGCAGTCCAAACTCTCCAGGGGGTTGAAAGGCACCTCAAGGGAGAGTCCGTGGAAACTGAGGAAGAGACGAGGCCTTGCTGCAAAGGTTGCACCTTATTTTACCTTGCCTTGAAGAGCCCGCCACGTCTAACCCATGAAAAACACTAGAAAAGTTTTACAAGGGTAAATTACCCAATTTTGCTACTGCAAAATTGAGAGGAGTCCCCTCTTGTGAGTCCTCAATAGAGAGAGGAGTCCCCTCGGAGAACAGTTTGTTTCCTATCTCGCGATCCTGGTAGGAGTTACCCCGTACCTGTTACAGAGAGGTGACTAAGAAGGCGTCCCTACATATTCACAGGGCTCCCCCCTGTGAACCAGGGTGTCCCGTGGTTTCCTACCCAAGGTGAGAGACTGGCCTAACATCTCGAGCTGAGGAGGGCTCAGGCCGGCTGGAGTAGCCACTCTTATCCAGGGTCACTTATCCTTCTTTTCTCCTCTGGATTCCCTCCCCACCCCCTAAATCTGGCCTAATCATAGGGCTTAGAGAGGTTAACAGTTTAAACTTTGATATACTTTTTAGAAGGCTAAGAATGCGAGCAAAAGGGGTAGGTTCTCTTACTAGGAGGCCTATGCTGCTCGTGGATGAGGCTTCTCTTACTTACTACTTACAAGGAGTACAGTCTCTGGGGTGTGACCCCCAGGGCCAGATCTTCCCCTTTTACGTGTCTCAGAGACCCCAAGGTCACCCATGGTAACCAAAGGGCAGGATCAGAGTGCTGGATTGCCAGTCCTTTTGTGCGCTCCCCAGATGAACCTTAAAGCCGGGAATCCTTTTAATGACCTCATTCTTGGAGCTCTCTTGATAGAGCCCTCATTGTTTGCTCATGTAAATTCCCTTGCATTCCTAGCCCCAGGGTGCCTGATCAGTCAGGCCAATTATAAATCAATTTCAATTATGCTTCCTTGCCTTACCCCGGGCACTTTTCCTGTCCATCCTGAGCTAAATTCTCATGAAAGACATTTTTAAAAGAAAAAAACCTTATATCTACATAGGCAACACTCTTCCCCTGAATGATGAAGTCAGAGGGACCACTGAACTCATAAAATACCCAGGTGCTTAGAGAAGGAATTGCGGAGGATAAAGGCGACCCTGAAATGGATCCTTCATTAGCAAGGTGTGCTAATTGGAGACTGGAAGGACTTGAGGACAAGTCCTTGCAGTGGGTACTTAAGAAAAGCCAAAGAACAGAAAGCGAACTGGGTAGGGTTAAGCCAATTTTCCCTTCTTCTGAGGCAGGGGGATTGACCAAACCTTTTTTCAGAAGCCTATCACCTGAGACTGAAGATCATCGGCCGTGCTATTCTCCCTTAACTGGCCAACAGGTGCCCGGTTTTGTTGTTTGTTAAAAGGTCATCAAAGGGAGAGAGACTTCTCCCAAGAAAGAGAAGAGTCCACTTTCACTCACCCTTCGGTGGGAGTGTTTCGTGGTTTCAGCACCAAAGTGATGCAAGAGAGCGAGGTTCTTGTCTCACGGAGTTGAAGAATGAATCTCAGGGACGACGGAGAGTTTATTAAGGAAGGATACAGAAAAAAAAAGCTCTCAGGAGTGAGAGGAGTCCTGACCGGGTTGCCACTGAGGGCTTTTAGGGATGATCTTTTATAGAAAGCTAACCAGAGAACTTAAATCTTTTTAATATCTCTACTGATAGCACCATTGAGTAAGGACTAGTGATAACACTTCCTTTTTAGGATCTGGTTATTTTTTGTTGGTCACAGTAGCTATTAGAACAAAACCTGGTTTGTTCCCTTATCTCTGGTTTCCTTTCATCTCCCCCATTTTGAATTTTGTGAGCCTGGTCCCAGAGGCCCCTACCAGTCTCTTCCTACCTAGCCCCACGTGTCCCTTACTCATTTTGGTGTTAAAAATGAAGAAATTAAGAAGCAAGAGGTTAAGAGACTTGCCCAAGATGCAGATCAAACAAGAGGCAGAGAGCCAGGGGGAGGGGCAGGTTTTATAATTCAAAATCCCAAGGGGGTCTGGTTTTATTCACATTCGTGTGCTTTCAATATGGATTTTTTTTTCTTCTTGCTTTAAAGGTTTCATTTTTATTTAAATTTGTTGAACTCGGGGTTCTATGAATTTAGTATAACTTTTTGCTATAAGTTGGCTGGCTTTTTAAAAGAGCAGATTTTACAAATAACTGGGCATTGCTGGAGAATATTTATAGACAGAGTGTGATTCTTGGAGCCCTCACTATAAAAAGCAGCTTTAGACAAAGGGTGGGGAGTGGGGTGGGAGGTGGGATGGGTTGTTGTCAGAGCTTCCTGGGATTAGATATTGAGACAAAATGAATCAGTCTCTGACCCGGGGAGCCCAGGCCAGACCGCCAGCCAATTAAGTCTGAGTGCCTGGGGCTGGGATCCAGCCAGGCATTTACACGCATTTGTTAAAGCTCCTCCAGCTATTCCAAGCACTTTCCCAGGTTGACAACTAGTGGACTAGAAAATCAAATACAGAAATACTAGAAAATCAAAATACAGCTCTGCAAAGATCAGTGAGGTTCTCTGAATTTCGTGAAGCATATGCCACTTGGAATCCAACTACTTACAAGGAGTACAGTCAGGAATGAACTTGCTCTGAGTTATAAAAAATGAAGGACCCGGAGCAGGCTGGAAAAAAAAAGAAAAAGCAAATAACAAATAGCAGCAAGCTTTAATCTCTTTGATCCTAGGAAAATGCCTAGACATGGAAGAAAAGGCCACTGGTCTAATTGCAGGAACTGGTCAGAGGTCTCTTGGTCCATGGTGTATATGTCTATACTTACACTTTGCCTGTAAATGAAAGACCACAAAGATAGATCACAGAGGCTTTGAAGCTGTGAGAGCAAGTGCGTCATTGCCCTGGGTTCCAAAGGAAGGAGCTCAGGAGCCTGGAGGGTGGGGGCTCAAAGAGGGCAGGTGAAGAATTGAATTGAACAGAGATGGAATGTAAAATCAAAACAGTCCAGGCAAACTTGCAGTGAGAAAGAGTCGTAGCAGCAGGCTGCAGAGACCCAATGGTTGAGACTAACCGAGGCAGGCAGCATGAAGCCCAGCAATCATGCCACCAAGACTGACCTCTGCTGAGGTGGAAGCGAGCCCTACGATACTCTCTCTCTCCCTTTTGTTTGTAGCTAGGCTGGTCCTCAAGCCTTCAGAGCTGCAGTGTTTCCTATTCTTTTCTGACTGTGCAGTTGATCTCTGCTCAGTTTATTCCCTGAAAGAATAAATGTAATGTCAGTTTCTTTATAGTAAATATTTAAAATAATATTTAGCAAAAGTGCTGGCTACTGGCTGGCTCTCAAAAATGGTACCTGTTAAAAAAATTTTTTTAAATGGTACCATGTTGAGTGCTGTAAAGACAGTGTAGGGGAGGAAGAGGGAAGTGATTGGACACAGGGAAAGGAGGCTACTTGGTGCAGGGTGATTAGGGATGAGTAGGTGTGCTGAATTGGAGGGAGAGTCCAGGATGCCTCCAAATGTTCAGCCTGAGCACCAGGAAGAATGGAGTTACTGTCTACTGAAATGGGGACCAAGAACTTGTTTTTTGGACATGTTGTGCTTGAGATGGGGAGTCAGTATCCAAACAGATGTTGCTAGTTGGGAGGAAAACCCACCAGCATTAATCACGATTCTCTGCGTGTTACAAATGGGGACGTAGTCTCCATGTTTTTTCTCACCGATAGTGTTTTAGTAACAACTTCTCTTTCTCCAGGGCTTGCACAGTTGAACACACAGCTGAAACCACCAGGACTGAGCTTGCCCAATGAGTGGGGGAGAGGATTGGCAGGACACACTGCAGTGAAGGCTCATAGATAGCCGAGCCAAGGGAACTCTTGCACAAATATCATGTGATTTCACTCGTGTGTGGAATTTAAGAAACAAAGCAGATGAACACAGGGGAGGGGAAGGAAAAGTAAAATAAGATAAAAACAGAGAGGGAGGCAAACCATAAGAGACTCCTAAATATAGAGAACAAACAGCTTTGTTGGAGGGCAGGTGGGTGGGGGATGGGCTGAAGAGGTGATGGGCATTAAGGAAGGCACTTGTTAGAGGAGCACTGGGTGTTGTATATAAGTGATGAATCACTACATTCTGCTCCTGAAACCAATACTACACTATATGTTACCTGACTTGAATTTAAATTAAAAAAATAAATAAATATGAGGAAAAAAAATTTTTTAAAGGAACGTCTTACAAATCACATGCATCACAATGACACTGCCAGAATTTGGGAGCAGAGGACAGAGGGAGGAACAAGGTACCCATATGTATTTGGGAAAAATTCCCAGGATAATTCTGATAGTATTCCTCCCTCTTGTCATTTTTGTGGGAACACCGTGATAAAGCTTTACAGATTTTTAAATTGAGAGGTTTG
>CM053614.1:82138078-82155371 GCA_028646535.1 Procyon lotor
TTTTTTTTTTTTTTAAAGATTTTATTTATTTGACAGCGAGAAACACAGCGAGAGAGGGAACACAAGCAGAGGGAATGGTAGCGGGAGAAGCAGGCTTCCTGCCGAGCAAGGAGCCCGATGCGGGGCTCGATCCCAGGACTCTGGGATCATGACCTGAGCCGAAGGCAGCCGCTTAACGACTGAGCCACCCAGGCGCCCCCATCCATCCATCTTTTTATAAAGACTTTAAAAGATTTGTTCTCCCCCCACCCCCCAAATATAGTTTTATTTTATCCTAAGGGCGAAGGCCTAAGATAAAAAGTTTCTTTTAGGCTGTGCAATTCAGCCAATTTATAACCACAGAGCTACTTTGTAATTTTGGCTGGGACAAAGGGTCATGCTGTACCATGGGACGATGAGGAAGGGATGGAGGCCCTCCAGCACTGGACCTCGGGAAACTTAGCAAGAATGGGAGGCCCTGAACACAGGATTCAAAGCTTTTCTCCACCTTGCTTTGCTGTTCCCAGGAGTCTTCCGGCCTCCCACCAGAGGTGGCCTTGGAAGGTGGGAAGTGGCTGGGGAGCTGGGGTTCAGTCAACCTGATGTTCTTCCTCCAGCAAAGCCCTATTCTTAGCTCCTGGCTTGCCATGTGAAGCCTATTCCAGGAAGGAAGAAAGTCTTCAGGGGGTCTAACAGGCCAGGATCCCCGCAGTCCTGGAGAGGTACTATTCTTTTTTTTTTTTTTTTAAAGATTTTATTTATTTGACAGAAACACAGCGAGAGAGGGAACACAAGCAGAGGGAGTGGTAGCGGGAGAAGCAGGCCCCCTGCTGAGCAAGGAGCCCGATGCGGGGCTTGATCCCAGGACCCTGGGATCATGACCTGGGCCAAAGGCAGACGCTTAACGACTGAGCCACCCAGGCGCCCTGAGAGGTACTATTCTTGTGGCCTATCTGAAGCCCCTGGAATCCCTGCTTGGAGGAGGAGGGAAGTATGAGCCCCTGTCCTGGCCCCATGGGGCCAAGAGCCTCAGAAGTTCTGGAAGAAGGCAGAAATAAAATTGGATACTTGCTCCAGCAGCCGAGTACTGGGCTATGCATGAGTGCATTTAACCTGGCTGACTGACCTGGGAGGGGCCCTCAAGTGCTTATGCCCACTTTTCTGGGGAGGAGAGGGACTCAGGGCAGCAGAGGGGTGTGGCTGAATGAACAGGGCTCAGGAGCAGCTGTGGAAGGGCGAGGCTTGCAGCGTTTCAGTGCCTGGGAGAGCTTGGCCTTTGCTTGCCTCCTGGGCTGAGTCAGAGGACATGAGGCCATGCTCATGAGAGGCTAAAAAAAAAATAAGAGGTGACCTCAAAGATGGTACAAGAATTATTACCTCCCCAAGATCCACAGTCACTCCCAAAGATAGCCAAAAGAAGGAACTGACAGCTGGCAGGTCCCAGGCAGTCAGAAACTCAAGCCGTATTCTGAGACAAGCAAGAAGGCAATAGCTATCCCTAGGGAAGAAAGGACCAGTATCCCATGGGTGTGGGTTTGGAAGGAAAGGGCAATGTGAAATTTTATTTTTCTCTATTGATTGGGCATGATAGACAGATTCATAAAGGGTTACCTTTACCCAGCTTTTGCCAGTATTTCCAGGCTCCCATCTGTAGCTCCAGTATTTCCCAGAATTGGGCAAGATTTTTCACTATTTTTTTTAATTTTAGTTTTCCCTTGGCCATTTAAGATAATAATATAGTAATTTACCAGAAAATCTCTCAGGGTCTCAACTCGGAGAAGGGCACATTTGGGGACCTTCCTTCAAAGGTAGATATGGGGATGTCTGTAAGGCCATTAACTTGGAGGACTTTTGTTAACAGTCATGTAAAGAAAAGTCCAACAAAGTATAACTAGAATGAAGACTTAGATAAAGGAAGATGGAGGATAGTGGTAGGAATTACATCGTCTTATATTTCTTTGTTCTAAGTACCTCTTATGTTTTTAATTTTTCATTAGCCTTTTATGGAAAACCTTTCAGTGCAGCCATTTTGGCATTTTGAAATCTTTGGATCTTATGCATACCAATTAAAATAAGTATTCCATTCTGTTTGTTTAATTTTAGAATTTGTACTTTTAAGTGCACGTCTTAAATGATTTTACCTAACTGGAAAGTTTCTAATTCTAGGTTGTTTTTAGGAAGATTTTGCCATTTTGGTAGATATTTATCCCTTGTAGGACCATGGATTTTAGACAAGATAAGCAGATGTGCCAGATGTCATCATGCTTAACTCTTTAGAGTTTAAGGATCCCATTAGCTAAGACTTTGGGTTTCTGAAAGCCAATCTAATACCTAAAAGGGATGTATCCCTGGGTTGTACATTGTTTTACAGTGTACTTTGGTGCATGGAAATTTTCTTGAGGTTGGTGAGAGACCTAGTATCCATCTGAACCCATTCTGTGGCCAACTTATTATTGGATGTCTTCTTGAGGTGTTGAGCACTCCAACAACCTTCAAATGCTCAACATGTGGGGTTCAAGATGGCAACATAGAAGGATCCTCAACTCACCTCTTCCCAGGAACACAACAAAGCTACAATGACATGTGGAAGAGTTTCCTTTGGAAAAGACCTGAGAGCTAGCTGAACAGTGCCTCTACAACACAAGATAAATGGGACAAGTTGGGATGGATAGGAGAGGCAGAGACGTGGTTTCACAAAGAACCCATCTCAGGCATGGCATCCCAGTCATGGGAGATTTCATAGTATGGAGCTTGTTCCTAAGGCATATCAAGTAGCCCCAAACACATTTGGCCTTGAAAACCAATGAGGCTTAATTCCAGAACCATAGGGCTACAGGGAATGGAAAATCTGCTCCTAAAGTCCTCATGCACAGATCCATTCTCTCTTGGACCTAGTGCAAAATCAACAGTTTGAAAGGTGCCTAGACTGTATGTGAATGAGACTCATTTGTTCAACTTAAAGCATCCGCCAAAGAGCCAGGAACCTCTTAGGAACTCTCTCAGGAAGAAGGTGCTGGTGGGCTCCATTTTTGCATTCTCCAACCTTGTTGGTGCTGATGCTGGCTGGGAACATTTTTGCACCCCAATTCTAGCCTGCTAACTCTGATAGTGCCCTGCCCCTGTGTACTGCAGCTGTGGTCCACGCCACCACAGCTACTGGATATGCAGAACCTACACAGGGGACACCCCTGGAAAGCCTGGCTCTGGTGGCTGTAGGGGGCTGTTCTTCTGGGCCCTGTGGATCTAAAACAGTCAGATAGACAGTCCTTGACCAGCTACCCACCCCAGAACATTGTACAAACAACAGACTGAAACAGATCCCCAGTATTCATGTAAAAAAAGGCCTGTTTTCTTATCTTAGAGCCTCATTGTGGGTCAGGTATCAAGTTTGTCACACAAGAAGCTATAAAGATGCCCACAGGAAACATGGGGAGAGAGACACAATAGTAGTGCCCTCCCTTAACTTAGCCACAGCTCCCTGATACCTCCCAGGAAGAAGCTTATACTATACATGGGTAAAGCCATGATGTTTGCAACTGTCACCAGTGGACATCTCTGAATCTCCTGTTCTGAAAGTCAGCAAGGTTTACAATTGTGGACAAGCAAGGCTATATATTTACATACCTTAAAAACTGGTGCCTGGTGATCTGGCTTATAATTACCCTGAATCCAGACACTGTCTAATATCCCTCCCTTTGAAACACTGACAGTCTTGGCACACCCTCAACAGCTGGGACCTATCAAAAACAAATTAGGCTACTTAAACAATCACAAAGTACTGAGAAACAGCCAAAGCTATGGCAAGGTTGAACAACTTGTTCATCACCTGCACAGGGCCACTTCTTCAAAACTAGGAAACATAGCTGTTTTGCTTAACACATAAAAATAAACACACAGGAGTCAGCTGGAGAAATAGGTTCCAAATCAAAGAACAGGACCAAACCTCAGGATAAGACCTTAATGAAGGGGAGATAAGTAATCTACCTGATAAAGAGTTAAGGGTAATGGTCATAAAGAAGCAAACTGAACTTGAAAGAAGAAAGAATGAACTCAGAACTTTAACAAAGAGATGGAAAGCAGAAGAAAGTACCAAACACAAGTCAGAGAGCTGAAGAATATAGTAACTGATCTGAAAAATATATAGAGAGGTTCAATAGCAGACTATACAATGTAGAAGAACAGATCAGTGACCTGGAAGACAGGGCAGTGTAAATCACCTAAACAGAATAGCAAAAAGGAAAAAAAAAAAGAATTAAATATGAAGATACCTTAAGGGACTTGTGGCTCAACATCAAATGGAAAAATACCTGCATTATAAAGATCCCAGAAAGAGAAGAAAGAAGGGCAGAAAAAATTATTTGAAGAAATAATGGCAGAAAACATCCCTAATCTGTGGAAGGAGACACACATCTAGCTTCAGAAAGCTCAGAGACTTCCAAATAATGAACCCAGAGTTACACACCTAGACACATTAAAATTAAATTAGCAATAGTTAAAGATAAAGAGAGAATATTAAACACAGCAAGAGAAACCAATTATTATATAAAAGGGAGCCCCATATGACTCTAAGCTGATTTTTCAGCAGAAACTGCAGGCCAGAAGAAAGGGGTACAATATATTCAAAGTGCTGAAAGGAAAAACCTCTAACCAAGAATAGTCTTCCAACAAGAACAGAAGGAAAGATAATTCTCCAGGCAAACAAAAACTAAAAGAGTTTATCACCACTAAACTGGTCTTACCAAAACTGTTAAAAAGACTTACTTAAGCTGATAAAAAGCTTGTTACTAACTAGTAACAAGAAATCCTATGAAAGTAAAAATCTCACTGGTAAATGCAGGTATAGTAAAGGTATTGGGCCAACCACTTATAAAGCTAATATGAAGGTTAAAAGACAAATGTAGTAAAATTAACCATAACCTAATAATTAAGAGGTACACAAAATAAGAAGATGTGAAATATGGCATCAAAGACAGAACACATGGAGGGGAATAAAAATGTAGTTATTAGAACGTGTTCAGACATAAGATGCTATCAATTTAAAATAGACTGATACACACACACACACACACCCCACATACATCAATGGATTGATCATCCAGACAGAAAATCAATAAGGAAACATGAGCCTTAAATTATGTCTTAGACCAAATGGACTTCATATACTTAATAGATATACACAGAACACTCCATTCAAAAACAGCAGTATTCACTTCTTCTGAAATGTGCAGGAAACATTCTCCAGGATGGACCACATGTTTAGGCACAAAATTCCACAAGATTGAAATTGTATCAGGCATCTTTTCCAACTGCGCAGGGCCACTCGTGGTGGCACCAGGGCCATCACAGGGCAATGGTAAGAAACTAGAAGTGATTACAGGAAGAAAACTGAAATATATCACAAAAATGTGAAGATTAAATAAAATGCTACTGAACAATGAAGAAATCAAAAAATAAAAAATACCTGGAGACAAATGAAAATGGAAATACAATAGTCTAAAAATCTGTGGGTTGCTGCAAAAGCAGTGTTAAGAGGGAAGTTTGTAGCTATACAAGGTTACCTGAAAAAAACAAGTCAAATAAACAATCTATACATAAAGGAACTAGGGAAAAGAATGAAGCCCAAGTAAGTAGAGGAAGGAAATAAGGATCAGAGTAAACATAAATGAAATAGAGACTAAAAGAACAATAGAAAAGATTAATGAATGGATTCAAAGAACATCATTAAAATGTCTGATATGAAGAATTTGAGAGGCAAGGCCGGAGTTTGGGGGGGATGGGGGAGAGAAATGAAACAGGAAGGGATGGGGAGGGAGACAAACCATAAGAGACTCCTAGACTCACGAAACTAAGGGTGGCTGGGAGGTGGGGGGGTAGGGATAGGGTGGCTGGGTTATGGACATTGGGGAGGGTATGTGCTATGTTAAGTGCTGTGAAATGTGTAAGTCTGACGATTCACAGACATGTACCCTGGGGCAAATAATACATTATACGTTAATAAAAAATAAAAAATAAAAAAATAAATATAAAAAAAAGTCCATACTACCCAAAGGAATCTGAAGATACTATATATAGAAAACCCTTAAAGACTCCACTAAAAATCTGTTAGAACTAATACATGAATTCAGTAAAGTTGCAGGTTACAAAATCAATATACAGAAATTTGTTGAATTTCTATACATCAATAATGAACTATCAGAAAGAAAAACTAAGAAAACTACCAACTGCATCAAAAGAATAAAATACCTAAGGAATAAATTTAACCAAGGAGTTGAAAGACCTGTATGCTAAAAACTGTAAAACACTGATTAAAGAAATTGAAGAAGACACAGATACATGAAAAGATATTCTGTGCTCATGGATTCAAAGCAATCTCTATCAAAATCCCAATAACATTTTTCATAGAATAGAATAAATCTAAAATTTGTATGGAATCCCATAGGACACCCCAAAAACGCAAAAGCAAGTCATCTTGAGAAAGAAAAACAAAGCTAGATTTCAAACTATACTACAAAGCTAGAGTAATCAAAACAGTATGGTATTGGCATAGCAACACATAGATGGATGGAGCATAATGGAGAGCCCACCTAGTAAACCCACGCACTTAATTTGTGACAAAGGAGCCAGGAATATACAATGGGGAAAGATAAGTCTCTTCAACAAATGGTGTTGGGAAAACTGGACAGCCACATCAAAAGGATGAAACAAGACCACTCTCTTTTACCATACACAAAAATAATTCATCATGGATTAAAGACTGGAACATAAGACCTAAAACCATAAATTCCTAAAAGAAAACATAGGCTGTAATTTCCTATCGTGTCATCTGCAAATAGTGATAGTTTCCATATCTTGGCTATTGTAAATAAAGCTGCAGTGAATGCAAGGATGCATGTATCTTTTCAAATTAGTGTTTTCCTGTTTTTTGGATGAATACCCAGAAGTGGATTAAGTGGATCATAGAGTAGTTCTGTTTAAATTTTTAAAGATCTGTCCATACTGTTTTCCATAGTAGCTGCACAATTTACGTTCCCACAAACAGTGCATGAAGTGCCCTTTCCTGCATATCCTCTCCAATACATGTTATTTCTTTTTTTTAATAATAGCCATTCTAACAGGTACGAGGTGACATCTCTCTGTGGTTTTTATTTCTATTTCCCTGATAATTAGTGATGCTGAACACCTTTCACCTGCCTGTTCTCCATCTGTATGTCTTCTTTGGAGAAAAGTCTGTTCAGATCCTCCACCCGTTTTCACCCAAATCAGGTTATTTGGGGTTTTGCGGAGTTACAGGAGCTCTTCATATAAAAGGAAACAGAAGCAAACAAATTGGGCTCTATCAAACTACAAAGCTTCTGTACACAAAGGAAACCATCAACAAAATGAAAAGGCAACATACTGGATGGGAGAAGATACTTGCAAACCTAAATTGAGTAGGACTTAAAATACGCGTCTAAAGTAAGTTCTTTACTTTCTGATCAGCATGCACCATTTTCCCTAATGGGAATATCCACCCAGCTCTCACCCTGCATTTGTGTTTCTTCTGGTAACTCTTACCTTGGCAGTAGAGTAGGTAAGACTCCACAGACTACCTGGGATCTGCTAACTTTTCACACAAGTGGGTTCTGGTTTTCCAGTGCAGATCCCACAGCTTATACTCACATTCCTTTCAAGGTGTTTGACACGTGCATTCGTTGACCAAATGAATAAATAAATGAAGTTTGTCTGGGAAATGCACCCTTAGAAGTTTAAAGCCATTCTGAAATGTGGCTTTGGCTACCTCCGAGTAATGTTAATAAAGCAAGAGTAAAATGCTGGCCTCTGACGGTGGGTCGTAACTGAGGTTCTGACATGGAACACGGTGTCACAGAGAGGATAAGACTTGTCCTCTGCAAAGAACAAAGCTAATGTATTGGAAATGCATGTACTTAAGATTCATTAGTACGCACCTGTGGCTCTTGCTTCCTCGGAGCTCATGTTTCATCTCAAACAGACTTCCAGAAGCCAAACTACTGCATTTTCTCACTTTCCTTTTAATATCATGGTCTCTTGGGGCTTTGTAAAAAAGCCTGATGAGCTGTTCTCATTGTGATGACACTGTCTCTGTTGCTGCCACCCAGGAGGGGAGGGGTATGTCCACTCTCCCTACATCCCCTGGCTCCTCCTACAGCTATTACCCCCTGGAAGGCTCCAGAACTTCAATCTTCCCCCCTACAAGGTAAAAGGGAAAATTAGAGATGTTATCTGAATAATTAATTGAAGACTCAAATGGAAAAAAAAAAAAAAGATTTTTTTTTCTAACATTATCCAGATCATTGAGATGTCTGAGTTCTATTTGTCTAGGCAGGCAGCTTATCTTTTAACTCCTAGAAATGGCAGTCCATGCTCTTGGATGTATTACTGTTTCATGGAGACCCATGACTTGTAGGCATCAGCTTAAGAGTGAAAAATGTCTTAGCGAGATGATAATCTAGTTAGCCTTCTGATGATTGCTACAGAGAATCAAATTAAACTGTACTCTCATTGAGTGTAATGTAAACCTGTACCATACTATTGAGCAAAGATTCCCTGTGGCTGGGAATTGTTGGGAGAAGCCGTGGGGATTATAATTCCACAGTGTCAGCCATATCTTTTGTGTATCATAGACAAGCTCAGGTGATGGTCCCAGGCATCCAAATGAGAGACAGATTAGGAGAAAACCATTCTATTTCTTTAGTCTGGAAAACTGAAAATATGGTCTGCTGGTAGCTTTTGTCCATGAATCAAAGGTTCCAAGAAGCCTCAATTGATTACCCCTTCTCCTTAGTTCTGAAAAATCAGAAAGATTCATTGGTATAACCGATGTCGGAAGGGACATTTTATGAAAGGTATTCAAGAATTTCAGCAGTATGTCATGTTTGAAAAAGTAATGGCTAAGTGTTTCTTTTCTCTTGACATTCTCTTAAAAACAAGCAAGGCTTTGGACTGGGGTGGTCTCTACACATGAGAAAACCAGTAGGGAACCCAGATACCTAAATAACCACAGCCTGAATGTGAGCTCCGAATCCACATTAGCCGTAATCTTTGTGATGACTTCCCCAATGCTGACAGAGCTAAGTAACATGTCCTATTTTTTTGTTTTGTTTTCAAAATAGAATTCTTCCTTCATTTAGTCCTTTCCATAAATAACTGGTGATAAGTAGCATGGCACTTAGTAGGTCACTTGATTTGCTATTTCGACCATGGGGATATCTTGATGCTGTGGGAACTTCCAAGGGACTTCAACAGATTTAGACACTTCGTTTATTTAGTTGCGGTTCACTGAAAAAGCAGTGCTTTCTCCTGCTCTTGTATTAATTCTTTTTCTCTTCTATAAAAGAGAAAAAGCTTGATGGAGATGCTGGTGGGTTGGTTCTTCTCCCTGTCAATCCAAGTCTCCCAATCATTTTATCTTAAATCACTGGAGATGGGCCTCATTCTTTTTTAATAGCACCAGTCCTTAATCATTTCCTTCGTTTCCCAACAGATATCTCTTGATTTAAGCCATCCCCGCTGGCCCTCCTATGATAGCCTGGGTGCCGATATGTCTGCTGAAGCTGAAAGAATGAGTGACAGCTAGCATCGGACTTGAGTAGCCTGGACTGGAAATGCCACAGGCATGGGCCCAATGATGGGACGGAAGGCACTTGGGGAGGAACGTATTCCCTGTGACCCCATCTGGGATTTGAACGGTCCATGTCACTGCTCAAGGAGGTAGAGAAACAAGAATAACACAGGAGGCAGAGACCAGATGCTGTTTGTTTTCTTCTCCATCACTGCCCTAAGTTGTCTTCCAAAAAATGGTCTCCAGTATGAGCACTGGACTTACCTCAGTCTGATAAGGAAAGGAAGAGCTGCTGTGGCTGGTTCAGTTCACCATGTGCTGATAATGGGCCATCTGGTTCGTGTCCCCGAGGGCTGGCCTTTCTGTTAGAGCTTCAGTCCAAAGTGGTACCTCTCTCTGTCCTGCTGGGTGATCTGAAGAACAGTGCTAATGACCCCCCATCTTCCCGAGCAGAGAGCTGTGCCCATCGAGCTACCTGGCCTGTACTTCCTCTAGTGCATTGGCAGAAACTTCGGCCACATTGCTCCTGAAGGAAGGTGTTCAGCATCACAGTATTCATGAGAACACAGTGTAGGCAAGCCCACCACCACTTCTTTCCCTGTCTACGAAAGGGCTCAGTGTCCCCAGAAGAAACACCTCTCTCCTTACCTTGAAGTAAGGTAAAATTGGTCTTGGTTAAGCTCCAGCCTCACCACTCCCCATGTTTCAGTCACTCTGGTCTTCCAGTCCCCTGGACATGTGTGGGCAGTCCTTATAACGTTCGTCATGCCTTTGCCTAATTTCCTTCTGCCTAAATATACTTTCTCCATTTCTCCCTAAGTCTATTTCCTTCCCTATCTGACAAAATGAGTAATTATCTTCCTATATCGTGAATCCCTCTACCCTTGTTTGTTTTTTACCCTACATTGAAATGATCACTTCATGTATCTTCTCATCACTAGATATTATCCAGCTCATAGCATATACCTCAATTCCGGTGTGGTGTAGGTCATGTTCTCCGTGTGTTTCACCGATATATTCATTAGCTCTGCTATACCGTTAGTGACATTACTTTGCTATATGACAGTGAAGAATAGCCTTTGTACTGTATTCCATGGCAAAATAAGGTTATAAATACGGTATGTTCCAGAAGGTCAGTCCAGTTCAGTTTGTGTTGATGGAAGTGTTGTCCAAGCTTTGACAGGGAAGGATGCCAAAGTTCCGAAATTTACTTCTCCTGATTAGTTCTGAGGAGCAAAGTATCCTGGGGCACATGTCATTAAATGATGCACTTTCCCCGATGATGAAACTAGACACAAGTACCACTTGCCTTAGAATGCACTGCATGGTACATTACACTGCCCTCCTCCTGGGTGAACACCATGATAGAAACTGGCCACACATGGTGCTGTCCATGGTCTCTATCGCTGTGCTTTTCGATTGTTCCTTCACTTACATACCCCCCTCCAGGACGGAGGCCATTCCTTGTTCCTTTACCTTTCATCCTCCCACAATGAGGCTTAGTGCCTAAGTCCCAGGTGGCACTCAGGGATCATCTGATGAAGGTTTCTCCCTAAGGTACACTTGGCTTTCAGGATTGCTATAGTTTGGACTTCCCCAGACAGAGTGGGTTTCTTGCCTCTTGCCCTCCTGTCACTGCTGCAGAGTGATGTTTCTAAGGTGAACAGATTATATCACTTCCCAGATCAAAAATCTCCTGTGGCCCTCCCAATCTTTATGGGGGGAGATTCTGTGTCTTGGTGTGTCAAGAGAGACCCTCTCTAGCACTTCTCACTGCCCCTCCTGACACTCTCTGACAGCTGGGAGGAGCTCTTCTGAATATACAGCCACACCATGCTTGTTTGTAAAGCTCTGCCTTTATATCTAGAGTCCCTTCTGCTAAGATTGGATTTCCCTCTGTCCTTGGCCAGTTCGGTGACCTTCCTACTCCTCCTTCTAAATACAGTGTCACTGTTCTTCCATCTGGGAATGCATTTCCAGCATCCCTCTTTCTCCCATGAGGACCTTGCCTGCCACTCCTGTCATGGGCCTTGTCGCTGTGTCAAAGTTGATTGCTTAAATGTTTGCCTCCTGTGCAAAACTCTTTGAGGGTAGGAGCACTGTTTAATTCGTCTCTCTATACATACTTGATGCTTGGCACAGTGTCTAGTCCATACTAATGATTCAATAAATATTTGCTCATTGAATGGGCTAAAGGAAGGAAGAAAACAAACAAACAAAAAAAGTTTACTTAAAAATCTCACCAACTCTGCTGAGTCCAGCCTCCCAGGGGGTAGAAGAATTTAAGAGGACATCTATACAGCACCCTGAACTTCTGCAACAAATAACAAGGTATTTGAACATGAACTTCAGTGTGTATGCAAACTTAGCGCCTTACTTGCAATCCTGCTGAAATGTCCTTCCTAGAACCTTGTTTGTTGGCTGGCCACATTGCTTCTTAGCAAATCTGAACAGGACTGTGAATAGAGGAGGAAAACACACCGTGGCTTACATTCTCTGCAAGGCTGATGCTCCCTCCTGAGTGAGGCAGCAGGGTCAGGCCACTGCCCTTCTGGAGCAGCAGGAGAGGCTGGACATGACCTCCCATCACTCACTCTGGGAGTGTGACTCGGTTTTATGGGGCAGGCTTTGAGGACTGGACTGTCATGAGGCAGGTGGTGTGTGGCTAGGAAAGAGACACAGTCACCCCATTTGGTACAGCAGCCCTGGGGAGCTCCAGGAGTGGGGCTGCGGTGGTCAGGGGTGTTGTTCATGGCTGCCCAGCCTGCATCCCCTGCACTCCCACCAGAGGGCTCCTCAGTGGTCAACAGGGTCCCCGGGGCTTGGGCGCCATGACGGGCTGGAGCATCACTGTGGGTCTGGGAAATAAGAGCATATCCTTTACTTCGGCGTGAGTCAACACAGAAAGAAGGGACCTTCCCAACTTGCATCAAGGTGGGACTGTCCTGAGGAAGAAAAGGGCATGTCTGGGACTAAAAAAGGAAAGACATCTGGGCATTCCTATGTATTCTCTATCCTGGTCTCTCTGTCAGTGTGTCCATCTGTCTGCCTGCCTCTCTCTCTCTCTCTCTCTCTCTCTCTCTCACACACACACACACACACACACACACAGAGGCACATGTCATGTTTAGTGACCTTTCTTTTCAAGTAGATCAGAAGGAGATGCTGCCAGAGATCAGGAATTTCCCTTAAGTAACATAAAAAAGCCCCTGCTGCCTCCAATCTTCCTCTCTCCCCTCACCCACATCCCCCACCCATTATTCTGGCCGTAGTAACTGCCTAGGCTTCAACAGCTTCCTTCTTGAACTTGTCAAGAATGGACTTACTCTTGTCTAAGCATAACACTCCCAAGTGCTTTAGAGTTTTGCACCCAGAAATTCCATATTCGACCAAAGCAGCAAAAGTTGCATATCCCACAAAGCATGTCCAGGCCTCCTGCTCACCTTTCTTGGGCACAAGGAGCAAGAATGGTATCGGAGAAGCAAGGAACTAAGAATTCTGTCTGCCACCATCACTGGGGGCCCCAGAGAGAAGTGGGGGTGGGGGTGTTCCACTCACTTAAACCTATTGTTGGATTTTTTCCATTAGTGGTGAGGCTTTTTGCATTCCTAAAATAATTCATTTGAATGTCATTTTAACAGGTCCCTTGTCTGTTAAATCATGACTTCCTATGTGGATATTCCCTGATTTGCTTATTAAAATTTCCTCTGCCTAATGTTCCCTTCCTGTCTGCAATGTGTGGGATTCTATTTCTTTTTCAAAGAAAAGGAACCCACACAATTCAGTTTATATAATTTTGTGATATTCTTCTGCACAATGGCCAGCACAAAACAGCTTTTTCAACACATGGCTTTGAGGCTAAAAACACGGTTTTGAGGCACAGTTTCAGAGACAGGTGTGAGGAGCTGAAGAGTTGGGTAGAGATGATAACATTGCAGCCGCCTCCCACTTTCCTCCACAGAAGGGCTTGGCCATCTGGCGGGTCACAGCCACCTCTGTCCCACGACCTCACTCACCCACAGCTGTTCCCAAGCAGATGTACAAATGCACAGGCAGGACTTGGACCTCAGGAGGTGAGACACAGAAGGGGACCCAAGGGTGGGATCTCCTTTCATCCCCTCTTCTTGCTTCTGACCAGCGTCATTCAGGAACTGGTAATGGAGGATTCTGGACAATAAGCTTTGTGCTTTGGGCAAAATAGGAACTGAGACGGCTTCTTGAACTCAAGCAGCAGAGCTCATGACGTGGCTCTGGGACACAGAAGCAGGTATGCCCCAATCCAACAAAACATCTACTGAGCACCCACCACATTCTCACCTTGGAAATGTGGGCCCAGGGGGGCTGGCAAGGCCCATGCTGTCTTGGCACTTCCTTTTTAGTAGAGGGGCACTGATAAATAAGTAAGACAGTTGCAGATAGAACAGGCCATTCAGGCTCCTGTTTATCTGCTTCGAGGCCAGAGAGAGAGAGAGAGAGAGAGAGAGATGTGAGGTTGAGAATAGGCACTGAGTCAAGAGCAGGAGGTTGGGGGGCATAAGGGGTAGAATAAGCCACGAGGACTTCTGAATGTGGTCAGAAGGAAACACTGCTATGTACAGCCCCATATAGACTCTTTATATTATAACCTCAACTTTGGTCAAAAACTTGTGCAAGAATCTGCCACTGTTGGTGATTTTTGCAAAGTGTATTTTAAAGATAATGTTCAGGGCACCTGGGTGGCTCAGTGGGTTAAAGCTTCTGCCTTCGGCTCAGGTCATGATCTCAGGGTCCTGGGATCGAGCCCCGCATCGGGCTCTCTGCTTGGCAGGGAGCCTGCTTCTTCCTCTCTCTCTACCTGCTTCTCTGCCTGCCTGTGTTCTCTCTCTCTGTGTCAAACAAATAAATAAAATCTTAAAAAAATAAATAAAGATAATGTTCACCGCATCCTGGGGAGTTCTCTGGAGAAAGTCTAAAATGAAGCATTTAATTAAGAATGTGGAGGGAGAAAAATTCAAATATTCTGATCATGAGAACTATGCTTTCCTTTTTTTTTTCTGTATTTATTTATTTGGGAGAGAGAATGAGAGAGAGCATGACAGTGGAGTGAGGGGCAGAGGGAGCAGCTTGATGTCAGGCTCCAGCTTGGGGATTATGACCTGAGGGAAAGGCAGACACAACCGACTGAGCCACCCAGGCGCCCCTAGAACTATGCTTTCCTTATATCTTCTTGGCTATCAAGAAGATCAGCTACTCCATCTGAATCAATTTCTGCAAGTCTATCTGCCCATGTTACAATTTGGAGAGAGTACTTAAAAGCAATAAAAGTGCCCACTCACAGTCACACAGAATAGGCTCAAATCCCCATTTCCTGCTGTGAGAGGACCTTGGGAATGTTTATTAACCACTGTTCTGAACTGGGTTTTCACCAACAAAGGGGTAGTGATTCTTGATAGGTTTTTAATGTGATAATGCACTAAACCCTGGATAGAGTGAAGGTTCATAATTATCCTCTGTTTTCATACTGCTACTTTCTACTTTCTGTCTGGTCTTTATTTGCCTAGTTCCTTGTACATTTCTTTTGTTGTAAATTTTCTCAAATCCATCGTAGAAAGAGAAAAGTTACATTTATATATATATTTTTTTCTTTTTTTTAAGTTCCATTACTTCCCTGATGACATAAGCTGAGTGTAGGATAAAAAAGCTTCAGGCATCTACTTGCCCAAAATAAAATCTGTTCCTGAATTCAAAAACTACTATGCTCTTCATCCAGCTACATAATGCCTGTTTCTATAACCTCATCTCATATACTTTAATAAGGTTTCCTTCAGGGCCTGTGTTTTTCACTCACTGTTTTTGATTTCATAGTGTAGAGGCAATTTTTAAGAATCCTTTTCTCTATCATAGATGTGGCTCTTGTCCACTTTCTTTTCATTTCTGAGATGGTACTCACTCACAGCTTTATATATTACAAAACAGAGAAGCTATTAATGACTTTGTCAGTTGGCAATTGACGCAGCAGAATCTTTTTGTTTTCCTGTGTCCTGAAAAAAAAATCCATAATGTGTCCCTTCCCTAGGAGTGACTGTTTTTTCTTTTAAGATTCCATCTCCTTACATATTTTGGTCTTGCTATGTACTATAATGTATTAAGAATAACTTAAAACATTAAACATCCGAGACCTGTTCCAATAATTTTTGAAAATCCAAGAACATATCACTTAATTAAAAACATTTTTGACAATTTGAGTTACTCAAGTTGGAAAGCAAAATAAGTAAACAAAACATTGTTGTTGCATCCTCAGCAGCAAACAGGAGACAAACCAGCAAATGGAAATCTTACTCTCTATGAAGTAGGTCACAATGTGATCAGATTGTCTTCAGTGGCTCACTCACTGGAGTCACTCTTTCAAGGGTCAGTTAAAAATCTGTGCTTAACATAGCCCATGACTAGAGACCCTTGATTACAACCAATAATTGGAAAATTACGGTGTCGCTGAAACTGTTGCTAATATTCTTTTGGTTTCTTATCCATGTCAGTTACCTATCCCCAAGGAAATAGAAAATAAAAGACACTTGAATTCCTTAGTGGAATGGAGAAAAAGCTGGAAACAATTTAGTGATACTTGTTGACGTTCTTTTTTTTTTTTTAAAGATTTTATTTATTTATTTGAGAGAGAGTGAAAGTGAGAGAGATCACAGAGGGAGAGGGAGAAGCAGACTCGCCGCTGATCAGAGAGCCCAATGCAGGGCTCGATCCCAAGACGCCAGGATCATGACCCAAGCTGAAGACAGTCCCTTAACCAACCGAGCCACCCAGGTGCCCCACTGAAGTGCTTCTTAACAGGAAAGCCACTCCTCCTCTTTGCAGGGAAGATGAAGAAGGCAGGTCTCTGTCCCAAGAGATTGGCCTTAAAAATTAGGAAGAATTTCGATGTTGTAAAACAGTGAAATCCCTTTCTGGGAAGAGAGTGGTCTTTTATCCAGGGCTATTTAAAAACGGGACAGATCTTCCTCTATCTCCCACAGTTCAGATGTGAACAGAGAATGATTAAATTGTTTATTCCAGCTGGATGAGTCTATAGTGTGAGCTTGGAACACTTGCGAATGCCCAGGGAAAATGTAGCCACAAAGGAACACATGTTGGGAATCAACTATCCACCTTCTGCATTCAAGACGCAGCTGTTGTGGATCTAACAATAACACCTGTTTAGGGACGTGATGGCGTATAGTTTTATGTGAGCCTTTGTACATCTTTTTGTCCTTTATTTTCTTTATTTTCTTCTCTCTCTGCAACTTAGGTCTTTCTGCAATTTATCTATTTTTAGTAGCAGACTTAAACCCTTTCTGCAATTAGAAGGGACATCATTGAATAAATCATATTAATTGAAGTTTCGAGGGCCTTTTGTGCCAGGGGTCATGGCAGTTCCGGGGGATATAAAAGTCAGAGAACACTGGCTTGAAGTCTTCACAGCGTAGATATGTGAGCAAACAGGTCAACAAGCAATAATACAGTAAGAGTCTCTGCAAGGAAGGGGGATTCCTGTGGGATCACAGAGCCGAAGTCAACATTTTGGGGAATCAGAAAAGGGTACAAGTGGAGCTTATAGCAGCATTGGTGTGGTAATCTTGAAGCAGAAATACAATTCCTGCAAGTACAAATGGAATGGGTGTGGACAAAGACAGGGGCGGGTAGGTGGGGGAGGGCAGTCTTCAAGGAGTGTCTTTGAAGCTGCCCTTCTTTTTTTTTTTTTTTTTT
>CM053614.1:82155871-82202432 GCA_028646535.1 Procyon lotor
CTTAGTTCATTTCTTGAGTCTAGGAGTCTCTTATGGTTTGTCTCCCTCCCCATCCTTTCCTGTTTCATTTCTCTCCCCCACCCCCACAAACTCCTTCCTTGCCTCTCAAGTTCTTCATATCAGAGAGATCATGTGATACTTGTCTTTGAAACTGCCCTTCTTATTCCGGGCAAATGCCATTACTCCAATCCAATAAATTACCAACAAATATCCTCCTTGACTAATGTTTTCTTCTATGCCTTTGTTCCCACCACCTGGACAGGGAGCACTGATATAATTTGACAGTTTCAGGAGAGTTGCCTGGTTTCCAGGGAATTCTAATAAAAATACCACAGCAGAAGTGTCTTCAACAGAAGAAAATCAATCCATAATCTTTTTTGAGGCCCCCAGCTGATGCTACATTGATAAAATTCCCTCAGCCTCAAAATTAATGCAAAAACATCCTATTCAAGCATAAACCTTACAGATAAAGGGACCCTTCCCTTCCAAAAAATTGGTCTATAGGGCACACTAGACTTCTTAAGCTTGGCATTTCAGTTTTGTAAGAAAACTTGCAGGGCTATGACTAGGAAAAAATCTGGGGATTTGTTGCAGGAGGAATTAAGTGTGAGGGTTCTGGGGAGACGTGAGGCGGGGGGGACCCTTGGCTGGTGAGTGAGCCTGACCAACTGCCCAGGACCTATGTTTTGGTGAGGCTTTCTTAGTAAAGCAATACCAGTAGTATTTTAGTAGATTTTTATTTATTGAGTGCCTACTCTCCTAAGAGCTTGGCTTGCATTCTCTCAGTAAGTTCTGACAACAATCCATTAAAAATGAGGAAACTGAGGACCAGGAAGATCAAGTAAAATGTCTAGGGATACATAGGTTGGAATTTGGTAAGCTCTGCACCAACTTTGGTTTAACCTGTAATCATAAACCTGACTACTTAATTCCAAGTTGTTTTTAATCTCCATAATACTACTATAAGATGGTATTCGTCCACATAAAAGTATCTATAAACTGCAGAAATGTCATGCTCTAGCAGCAGCCTTTCTTTTTTGGAGACATTACAAAGGTTTCTGGGCAAAGCCCCCCAGAGGATGGTCAGAGTAGCGATGTCCTCTCTGAACTGCCCAGAAGAGCCAGGGGGCCCACTGAGTGCATGCACGGCCTGTGCTGCTCCCTTGGGCTTTGCCTGTCTTCTCGAGAGGAGGCCCAGTTTCCAGGCAACACCGTGGTCTGTCCATTTTCATACTGGTGCAATGACAAGCATTAACAAAAAAAAAGACCATATGGTGTCAGTAGTGTGATGAGATGCTTTCTCAAGTCTGGGCTTTTCTTCCTATAGTAATACCATGGTTACCACCAGTAACCATGTGTGGTAGTAACCACTATGTTAACCAGTAACAGTGCTGGGCTTTAGGAATTCCTAACGAGAGACTCAAAGAAGGAACATGACCATTAAGGACTGAGATTGAGAATGCCAACACTGTGCTTTATGAGGTTAATGGACTTTTTACAAGGACCCCGGTCTTGGAAGATGAGAAAAGTGCAGGCCTAAGTGACTGCTAAACAGACTTATGTAATCTAAAGAGCAGAGTGGAGTGCTGCTGAGGCCCGGGCCTCATGACCAGTACACAGAAAGTAGCATTTGATGGATGTGTGCAAGTAGCTGTCCCTGGGATCAAAACTGCATGACTCAACGCATTTTTAGGCCTTAATCTTCTCTTCTGTTGTCTTTTATTTGGGGGGAGGGGTTGTTTTTGTTTTTTGTTTTTTTAAGAGAGAGCGAGTGAGTGAGCAAGAGCAGGGAGTGGCAGAGGGAGAGGGAGAGACAGAATCTGAAACAGGCTCCATGATTAGTATGGAGCCTGACGCAGGGCTTGATCTCACCACCCTAAGGTCATGATCTGAGCTGAAATCAAGAGTTGGATGCTTGGCTGACTGAGCCCCCCAGGCGCCCCCTTAATCTCTTCTTGAAAACAAAAGTGTTCTTATTTGTAGGATAGTGTGTACTTTTATAGCCAGGTTTTATAGCCAGAATGATATGCTTAAATCCCAATATTAATACGCTTTGATGAAGTCAGAATCACCCTTCCTTGTTTGAGAAAGAGTCCTTTGTATAAGTTCGATATAATGTTTCTCCCTGTCTATATACCAATCCAGCTCTCACTGTGTATCCACTCAGCTCATATGAAGTGCTCAGCGTTGCAAACAATACAAAGCTTGCCTTTTTCCTCATCTGATACGATGATTTCCACAATAACATTGGCTCCGAGGAAGTCATAGTCCTCTGAGATTGGATTTTGTCAAAGATTATGGTGTTGGGAGATCACTAGGGTATTGGAGGTCCTTAATAGAAATCCCAGACGGGGGTTCCTGGGTGGCTCAGATGGTTAGGCATGCCTTTGGCTCATGTTGTGATCCTGGGGTCCTATAAAATCTTTGGAAATCCCAAATGGCCGGGGACATTCTGTAGGGTAAAGAATTGTAATGGGGGACTCGTGACCTCGCCCAGCAGGGACCACTTCTAATTCTGAGCTGTGTGTAGGGTCTTGAATGCTACCAGGATCACTAAAATATTCAGTGATAATAACCATAACCTACCCTAAAGGACAAAATGGGATCTCAGTGAAATAGTGCTGGATTTCTCAAGAGATGGCTGTTTGTATGGGGGCAGTCACACCTCCAGAGCCCTTTGGGCCTTCAGATAGCCCTGGGCTAGAGGGAGCGAGGAAAGAGACTCCAGCAGAGCTGGGCCATGCACGCCCCCTTGGGGAGCTCGCATTCTTGTTCCTGCCTTCCCTGGAAGCCCACGCCGTGGTTCACATCTTCCTTGGAGGGCTGCTCCCTCACAGGTCCTTTCCTGGTGAAAACAGTGATCAGGCAGCTGGTGTCTCACACCCTCGCTCATTGTCTGTTTGCCCCACAGAATCTGTACCAGAACAGGTTTTTGGGCCTGGCCGCCATGGCATCTCCATCCAGAAGCTCCCAGAACCGACGCCGGTGCAAGGAGCCAGTCCGTCACAGCTACAACCCGGGCCAGTTCCACAGCATGGCCATCAGGAACGGCCCCCACGGCGCCGTCACCATCCCCCGCTCCACCAGCGACACCGACCTGGTCACCTCGGACAGCCGATCCACGCTCATGGTCAGCAGCTCCTACTACTCCATAGGGCACTCGCAGGACCTGGTGATCCACTGGGACATCAAGGAGGAAGTGGACGCCGGAGACTGGATTGGCATGTACCTCATCGGTGAGTCCAACAGCACTTAGCCAGACCAGCCCGCAGCGTGCTGCCGACGAAAGGGTCTCGACCCTGTGGTCTGGGTGTTCAGCAAGGGTGTCGTTTACAATGCACTTTTACGTATGCTTTCATATTTCCACAAACCCACGCCATTCGCAGTCACATGGGTTATACACCAGATTCTAACACATTGCAGACCATGCACTAAGGCTGCTCTCGCTATCTCCACTCAAGGGAAGAAAATCCTAAGATAAAAGGGCCGGGTGTGCTTGACCACAAACGTCATTACCATTGGCAAGTACAGAAGCTCTTCGACTTACAATTAAGTTAATATCGCAAGCCTGTTGTCAAGTTCGTGTGTTTGTAAGACCAAAGCAGCGTCATATACACGAGTGATGTGCGCCCATCTCTGTGAAGGGAATTTCACTTTGTTTCCAACATAGTCGGGCGCCTCTTCTCACCTGCTTTTTCAACATCCTTACTGCTTTGTATTCAAAAGATGTCCCTGGATTCGATGTACAGTGAGAGCAAGCACACAGCAGGCTGAGGAACAGAGTGATAGCTGAGAGGAAAATGCACAAGTCAGCAGAGCTCACAAATTTGAAATCACCTGAAACATGATTTGATCTGTTGTTCGTGATAGAATCGGGTGTGGTGGAAATTGGTGTGTTTACTCTGGTTAATCGGAAAGCAAAGGGGTGGTGGCCGGGGGCAGGTGGGGGTTCTCTAGAGTCAGGCATCAAATCTGGGGAAGGCCAGGCCTTCTGCTGTCACTCTGTGCATGGAGTAATTTACACATTCAGGAGCACTCGGGTGGTTCAGTTGTTAAGTATGTGCCTTCGACTCAGGTCATGACCCTGAGGTCGTGGGATCGAGTCCCACATCAGGCTCCCTCTCCCACTCCCCCTGCTTGTGTTCCCCTCTCTCGCTGTGTCTCTCTCTATCAAATAGATACATACAATCTTTAAAAAAAAAACATTTACACACGCAGACACACAATGCCCAATTTACTATCATGGAATATCACAGAAACCAATAGTTTGTTAGGAGTATTTTACAACCTGGACTGTTTTTCTGATAAAATAAAGGGGATCTTATCTGACTGACTAGCTGACAGGGAAATATTTTTAGCTCTCTTAAAGGTTTTGAAATCAGCTTAGCTGGTGTATTTACAATAGACCCTTTATAATATTATAAAGATGGGTAAATGTAATTTTTGAAATCTATACACAAACAGTGGTTACTAGATAAATTGGACTTGGGTAAAATTTAATTTGCTTCAAAATACTTCTTGAGTAAAATTGTTTGGATACCATCAATCTACAACAGAGCTTGTAAAATAAGAGCCCCCCCAAGCATATTTTTAGTCCATATTGTTTTAAATTTGATTAGTTGTCAACATTGAAAAGTGTAGCGATTTCACAGTGAAATCTAAATTTCTAGCTTCTTTCACAAAAGCCCTCAATTTGGCAGACCGAGCCCATGATTCTACTTGGCTTTAGTTTGCAAAAGTTAAGCATTAGCTGCTTTGGGGGGCCTGTCTGTACCCTTCAGTCTTTCCTCAGGCTCCCTCCTACCCACCCCTACTTTCATTATGAATGTTACTTGTTTAGCACCTTAGGCAATTAGATTTTGGGCTACAGATCTGGTTTTGAACCAGCTCCTTAAAGCTGTACCATCCCGTAGTGGTGAGTCCTATTGCCCTTCATTCCCAGGTCAGGGAAGCATTGGAGGAGGAGCATGTGTTGGGGGGAAGGTGTGTCACCCAAGGATATTCATCTAAAGTGAAGGAATGGGTGAAACTGGAGCTCAGCCCTAGATCCGGGCTGGGGGTGGAGGTTTCGGGTAATGGGCCCCCCAAGAGTTGATGAGGTCACTGTGGATTGTGTAGAGAAGAGCACCAGAAAGCCTCTGTCAGAGAGAGGGGCAGAGGATGCGCTCACAAAGGAGGTGGAGGAGGGAGAGAGATTTAGGACCAAACTTGGAGACCACGTCACGGAAGTCAAGAGAAGGTGGTGGAGAAGTGGTCAGCAGCATCGAATGTCCTGAAACTCTGGGGATGAATCAGAGCCGGTGTTAACATGACATTTTGACTAAGACAAAAGTAAACACAGCTCATCATCTTAGAATCTTAACTTGACGGTTTGTTCTTCTCATAGTAGCTGCATATATATAACTGTGAAGTTATTTAATGCAGAACGCCAACACTTTCGGCAACATAGCATTTCAGAAATAATTTCCAAATCCAAAATTATCTGTGAGTCTTAAGAGTTCGTAATTTGTAGGTCCTTAGTAACGTAGCTGTCAGATTCACAGTGCCTTGCCAAAGATCAGATCACTGATGTAGGCCTAAAATTTTAGAGGTGATGATTTAATTTAATCTGTCATTTTGCCACGGAAGTAAGGCCAATGCAGTGGCTCCCAAGGCCACAGAGCTGCCTGGCCTGGTGTCAGACCCCATGCTGCCCATAGGAACATCTCAGCACATCCTGGTGCAGTATCCAGTAGGGGTCGTTTCATATCCGCAGACAACCGAAATGCCCATGGGGGGCCAGCTCTGACCTTCTAGCTCCCCAGGCAAGCATGACTGGGGAGAGAGTGAGACCCCTGGATGTGGAGGGGGATGTGTGGCCTTTTCGATGACCCCAGTGCTGTCCTTAGCCAGGAACCCAGTGGGGGGCAGTGACATGAACATCACCGTTATTATTATCCGTGAAATCCCGTTTGGCTGCCCTCCCTTAGGGAGTGGTTCATGAGCTCCATACAGTGTAATGAAGGATTCTCTCTCGCAGTGGCACAGAATGGGAAAAGATCATGTGGTTTTAGTGACCGTATAACCTTGTTTAGAAGCCTACCCTGCCCCCGGCCAGAGGTATGGCCCCAGCCAGGTGCAGTCATCAGAGCTGCAGGTTTCCTATCAAAAATAGAGGAGAGGGAAGCCTGGGTGGCTCAGTGGGTTAAAGCCTCTGCTTTCAGCTCAGGTCATGATCTCAGGGTCCTGGGATGGAGCCCCACATCGGGCTCTCTGCTCAGCAGAGAGCCTGATTCCCCCCATCTCTCTCTGCCTGCCTGTGATCTCTCTCTCTCTGTCAAATAAATAAATAAAATCTTTTAAATAAAAATAGAGGAGAAAACAGGACCTTCTTCTAGAATCATTGAAATGAATTGATGAGACATTGCACATTTAATGCCTGTTGATCGATACTTCCTGTCTTCATCTACCTTGTCAGGGAGCTCTAGTCTCTGGGTGTGCGGTAGCAAATTACCTTAATTCCCAAACTTTGTCCTGAGGCTGTATCCTCATTTTGCCCAGTATGATAGCAGCTGAGGTAACAATCGTTAACAGTTTCCAAGAACCTTGCCGAGCAAGGACACAATTCTGATACAAGTTTCAGTTCACAAGGCACCTTGCAAACCAAGGATTTTTCTCTTTCTCCTGTGTATTTAATGTGCAGAAAGTTTAATCAGATATATTCTGATTTTTTTGTCTCCTCTGATTTTTGAATGGAGTGTGTCAAAAATTGCTAGTAAAAATTTTGTAGATTTTAATCTTAATTTATCTATCTCTACCTTCACTTCTGCAGATTTTATGCTTTGTTTATGTTGATGGGAATTACCAAGTACATAAATGTTCATGATCTTTTTCTACTACCATTTCTTAGTTTATTATTATTGATCTGTGTTCCTTGTTTTACTCTTTGCCTTGAATTCTGGTTTTTTTTTTTAACTATTTAAGATTAATCTCTCAATTTCCTTCTGCTTCATATTTGCTTAATCTTTTACTTTTCTTTATTTTCAAACTTAGTCTTTTTTTTTAAATGTAGCCATTTGTGTGTGCTTTTGTTTTCTGATGTAGGAGTCTCTGGATTTTAATTGGCCAGAATATCACATTTCCATTATTGTATTTACTGTTATATTATTTTTAATATAACTTATTTTTACTTATTTCTTCATATTGTTTATTTACTGCATTTCCTTTTTGTTTCTTTTGTTTTTTTCTTTTCTTCTTTCCATTAGATCTATCAATTTAAAAATTATATTGTTCTTATTGTTCTTATGATGAATGCTTTTAATCAGAGACCAGACGTTCTGGGTCAAGGATGTTTCTGCCTCCATTCAATTATCAGAAGGCATAAGTTCCTCTGAGAAGTGGAAGCCAGGTTTCATTTTCTTTGTTGGGCTTAGGAGATGTAGTGGATCAAGTCTCCTTTCTAACTGATTCTGTGCTCATTTGTCCATGCTGCTCTCCACAGCAATAGTCTTTTTGTTGTACACTTTTCTATTACAGATTAGGGTATAGAAAGCATAGCCTCAGTTTTCATTTTGAAGACAAAGCAAGACAAGCACATTTCATGTTTCCCATATGTGCTGTTTCAGTAAATTTCACTAGAACTTTCTCTTTTTTTTTAAGGTTTTTTTTATTTATTTGACACAGAGAGAGAGATCACAAGTAGGCAGAGAGGCAGGCAGAGAGAGGGGGGGAAGCAAGCTCCCCACTGAGCATCCCACTCCCGATGTGGAGCTCGATCCCAGGACCCCAAGACCATGACCTGAGCCAAAGGCAGAGGCTTTAACCCACTGAGCCACCCAGGCACCCCTCACTAGAACTTTCTGATACAAATTTTTAACAGCCTGTAAAGATCTTTATTATAGACTGTGGAACAGGGAGTAGGATTGTACGTGCCAGAAGAAATAAATATCATTCAGCAAATATAATCTCTTTTTGAGGAACTTAATACATCTCTGTGTGTTCTGTACAAAATGAGTAAAGACAAACTTTAAACAGCACTGGCCTAAGCTAATGTTTCAGGTTATTATTAATGGTTTTGCATGTGAATCATAAAGCTTTGCCATAGAGGGCCCTATTGCTAGCCCAGACTATAAACGGAAGTATCACCTTACTAGTAATGTCAGACACTGATCTAAGACCACCACCTGTATTATTCATTCAGTCTTCACAACAGACTTTTGGGGCAGGTACAACCCATGTTGTAGTGAGGAAGGAAAGACACAGAGGGATTAAATAAGATGCCTAAAATCACATACCTACTAAGGTAGCCTCGCCTTCCTGCCTCAAGGGACTGTAAATATCCCTGTAACTACACAAACATTGCTCCCATAAAAAGACTTCCACCATGACAAAGAATATGGAAAAAAGAACTTTGGGACATAAGACCCAGGGCTGCCAATCCTCAGAGTGGCAAAGGACCTGGCTGGGCCCCCACCATCCATTTCAGGACTCTTCTCTTCTCCAGTGCTTTCTTCTAGTGCAGAATCTGGTCTCAAAGCCTTACATGTCTCAGACTCCTGTGTAGCCATCTTCCACATGCACACTGGTCCCTTCGTCGGGTATACTTATGCAAGATGGGGAAGGAGAACGTGAGCTCTGGGGTTCCTCCTACTGGTTAGCCTGTGGCTGAGAAATTCAGCATTCCACCATGATGCCTGCTATCTGCTCCCTTGCTTCCCGGGCAGTGTGGTGGTGGCAGGTGCTAATTCGGCTCTGGGTTGGTCCCTGTCTGTGAGTAGGGCAGCAGCCCCCTCCTCTCCTGCTCACGGGCTGCAGCTGCTCTACAAGGTCCTTGAACTTAGCAGTTCCCTCGAGGCAGAAGCAGGGCCTTGGAGTTTTTCTGTTATTCTAGAGCTGTTCCCAGAGGCCCAGCCTATCGTCCATGTTTCCAAAACCTAATTCTCTGCATTAAATCCCCTTCTGCATGAACTATCTCAACCGATTGTGTTCCTGCATCTGACCCCCACAATACACTTGGATCTCCAAGTGAAGACTGGTAACTTTTCTAATAATTGGCCATAAATGCCTTTGGGGAAGGAGCTGACCTCTTAGCACAGATGGGCCAGGCAAGAATATATAGACTTCTATTTTCTTGTGTGGTATTTGTTATGGAGTATTATTAGGGTAAGAGAATGGGCTATTTATTAGGACCAATTGACGGTCTCTTAAAATGTGCTGCGTTTAAACATGTTTAAATAACGCACATTGTTCTCTTTACAATGTGTGTTATTTTTCCATCCTCTTTTAGTCTTTTCTGATTCTTCCTGTCTACTCACCCCATCCTTTTCTCATTTGTGGCCCTATACTTCCTTGATATTTAACCCATTCTTATACTTATTGTAATCTAGTGACATTGTCTGTTTTCTTGAAAAAATCCCCAGATCTATTAGAAACTTTCTGGGAACATAGACCATATCTTGTTAACCCGTGTTTCCCCACAGTTTAGCACAATGTCTAAAGCAGAAGAAATGCTACACCTTTGCCTAACTGAAAGTTTTAGGAGCATGAATGAACATCCCCTTTCTGGGTATTATTTACATGGATACCTGATTGTAATTGTTAAAATGAATATTCTGGTGAGTAGAGTGGATAGATTCAAGTAAATACCTCTCCTTAGAGAATTGCCATAATGAGGCAAATCTCTATCTGGATGTGAGATTCATTATATCTGTGCTGAAAACCCAGGGAGCTAAGAAAATATGACACCTTTTTGCAGAAATGAGGCAGTTACTGTAAAAGACATATTATGCAATCATCTTAGTAACCTAACCAGGGCGGTGAGCACACACAGTGAATATTAAGACTGGCAAATTTTGTAACCAAGTGATTTTTTCAAGGGATACAAAGAGTTCTTGATATTAATGAAGCAGAAACAGTGTTGCCTTGCCCAATCATCTTTGTCAAAGAAGAGACAGCCAAAAATGTGCAATCAACATGGCAGGTCACAAGCATGTTGGCCAGTTATCTCATTTAATGCTCCACTAGGAGGTCTCAGTTATTAGGACTCTGCCCTCCCCCCCCTTTACAGGTGATGCCATTGGTACATGGCACAAAGGGCCTTGAGAGTTGGATCCTTTAGCTACAAGCCCTACCAACTTTGCATCTCATTCTAGCCTGTTCTCCCAGTCCATTCAGATGCATGATGTGAACCTCGGGATATCTTAGTTGCAAAAAGGATAACCATGACCTAGCTCCTCTCTATAGAGGAGCCCCTGAGTTCTTTTTAGTCCTCCCATCACTGTGGTAGATTTGGATTCTCAAATATGGTTTTCCCACAGCCTCAGATCCTGCTAGCTCAAGTGCTTACTTTCTGGTTAAGTGGAAACTACCAAGGTCCCACAGATGATCAAAGTAAAATTCATGTCCCTATCTTAGTCTGCACTGAAAACATGAGGTCTAGAGCCAGAGAGGAGGAGGTCAGCTGGGTGTTCAGAGATCTGTCCTCTCCAGGAATGCCATGTCCCTCTCTGTACATCAGCTGTAAGAAGTATATTGACAGTTGCACTGTGTTGAGCAGAGAAAGAGCAGGCAAGGAAAAGTACATAGTCCCCCCCACAAGCTCCTCTCAGTGCCATCATGCAGGAGGCTCTCCCTCAACTTGGGCCCTGAACACCATGTCAGGACCTCTCTCTTTGCTCTCCACACCCTTACCCTCATCTCTACCCTCGTGGCTTCTTTATCCTTCAGTGCTTCCCTGAACCCCTGTTGTCCTCCCACCTTGAAACTCCCCATCAGAGCACCCTGTTCTTTTCCTTCCTATCCCCTATCACAAATTGTAATAATACCTTTATTTCTTTATTTCCATATGTTTAAAGTCTGTGTCCTCAATTGCTTGTAAGCTTTAGTTCAAAAAGGACAAAAAGCCCAACCATGACTCCTGCATTTTCCCCAGCATGACAGATGGTTGGATCTCAATAAATATCTGTTGAATGAACAGATGAATGTATGAGTGCATAAAGGATGGATGGACAAATTCATGGATGAGTCCCAGGTATTACAGGGTGATGGGTATTCAAGCTGAAGAAGAAATGCTATAGGTTGGAACCTATGATGACTGGGACCCCAATAGAAAGTGTGATTGGATATTTTCTTTATGGCTCATTCACAGACCTCATTAGAGATCAGCTACTGAAAGTTTTAGGAGGAAGATTTTCACATCCAGATTTCACATACAGAAGGGCTATTCAAAAGTGAAATGGATGGCTACAGGAGCAGTCTTCTTTGTTGTTGTTGTTGTTGTTGTTGTTGTTGTTGTTGTTGTTGTTGTTGTTTTTGGAAGTGTTCACGAACCAGGTAGATGATCTTAGGACTATTGCAGAGAGGAGAGGAGAGCCTTGCATTATGAAGGGGTTGGTTCAGAGAGTATCTGAGGGTAATTCTAGCTTTCTGATTCTAATTCCAGTGATTTTTTTTTTAATATCCATTGCTCTTTTTCTTTTTCTTTTGTTTCTTCTTTTTCTAAATATGCTGTTAGCTGATATATTTTTCTGTTCTGCTATTCATATAGATGAAGTCTTGTCAGAAAACTTTTTGGACTATAAGAACCGTGGAGTCAACGGTTCTCATCGGGGCCAGATCATCTGGAAGATTGATGCCAGCTCTTACTTTGTGGAACGTGAGTACTTTTCCCATTCTTGTTGCTCAGGATAAAGCAGAGTTCAGCTGCTTTGCTCTTTGTTCTGTTGCATTGCATCCCCTTAGAAATGCGCCATGTAAGAGAGCCATAGACTTATTAAATGCTTAAATATAGTAAGAAGGAAGCTCTGTGGTAGTTGGGCAACAGCCATCCAAACCAGCCCATGGGGCCATTCTTTTTCATTTCAAAGAGCAGTTTGGCTCGTAGTCATTCATAGGCCTCTGCATTCAAGACCTTTTGGCTTAAATCCCTTAACTTTCACTTTGTGGCCCCTCCCAGTGCTCTCTAATTTTGCAGTAGTTCCCACTGCTGTATCTTATCATCCAGTTTGGGTTTTGCTTGAGCCAGTTCTTCAAGGCTTCCTGTTTGTGGTCCCACCAAATTGAGGATATTCCACATGGTACCCTGACCTTTGACTCTGGCCACAGTTCCTCAGGATGCAGATAATACATTACTACCAACAACCTGTTTCTTTGATTCCTGATCTACTGACATCTCTGGGTGTATAAACTTATTATCGTGTATTTTACCAAGATATTTTCTAAAATTTCTATCTGTCTTTGAAAAAAAATCATTTTTGCAGTTAAAGAAGGATTCTTTTCATAGATCCCCATACTGATACATTTCCCATTGCATGAAGAAATAGCCATGTGGCCTCATGTTTACCAGCTGAAGGAATGCACAGTTTACCCTTCTCTCCAGGTCCTTCCCTTCCCACTTGGATACTGGAAAGTGCTAAATGCACAGATCTCCTCCTGCCTCTTCTTGTTCATAGCAGGGATTCAGCCAATGTAACATTTCTGAAAGGCGATGATGAAATACTCCCTTGTTCCAACCATCCAGTTCTCAGAGGAAAGCATATGTGGCCAGGAGCCTAAAGTTGTCTATTATCATTGGACTCATTCAAGAAAAACCGTATGCTCTCTATGCTCATGTTTTGCTCCCATTTTTATTCACTCTCATTTCCATTCATCTACTCACTAAGCATTGTATAAGACCTACTATATTTCAAAGATCAGAGATTTGAAAATGAAAGTCCTAGTGTCTGCTCATTAGAAGCTTATGGTATCTCTCCTCCTGGAAATGACACAGATGCCCCCTTATTTTGCATTAGCATGTGCAGAATGTGTAGACAGTCAGGAGATTTGATACTGTCAGATGTAGAGGTGACACGATTTTATGAGATGTGGTTGGGCCTTTGACTTTGGTTTACTCATCATGAAGTTCTCAACACGAGATTTCCTTTTCCTTAATATTTCTCTCGTGACTCTAGCTTTTCTGCTCCTCATCTGTTTTGCATGCTAATACCGGGCAAGGTGCCTTGAACTCAGCTCTGATGTCATCTGGCCAAAGCTTCATGGCTCTGTTTTCCCACTACATGAACTGAAATTTCTCCACCCTGCTACCAAGACCAAACAAGACCCACCCTCATCCCTCAACCTGACTTCTCCATCCTCCCCAGCATGCCCTCCTGTGCCCGAGTCATGCCAGTATCTTCCCATCCCACAGACAGCATCATTGATCATAAAGGACCTAGATGGGCTTGATCTGGAGATAATGTTGGGTTTCAGCTAGTGGTACCTAATATGACTTCCCAAATGGCAATATAAACAAAAAAGTTAAAAAAAAAAAAAACAATCTTGCATTAGTAGTGAAATATTAGACACAATAGCTGACTGTATGCCTCAATCTGCATTGGAAGTTGGGTGGAGAGGGCTTCTTTACTCTACACCTGTCTTCTTCTTTAGAGTTCTAACTAATTGAGAAAGAAGGCATTTAGGGTCAAAATGTGGTATCAGCTCAAAACGGTGCAAGAAGGAGCACATCCTACAAGTGTTTGTCTTTTTAGAGGCAAGGAAATAAGTATTAAGGATAATGTGAAATTTTATGAGCTAATGTGAAAAAGAGGGGGTTGTGTATAAATTAATCTAGCAATAGTGCTATTCCTTTCAAGGCAGTTCTTTTCAAGATTTCTATGACATATAGAACATTTTTGGTATATTCATTTCAAATAGCAAACCATTTAAATATAATTGTCTTCATCAAGAGCATAAAGAAACATTTTAAGTGCCACTAGAGAGATATTATAATATAAAAACAGCTCTGTAAATTATATAAAATATTGTCATAATTGAGCGAAAGTGTATTCGAACTTGGTTAAGTAGCAACGTTTTAGAATAAACAAATGACTTGCCAAGTCACATTCAAAAATAACTAAAAATTTAACACTTCAGAAAAATGACATTTTATGAACGTCCTGGTGCAGACTCAAGGTCTCACTTGGCAGTGTACCTGTTGGATTAGCACTATCTCAGTGCTTTGGACAATTTGGATGAAAGTGAAATTGGGAAGGTGGTTGCAAATATATCAAACCAATGTTCAATATACAAAGAATGTATTATTCTGTAGAAATGTAATCTAATTTGTCAAAAACAAAAAATTTATCAAGGAAAAATGTAATTGAGTTTGCAAGTGATGAGAATATTAACTCAGGGCACATCTATAAATCAAATAAATTAGAATTCTGTAATGAAGTATAGCTTTAGGAGTCTGAGTACATTAAAACTAAATATAATATGTTATACAACTTTATATTTTTAATGTGAAATAATTGATATTTTCAAAAATGTATGATTGGAAAAGTGCCAAATTAACAAATAGGAAGGGATTGAATGTACAGAATGTTCCAACATGGCTATCTTTCATTAATGCAAATAAAGTATCAGAGGTCCTCTTGCTATAATAAAAAGGCAGAAGCCAGGCCATTATCCAGAAGGTTACACAAAATATTGATGTTAGTAAAAATAAGACTCTTGCAGTCTCTAAATAGTACTAAATGCATTGATCTAACTGGTAAATTATACCTTCTTAAAATTAAAAACTATTTTACAAACTTTGCACATGGGCCAGATTTTAAATGTTGAAATACGACAGAAGGCCATTCCTTCTATCAGAAGATTACACTAAAATAATAAATGAGGTTTTATTTTTTGTTTTGCTTTGTTTTGTTTTTGCAAACATGAAATAATTTTATTTTTTACATTAATTGTTCTCCATATAGCAAAGTTGAAAACATTCCATTCACATTTGTGTGGATTAGCCAAATTCCATACCTTGTTGGTTATATTGGGGAGCCTGGGTGGCTCAGTGGGTTAAGCCTCTGCCTTCGGCTCAGGTCATGATCCCAGGGTCCTGAGATCGAGCCCCACATCATGCTCTCTGCTCAGTGGGGAGCCTGCTTCCTCCTCTCCCTCTGCCTGCCTCTCTGCCTACTTGTGCTCTCTTTCTCTCTGTCAAATAAGTAAATAAAATCTTAAAAAAGAACTTGGTGATATTAAATCTTTAGAATTATTTCATATTGATATTTATGATGTGATCTCATTTATTTTACTTTTAAATTTTACATCTTTTTCTTTCTTTTTCTATAAAATTTTTTTTATTTTTTCAGTGTTCCAAGATTCATTGTTTATGCACCACACTCAGTGTTCTGTTCAATATGTGCCCTCCTCAATACCTACCACCAGGCTCACCCAACCCTCCAAACCCCTCCCCTTCAAAACTGTCAGTTTGTTTATCAGAGTCTATAGTCTCATGTTTTGTCTCCCCATCCAATTTCCCCCAGTTCACCCTTCCTTTCCTTCTCCCAATGTCCTCCATCTTTTTCCTTATGCTTCACATGTAAGTGAGACCATAAGATAATTGACTCTCTCCAATTGACTTATTTCACTCTGCATAATCTCTTCCAGTCCCGTCCATGTTGATACAAAAGTTGGGTATTCATTCTTTCTGATGGAGGCATAATATTCCAGTGTATATATGGACCATATCTTCTTTATCCATTAGTCTGTTGAAGGACATCTTGGCATCTTCCACAGTTTGGACATCGTGGACATCTTCCACAGTTTGGCTATCGTGGACATTGCTGCTATGCACATTGGGGTACATGTGGCCCTTCTTTCCACTACATCAGTACCTTTGGGGTAAATATCCAGTAGTGCAATTGCAGGGTCATAGAGTAGCTCTATTTTTAATTTCTTGAGGAATCTCCACACTATTTTCCAAAATGGCTGCACCAACTTGCATTCCCACCAATGGTATAAGAGGGTTTCCCCTTGCTCCACATCCTCTTCAGCATTTGTTGGTTACTGTCTTGTTGATTTTGGCCATTCTAACTGGTGTAAGGTGGCATCTCAATGTGGTTTTGATTTGAATTTCCCTGATGGCTAATGATGATGAACATTTTTTCATGTGTCTGTTAGCCATTTGTATGTCTTCTTTGGAGAAGTATCTGTTCATGTCTTCTGCCCATTTTTTGACATGATTATCTGTTTTTTGAGTGTTGAGTTTGGGGAGTTCTTTATAGATCTTAGATATCAAACCTTTGTCTGTAGTGTCATTGGCGAATATCTTCTCCCATTCCTTGGGTTGCCTGTTTGTTTTGTTGATTATTTCCTTTGCATCAAAGACCTCCATGTGAGACAAGAATCTATCAAAATACCAGAGGAGAACATAGGCAGCAACCTCTTTGACATCAGCCATAGCAACTTCTTTTAAGACATGTCTCCAAAGGCAACGGAAACAAAAGCAAAAATGAAATTTTGAGGTTTTTATTTTCTGTTTTTATTTTTTTCCCTTTCTAAGAGTAGAAAAGGATGATAAACTGCTGATTACCTGCGGTCTATAATTTTGTAACAGTACATTTCTTCGGGGTTATGATTCAATTTAGAATTAGGCAATTGCTATTGATTTATATGATTTTTTTAAAGGTCTGACTAAATCAGATTTTGAAAGTACTACCAAATGAGAAACATTCAGAACAAATATTTCCTGCACTTTCCAAGGAGTTACATATATGATAAAACACAAAAGATATGTTTTCTTTTCTCTGGCATAATTTTTCCCTAGTGGGCCCCTGGCTATTTGACTATAGTGATAATTGCTATAATCTGAGAACTGCAAGAAGATGCAACTTTTATTTATTTATTTATGTTTATTAACATATAATATATTATTTGCCCCAGGGTACGTGTCTATGAATTGTCAGGCTTACACATTTCACAGCAAGAAGATGCAACTTTTAACACTGAAAAAAAAAGAACTAGTGAAGTTTCAGCTTTCCTCATCCAATCAAGTCTTACAATGTTGTACCATTATTGTAACCCCATTACTATCTTTTAATATATGTGGTCAGGCTTAGAGTGGGCCAGACTCAAGCCTAAGGAGTCACCCCAGCCCTTGCTGTGTGCTGCTATCAGAACTCCTTCAGAATCGGGGCTTGCATCGCCCAGAAACAATGATTCTAGAGGGAAGACATCTTTTTCTTGATCTCTGGCCCAAATCTGTTCCAAGTAGCTCCCTGTTCCTGGTGGCTCCCCATCAGAAGCACAAAGAGTAGAGAGAAGTGTGCCTTCAGACACCACTGACAACGGCCAAAAGAGTCTCTCCCAAAGGGACCTCCTTGGGTTGTGTCACGCTATCACAGTCATGAATGTAGCCTTCTCACAGCTGTCTGGGTGTAAACCATAAATCCGCAGTCCTTTCTGACTGCCTTGGTGTCCTGCCCCAAGTCCACGCTGCCCCCCTTAGGGTCAGCCTTTTCCTATCTCTGCTCTCACTTCCAGAGTCACACTGATTACTGCTTGTGCTCTCTCATCCAGCATTTGTCAGAAGAATGGCCCTCAAACCTTAGCACATTCCCAGTCCTTTTCCATCCATCATCCCAAAGTTAAAAAACCTACAGAGACCCCTGATTATACTTAACAGCAAATCTAAGCTCCTTGTCCGCTGTAAGTTTTTAAATGACACCCACTGAGTGTGGTGAGGTGAACTTTACACAGGTGGGAGGGGGTCAGGTTTTGCCTCTCAGTCCTCCCTTGGGCAAGGGGCTTCCAAGCGAGAGGTATCTGGGCTCTGTTCTGTGGCCTTTTCTGTCTCTTCATCTATAAAATGAAGTTAATGTTTAGCCCCGAGAAGGCAGCCCCATGTAGATGAACTGAACCACCCCGTGAGTGCCTGATGTGTCTGGTCTGTAAGTAGAAGTCTGTCTTCTACAGACTACAGGTCTGTCCTCTCTGTAAGTAGAAGGCTCTGAATTAGGGATTCTTGGTGCCACTCTGAGAGGGGTCCAGTCAGCAGCGAACACTCCATCTGGCATTTCTCCTCAGGGAATGGACAAGTGGATGTCCTGGTGATGATGGTGAACTGAATGGCTTTGTTTGGAGAGTTTTCTGTGGGAAATGCTTTGCAGCTAGAGTTGAAGACGGAAGGGCTCCAGGAGAACTAACTGGCTTCCCCTCACTAGCATTTCTGGCACACGCTTCCTCCTCTCCGGCAGTGCAGCCAGAGCCAGGACAATCCCCGCTGGAGCTGGGAGGCAACCCAGAGCCACGATTAGACACAGGGATCTTGTAAGGTCGACAAACCGGATGGTTCAGGTGACACATTATTGCAGCCTTTTATTTGAACCTGGGCATACTTTCACCAGGACTGCCCCATTGTTAGCACTGGTGTGGTGAAGAACGACACTGTGGGATGCCATTTTCAATCACCATTTGTTATTTCCAAGGAGGTGTCTCCATTTGTAGTACAGTGAACATTTGAGTCACAGGCTGCAAGCCCTCAAGAAGTCTCAAGTCTACTTGGGGAGACTAAACACTCACACGGCACTCACACGGCCTCACAGGTTTTTTGTTGTTTGGTATTTTTGTGTGAGGAACAAGGATGGCTCCGTATACATATTTGCAAGACAGTGGGCACCCATATTATTATGTCATCTTATTTTTGTTATATAAATCCTGGGACACCATGACAACCTCATCGTTCATCCAGCTTAATGCTATCCCAAAGGAAAGTCATGGTCAAAGTTGCACTCTACAACGATCATAAAGTAATTTCAATATCGCCAGTGTGCTTATATTTCTTAAAGTTTGAGAAAAGAGTGTACAGTTCACAGAAACACTCCTGAAATTCATTTTCCTCTTTCGCCACATAATTCCTCCAGTTTGCCTCCCACCTAATCTTCCCCATTCACCTACCCCCGATTGTAGCTCACACTCATGGTGCTCTTCTTCCCTCCTTATTTCCTTCATGTTTTGCTTTAAAAGCCTAAAAGAAGTAATCTTGCTGGAGATAAATCTCCTATAATGGTAGAGGAAGGAACTCATGTCACCAAATACACAGTCACTTACTGGTCAGCAGACCAGAAATGGTTGGAAATATTCACACAGTAATCACGTTGGGGCTACCAAAGCCCAACCTAAGTGTGCGGTGGTTCTGGTTGGACGGGCCAATGAGACCGTGGGAATGCGGCAGTGGGAGAGCAGAGGCCCATGTGGGAAAACAAGTCATACAGGGACATACAAGTGAGGAGACACACACACAGCAGGCTTGCCCTCAATCTACCCAATGTGAGAAGCCAGACTGTTGACTGCAACCAATTCTTGCCATGTCAAATATTCCATTACATCTGAGAGCAGATCTTTCAGTCCATAGAGGTGTCCATCTATCAGATTAAATAACATACACTTCAAAGAGTAACTAAGCATTATTACAGAAAACAGAAAAGGATGACCAAATAGTTCAGATTTGCAGCAATACAGGTAGTGCTGGCTTCTGGTTGGGTATGTGTCAGGTTCTCCCAATGAGATGAAAGCTCTTAATCAACACAAATAAATGGTCAGGCCCTATTATCACAGACTGAGATTATTCTGGAGTAAACTTGAGTCACCGTGTCAATAAAAGAGCATACGGATTCACCTGCCTCTCTTAAGCCTTTAGTGCTAGAGGCCTCCTGGGGACTGCACTCATCTTCAGAACCTCAGATCTAGAAGTAGAGGCTTGGTCCCCACCTGCCAAGGCTGTTGCATTCCTGTAGGAATGTGCTTATCTCCAGGCATAAACCTCTCACTGTGGTATCAGTGAAGATAAGGAGCACCCATCCCAGCTTTGTGGTACAGAGTTGATCCTCACCCACGTATAAGAGGAGCTTGTAGGCAGACGGGGCCAGTGGGAGGGAAGGGCTGGTATTAGGGGCCAAGTGGTAGAGAGATCATTGCAGGCAAGGGATAGCACCTGCAAAGGCAGGAAGACCTGGGGGGGTGGGTGGGCAGGCAGGGATAGATGAGAGTTGAGGACAGAGTCCTGACAAAAAAGAGGAAGAAATGGAGGAGGAGGAAGAGAGAACATCCCATATGCAGGATTAAGTATGGCCACAAATTCCTTGACAGTCCTCTCTAGAGGAACTGTTCACGTCTCCTCTCCTGTGCAAGTTTCCATGCTAAAGTGATGCTGTGCCAACTTCCAAGCCCAGATTTTAAGAGACTGGTAGCTCCCACTTCCTACCCTTTAGAACACTCCCTCTTGGAGCTGTGAGACAGGTGTGCTATGAGAAGCCCAAGGTGACCATGCATAAGGTTGCCTGGAGAGACCACTGGCCAGCCCAGCTGCTCCGGCTAGAGCAGGTGCAGCCCAGCTGTCATCTATGACAGGTGCAGCCCAGCTGTCATCTATGGTAACAGCATGCGAGAACCCAAGGGGGAGCTGTCCAGCTGAACCCAGTCACCTCACAGAACTTTGAGAGATCCTAATACAGTGTTGTTTTAAGCTGTTAAGTTTTTGGTTCCTTTGTTGTGTAGCAACAGTAACTGTAGCATCAGAGAAACCAAAAGGGTGGGGCCATGGAAATCAGGGAGAAGAAACTGAGAGGAGGCATTGTCAACACGAACTGGTGCATGCCAATGGAAGAGTCATGGAAGACTTAGTCTGGAATGCATCTGTGGAGAGTTGGACTGGGGTTCAGAAGGAGTCAGAAGGAACAGGAGGCAGAGCGAGTGAACAGCCCAGCCTTTCCCAGAGGCCTTTGACCTGCTAGGGACCAGGTGACTAGAAGTGTGATGGGGCAGGATAGGGACAGAACTCAGGAATGGAATGCGTGTGCAGATGACCTTACAGCACCTCTTTCCTAACAAGAGGGGAAATAAGAAGAAACTGGAAGAACTCGTGAGTGATTTTCACCTGCACAGATGTTGTAGAGTGAAATCGGCACTCCACAAAAAAAGACTCTCTCTGTCCCTCTCAGGGCCACTCTGCACACAAAATTAATCTCTTTTACTTAAGACCACAGATGCAGAGAACTAGAAATGAGCAGGGCTGATGAGGCTCTCTGTAGCTCTGCCATTAGACAGTGCTTCAACAGGATAAGGAGGGAGTATTCTGCCCCTTTTAATCTCCATGAGATGGGGTCACAATAGCTCGCTCATAAAGGCCCACACAGGTGAGGGCAGAGAGAGTCCACTTTTGGCAGGAGAGTATGTGGGGCAGACAAGGGAGCCTGACCTAACTAAGACACTGTGTCTGGACCTGCAGCCAGGTAGGTGAAGCCATGTCCGTAGGGCATGGCCAGCTGATTACCATGATGTCCAATTAGACAGATAGAGCAGATGGGCACGAAGGTGGCTGCAGCCATCCCACAGAGGGTGGCCTGTGCTTGTCCCTGGGGATCTGTGCTTGGCTTATAAGATCTGACCCCTGGGCTGCCATTTGGCATAAGGCTGATGTCCTGAATAGAGGAGTCACAATAGAATAGTGCAACTAAACATCTCTGAGCTCTCCCAGTGTGCCAGGCACCATGCTGAGCACCTAAGATGTATTGTCCCACTTAACCTTCATGAAAACCCTGGGAGGCAGATGATATTTTCCCCTTTTCTTCCTGAGATGCAGGAAGAGAATGCAACTGGTTCACTATTCACAGAGTAGGACCAGGACTTGAACCTTGGCAATCTGACCTCAGAGCCAACCATGATGTCCTGATAAGGTCAAAGTAGACCAGAAGGGCCCCCACCAGTAAGGTGGAGTTGGTGCAGGGTTCTGGTCCCATAGAGGGTGGGTTATGAGGTAATACACTAGATAGAACTCTGAAGTTGGAGTCAGTGCTAGGGGCATACCTCCCAAAATGACTGGGCAGGGAAATTATATGGCCATCAGAATGGGAATGCAGATGCCACTGCTCTAGCAAATCCTTGACCTGAACGTTCTATGGCTAACATATGGCCTTCCTCCCATCCAGATGATTTCGAGTGAGGAGCTCAGTAGACTCCACTATAAAAAGCTATAGAGAAAGTTCAAATTAGAAGACAGACACAAGCCAAGATGTCAGTTACTCCTTCACATGAATATCCAGAATCTTCTCTATTTCAATGTATTTGTTAGGTGTGTATGAATCCTGTTTGTATATACATTTTTTAAAGTTTACCTATTTCCAACAAAATTTGGAAAAGTATCAAAGTAAAAATCACCCATAAATTCAACACAAGATAACATTTTTAAAGATTTTTTTATTGCTAGTAGCATCTCCCTGAGAGAGGCTTAATAAATATTTATTGAGTTAATTAATTAATTAATTAAGCTGGTGCTCAGAACTCCTGTGTAGAAAGCAAGAGCCTTATGCACAAGGATAACAACCATAATGTCTTCTCTTTCCCAAAGATGGCTTCTGAGCCATCTAGAGGAAAAGACAAAAAATATGGGTAAGGGAGGGAACCAAGTGGTCCCTAGGCAGATACGTATGGCAAGTGGCACTACAAAGATAGCATGCAGTCTTCTGATCTGTCCAACTTCTTAGAATAGGGAGGTGGCAGAGAGGTACCACCTCTTAAAGCACGGTTATTCTGCTCTTCACTTAACATGGGCCACTCCACACTGGGAAATGGACCAGCCAGTTTAGTGATTAGCAACTCTTCCTTCTTTGATTCAGGTCCTGGAAGCTGATGCTAGAAGAGCACTGGAAAGGGAGCATTTTCCTTTTTTATTTTGTTCCCAGCTTACATTTCTTCCTTTTGACCCACTGAGCCTTTTAGCCAAGTCTGTGTTGTGCACATCTGTCCTGTTCTTGTGAGGACAGAGACCCACAGAGGTCAGGGAAACCTGCCTGAACACTATGTGTGCCTTCCTAGACATTTGCCACTGGTCCTTTGCACATACCTGGTGCCAGTTCAGAGGTTACCCCTAGGAGCTGCTGTCATCCACCAAAACAGGTTTTCCCTAAGTCAACTCCAACGCCATTTTCAAATGATCCCAGTGATGCTGTCTGTACATATGGGCTTTGTAGAGCCAAGAAAAAGTTCAGAGTTCACATACTTTAAAAAAGCACTAATTCCTCAAAATTCTCATTAATCCAGACCTCAGTTTCTCATATGTCGCACTTTCTCAAAATCCTAGAATTCATTTGATACCCAAGAACACTGAAAAACCCAACAGCACCCACACGGTCTAGAAAATGCACACAGTGCCTTGTCCATTGCAGCAGCTGCTAATCTCAGCCCTGTTTCCCACTTCCCAAGCAAAACCAGAGCTGACAGGTCCTGGTCCATATTTAGACCCACGTTTCTACTGCCAGCTGTTACCTGAGAGAAGAGGACAGACCAAAAGCTGAAAGGAGAAAGGAGCTAATTGTGTTTCTTTCAGCTTCACCAGAATGAGGGCCAATCTGTCTTTAAAATCCAAACCAGAGAACGTGACTTCTAAGGGAGGAACTGTGTCATTATGCCCTCCATATCCTTGGAGAAAATATAGTTATAAATACCACATCATCTACCAGAGAATGACATATATGAAGCATTGCTATTTTTATACAAAATCTAGAAATTCGAACCTATGTATTGAAAGCCTTTCATGGGACTTCTATTCCTTTTATTTAAAACCTCTTGATCTCTTCCTCTTCCTCCATTAATAGTTACTCCTGAAAAAAAAGTGGCTTATTTTAGTGTTACTTACACACTTACAGTGTGAGTTTTCCATAACAGAGAACATGAATTTCTTGTGAATACTAAAATTTTAAGGCCCGTCTGACCCTTTAACAAAGGAACAGATGAAAGGATAAAGAATATAAATAATATGAAATATTTTCAGAAGGGGAAGAGCAGATGATGTAAAAAAAATGGAATATGGAAAAGAAGAGCCAAAATGATCTACCACGAGCCCTCATTCCTTCTACTAGCATAATCACAGGTAGTTCCCAAATTGGAGAAAATAAATTTCAGCCAAAATTCAATACAAAACAATGAATATTGACACATCAGAACCCGTTAAATAGAAGCTCTGGATACTTGACAGACGAAGTAACGACAGGAGGCAACTACACAAAGCAAATTCTTGTAAGAGATGGGCTCTTGAAAGAAGATCCTGCCCTCTGAGGGCTCACGATGGTCCTAACTTGGCTCCATCACCTGCTCAGCCTGGCGGGGCTCTGCGGTGCAGACGCACAGCCTCTCTGGCGCCCTCTGTCGGCGGCGGAGCGAAGAGGAACAGGAGAAGGCCGTTCCTGCACCGCTGCCACCTGCCCAGGCTGGAAAGGAGCCAGGGAATCCAGAACTCACCTAAAGGATCAGGGTGTCCTGAGATTCTATGAAACGCGGAAGGATGATGCAAAGCTCATAGAAAGTTCCAAGTCGGCTGCGGGCAAGAAGCTAAGGTAGTAAGAAGTGTATAAGTACAGGAATAGTTACCATTGGAATACTTATGTCAAATTAAGACTGTTTCTGATGATGCTCCTCTTGCTTGACCACCTCTGACACAAGCAAGAACCTGAACTTGTGTTTGATGACCTTCTGTCACATCTCCCACCTGCACACACTTTCCTTTAGGACAGTTTCTGATTCTCTGGTATAGACTCATCTCTGAGCCTACCCAGAAAAAGATGCTTAAATTTCCAGTTCCACAGATTGTTCTGTGGATGTCAGACATGTGGAAAGGGAGGCCCTGCTAGACCATCAGAGGTTGCACCATTAGTTAGGTTGATAGCTCTGGGTTTTATGGGATGGCATGTGGGCCTCATTCATCACTTTTTTCTCTAACAGCCCTGACACTGACCTGCCGCATCACACCTCTTAGCGTCTCTTCCTGAAGGGTCTCCCCAACTCAGCCATATAGTGAAGCTCAATGCCTCCAACTCAGAAATGAATTTTTCCCAAGAGGCAGTAAATTCTAAACCTGCAAATGTTATTTTTTCATGAAATCTCACATCACTGGAGTGCCTTGTCCTCTTTTCAGGCAAGGAATCTGCAGGTTATAAGGCTACTGTTTTGATGTCACAGGTCTCTTAGAGGGACCCAGGATTCAGTTGCTGTATCCAAGACTTTGGAATCAGCTATACCTGGGAAAAGCAGCAGCCAATTCAATATGCAGTGTGCCAGATGGCCTGGCATTTCTATATGAGCTTTGAGCTACCACGTCCTGTGTGGCTGGAAGCCAGACTGGTGGGTGGGCTCTCCTGGGCCGGAACTGCAGGTCTGAATATTCCTAGCCTGCAAGATTCTCTCCACAGAAAACCATGGTCCCATTTGCAGCTGACCCCATTAGTCCTGACTGAGCATCAAATGGTGAAAAAGTTTAATGTCTCCTAGAATCTAAGGGGAAATTGGGTAGGGGGAGAAGAGAGGCACCCTGTGAGGCAAAGGGGAATCCAAGGACAAAGCAGCTTTTTCTACTAGAGTGGATTCTTTACTTCTTGCCAGGCTAGCCCAGTTCTGAGGATCTTACCTTGTCATGCAGCCCACTCACAAGATTAAAGCGTGACTGTCTGTGTTACATGACTCCTGGAAAGCTATTTTGGTAGATTTCTGTGAGCCGTGTCCCAGGAGCTGGTAACATATCAGCCCTGTCAAGTCTGATCATAGCTATCTGGCGACCAGGTATCAGAAATTACACCACCTTAGATCCCTAAGATCTCTGTGCATGGTCAAGGACATACCCAGTTAGCCTAAAAGATTATTGTTACCCTCTCAACCTCCTGAAGAGCCATAGGTGTGGACCTCTGATCTGATTTATTGTGGTAGTGCAGTGCATCTCGTGACCCAAAGTCATGAAAACTAGTCAACAGTTAGGTCTTCTGAAACAAGCCCCTGACATTCATTTGTGGTTCTTACTTTGATCCAGTGCATCTTTGCACTTCATGGCACCGCCAATCTGGAAAAAGTTGGCTAATACCCAAGAAAAGTACATACTTCCTGAAAGACCTATAGAACATACACACCACCGTGTCAAGAGCTGGCTTAAGTTATTAGTAATCAGGATAGGATATGGGGCAGGGTCTCCCTCTGACCTTCTCCCTTTATGACAGAAGCTGTACTTTTATCATCTGGACCTCTTCGGTGGGATAATCTGTCATTCTTACTTTATGTATCCTATTTCAACCCTAGGGAACTCAGTTCTCCACCATCTGACTAATTAAAAGCTTTCCCACTACTTGGACTGAGATGTAGAGACTTACCCCCATAATCCAGAATGAGGGATAAAAATATGTAGCTCAGAAGGTACTGGACTTTGGTGTATGGCCAATCCTGTTTTTGGCCTCCAAGGATCTGTTGGGATCCCTGCTTCCAGCTTGAATGCCCCCAGGGAGGCTTAGGGACAACTCCACCCTGGAGAGAGGACAAAGAAAGTATCAGCAGCTAGATGGTACTTCTTTTTCATTTCGGATTCTTTTATCCTTCTATCTACCCCTCACCAGGGATTTTTTATTTTATTAATTTATTCAAAGAACCAAATTCTGGTTTTCCTGATCCTATATGTTTTCTGTTTATTTCCTTTCTGCTCTTATTTTTATTTTTTATGATCTCCTTCCATCTACTTCCTTGGGTTTAATTTGTTGTTCTTTTTCTAATTTCTTGAGATGGCTGCGTAGCTCATTGGTTTTTAGCTATTCTTCTCTATGTATGCATTTAAAACTGTAAATTTTCCAGTAAGCAGTTTTTGTTTTGCTTTGTTTTGATAAAATTCTAAGTGAAGCATAACACAACAGAAAAATGCACAAATTTAAGCGCAGAGCTTATGAATTTTTCAGAAAGTGAAAACATCCATGCACACAGCACCCAAATCAAGAAGCAAAGCTTTACTTGCATTTTAACCCATTCTTTATCTCCTCCCTTCTTTCTGTACATCTGTGGAGTTTTTTTTAATCTTGCAGGCTTTTTGCTTTTTTTAGTTTTTATTTAAATTCCAGACACTTAACACACAGTATAATATTAGATTCAGATGTAAAATTTAGTGATTCAGCAATTCTACACAACAGCGGGTGCTCATCACCTATTTAACTCATTCCCCCACCACCTCCTCTCTGGTAATTATCAATGTGTGTTCTCTATAGTGAAGACCCTGATTCTTGGTTTGCCTGTTTTTTTCCCCTATGATTATTTGTTTTGTTTCTTAAATTTCACATACGAGTGAAATCATATGGTATCTGTCTTTCTCTGACTTATTTCATGTAACATAACACTCCCTAGCTCTATCCACATCCTTGCAAATGGCAAGATTTCATTCTTTTTGATGGCTGAATAATATTCCATTATGTATAAATACCACATCTTCTTTATCCATTCATCAGTAGGTGGACATTTGGGCTCTTTCCATAATTTGGCTATTATTGGTAATGCTGCTAGGCTGCATGTATCCCTACTAAAAAATTAGTATTTTTGTGTCCTTTGGATAAATACCTAGTAGTGCAATGGCTGGATTGTAGAGTAAGTCTATTTTTAATTTTTGAGGAACCTCCATACTGTTTTCCAGAGTGGCTGCACCAGTTTACATTCCCACCAACAGTGTAAGAGGGTTCCCCTTTTTCACATTCTTGCCAACACCTGTTGTTTCCTGTGTTGTTGATTTTTGCCATTCTGACGGGTGTGAGGTGGTATCTGATTGTAGTTTTAATTTGCATTTCCCCAATAATGAATGCTGTTGAGTATCTTTTCATGTGTCTATTGGCCATCTGGATGTCTTCTTTAGAAAAATATCTATTCATGTATTCTGCTCATTTTTTAGTTGGGTTATTTGTTTCATGGGTGTTGAGTTTATAAGTTTTTTTTGTATATTTTAGATACAAACCCTTTATCACATATGTCATTGGCAAACATCTCCCCATTTCCTAAGTTAACTTTTAGTTTTATTGACTATTTCCTTTGCTGTGCAGAAGCTTTTTATTTTGTTGAAATTCTAATAGTTTATTTTTGCTTTTGTTTCTCTTGCCTCAGGAGACATATCTAGTAAGAAGTTGTCATGGCTGATGTCAAACAGGTTAATGCTTGTGTTCTCCTCTAGGATTTTAATGGTTTCTTGTCTCACATTTAGGTCTTTAATCCGTTTTGAATTTTTTGCATGTGTATGGTGTAAGAAAGTGGTCCAGTTTCATTCTTTGCACAGTGTTGCCCAGTTTTCCCAATGTTATTTGTTGAAGAGATTTTTTTCCACATTGGAATTCTTGCATTTTCAAAGATTAATTGACCAAATAGTTGTGGATTCTTTTCTGAGTTTCCTATTCTGTTCCACTGATTTATGTGGAACATAGATCTATGTATCTATCTTTTGTGCTAGTACTGTACTGTCTTGTTCACTATAGCTTTATAATATAATTGAAGTCCGGAATTGTGATGCCTCCAGCTTTGCTTTTCTTTTTCAATTGCTTTGGCTAATCAGGGTAATTTTGTGGTTCCATACAAATTTTAGGATTGTTTATTCTAGCTCTGTGACAAATGCTGGTGGTATTTTGATAGGGATTACATTAAATTTTAACAATTTTTATTCTTCTGATCTATGAGCATGGAATGTCTTTCCAATTCCTTGTGTCACTTTCAATTTCTTTCATTAGTGTTTTATAGTTTTCAGAGTACAGTTCTCTTACCTCTTTGGTTAGGTTTATTCATAGGTATCTTATTATTTTTGGTACAAATGTTCATGGGATTAATTCCTTCATTTCTCTTTCTGCAACTTTGTTACTGGTGTGTAGAAATAAAACAGATGTCTGCGCATTGATTTTGTATCCTGTGACTTTACTGAATTCCTGCATCAGTTCTAGCAATTTTTTGGTGGAGTCTTTCAGTTTTTTCATATAGAATATCATGTTATTTGCAAATACTAAAAGTCTTAACTTCTTTGCTGATTTGGATGCGTTTTATATCCTTTTGTCTGATTGGCGTGGCTAGGACTTCCAGTACTAAATAACAGTAGAAGTGGACATCTATGTCTTTTTCCTGACTGTAGAGGAAAAGTTCTCAGTTTCTCCCCATTAAGGATGATATTAGCTATGGGTTTTTCATATATGACCTTTATTATGTTATGTTCCCTCTAACCCTACTTTGTTGAGAGTTTTTATCAAGAATGGCTGTTGTACTTTCTCAAATGCTTTTTCTGCATCTATTAAAAGGATTGTATAGTTCTTATCCTTTCTATTATTGATGTAGGTAAGGTATCACGTTGATTGATTTACAAATATTGAACCACCTTTGCAGCCCAAGAATGTCTCACTGCATCATGGTGAATGATTCTTTTATTTATTTATTTTTTAAATTTTCTGTTTCCTTTTTTTAAGATTTTATTTATTTATTTGGCAGAGAGAGTTCATAAGTAGGTAGAGAGGCAGGCAGAGAGAAAGGGGAAGCAGGCTCCCCTCTAAGCAGAGAGACTGATGCGGGGCTCCATCCCAGGACCCTGAGATCACGATGAGCCCAAGGCAGAGGCTTTAACCCACTGAGCCACCCAGGCACCCTGGTGAATGATTCTTTTAATGTGCTGTTGAATTTGGTTTGCTAGTATTTTATTGAGAATTTTTGCATTCATGTTCATCAGGAATACTGACCTGTAGTTCTCTTTTTTAGTGGTGACTTTATCTGGTTTTGGTATCAGGGTAATGCTGGCTTCATAGAATGAGTTTGGAAGTGTTCTCCATTTCTATTTTTTTGGAACAGTTTGACAAGAATAGGCATTAACTTTTTAATGTTTGGTAGAATTCCCCTGTGAAGCCATCTGGCCCTGCAGTTTTGTTTGTTGGGGGTTTTTGATTACTGATGCAATTTCTTTGCTGGCTATCAGTTTGTTCTAACTTTCTAGTTCTTCTAATTTTCTATTCCTTCCTTCTATTTCAGTTTAGTTAGTTTATATGTTTCTAGGAATTTATCCATTTCTTCCAGGCTGTCTAATTTGTTGGTATATAGTTTTTCATAATATTCTCTTACAATTATTCGTATTTGTGGGGTTGGTTATTTCTCCTCTCTCATCTGTGATTTTATTTATTTGTGTCCTTTCTCTTTTCTTTTTTGATAAATGGCCAGGAGTTTATCATTTTTATTACTTTTTCAAAGAATGAGCTCCTGGTTTCATTGATCTGTTCTATTGTTTTTTAAGTTTCTGTATCATTTATTTCTGCCTTAATCTTTATTATTTCCCTTCTTCTGCTGGCTTTAGGCTTTGTTTGTTGTTCTTTTTCTAGGCCCTTTAGATGTTTATTTGGTCTATTAGGTTGTTTATTTGAGATTTTTCATGCTTCAATTTTTAAATTTTTATTATTATTTTTAAATTTAGTACATGTTGTTTAACCTCCATGTATTTGAGGTTACTTGTGGTTGACTTCAAGTTTTTATAATGTTCTGGTCAGAAAATGGACAAGGTATGATCTCAGAATTTTTGTCCTTATTGAGGCCTGATTCATGACCTCATACATTATCTGTTCTGGAGAATGTCCCATGTGCACTTGAAAAGAACGTGTATTCTGCTGCTTTAGAATGCAAAGTTCAGAATATGTCCTTTAAGTCCACCTGGTCCAGTGTGTCATTCAAAGCCATTGTTTCCTTGTTGATTTTCTGCTCAGATGATCTGTCCATTGCTGTGAGTGGGGTGTTAAAGTCCCCTACAATTATTGTGTTATTTTCAATGAGTTCCTTTATGTTTGTTATTAACTGTGTTATATATTTGGGTGCTCCCATTTTGGGGTCATAAATATTTATAATTGTTAGCTCTCCTTGTTGGATTTCCCCCTTGATTATGACATAGTACACATCTTCATATCTTGTTATAGTCTTTGGTTTAAAGTAGAGTTTGTACAACATAAGTTTTCCTACTTTGGCTTTCTTTTGACATCCATTTGATGATAAATGTTTCTCTCATCTCACTTTCAATATGCAGTTGTCTTTAGGTCTAAAATAAGTCTCTTGTAGGCAGCATATAGATGGATCTTTTTTTTTTTAATCCATTCTGAAACCCTGTGTCTTTCGATTGGAGTATTTAGTAATTCAGAGTAATTATTGATAGATATGTATTTAGTGCCATTTTATAACTTGTTTTGTTGTTCTTTCTGGAAACTTTTTCTGTTCTTTTCTGGTCTTTGTCACTCTTAGTCTTTCCTTTCCACTCAGAGTCCCCTGTAATATTTCTTCCAGGACTGGTTTGGTTGCCACAAACTCCCTTTAGTTTTTACTTGTCTGAGAAACTCTTTATCTCTCCTTTTATTCTGAATGATAGCCTTGCAGGATAGAGTATTCCTGGCTGCCAATTTTTCCCATTCAGTGCACTGAATGTATCCCTTCTGGCCTGCCAAGTTTCTGTGGAGAGATCTGCAGCAAGCCTTACAGGTCTTCCTTGTAAGTTAACGAATTCTTTTGTCTTGCTGCTTTTAAGACTTTTTCTTTATCACCATATTTTGCAAGTTTAATTATAGTATATCTTGGTGTTGGACTGTTTTTGCTGATTTTGATGGGAGTTCTCTGTGCCTCTAGAATCTGTCTGTCTGTTTCCTTTCCCAGATGAGGGAAGTTTTCAACTTTTATTTCCTCAAATCAGTTTTCTGCCCCATTTTCCCTCTCTTCTTCTTCTGGTACTTCTATAATATGAATGTTATTACGTTTGATGGAGATCCTGAGTTCCCTAAGTCTATTTTCATGATCCATGGTTCTGCTTTCTTTCTTTTGTTCAGCTTCCTTATTTTCCGTTCCTTTGTCTTCTAGTCAATAATTCATTTGTCAGCTTCTTCCATCTTTGTGGTTATTATATCCAGTCTCTTTCAAATCTCAGTTATTGCATTTTTCATTTCTGACTGATTGTTTTTTTAACTCTTTTATCTCTGTGCCAAGGGCCTCCCCAAAGGCTTCTATTCTTTTCTCAAGCCCAATGAGTACCCTTATGGTCATTCCTTTAAATTCTCTAAGCAGGCATTTACCTATATCTGTTTCACTTAGATCTCTGGCATGACCTCATCTCGTTCTTTCACGGAGGGTGAATTCCTCCATCTTGGCATTCATCCAAGTCCCTGCCTTCTTTTCTGTATTAGAAAAGCCAGTTATGGGGGCACCTGGATGGCTCAGTTGTTAAGCGTATGTCTTCGGCTCAGGTCATGATCCCAGGGTCCTGGGATTGAGCCCCACATCGGGCTCCCTGCTCCGTGGGAAGCCTGCTTCTCCCTCTCCCACTCCCCCTGCTTATGTTCCCTCTCTCACTGTGTCTCTCGCTGTCAGATAAATGAATGAATGAATTAATTAATTAATTAATTAGCCAGTTATGGCTCTTGCCCTTGGAAGTAATGGCCTTATGAGGAAGAGATCATATAGTGTCCAGGGCCTGGTGCTTCAGGGAGTGTCTCAGGTGTGTGTTGTGTGCACTCTGCTGCTGTCTTTGGGCTGCTTTGTCCTTCAGGCCAGTTGTCTGCAGAGGCTCTCCTTGTCTGCCGCGGGCAATGTTTGGTACTTGGCCAGAATCGGAAAGTTTTAACAAGGTGTGCTTTGATCTGCTTGTGAAATGAGACTGGATACTACTTCTGCGAGAACTGAGGCCCTGCTGATCTCTCTGGCTGGGAGATATGGTGTGGGCAGGGGTTTCTGTTGGTCTTCTGGGGAAGGGGCCCACCGTGCCGGGGCTGTGGCACCCTTGCTTGAGAATACAGGCCTGCCAGAGTTCAGGAGTATGAGAGGGCCTGTAAGCTGGCCAGGCAGCCCCCGCGTAGGCACTGTGCTGCCTCCTGCAGGAGGCTCTGTGCATATGCTGAGGGGCAGGGGAAGGAAATGGCACCAGTCAACTCTTTTGTCCCCAGAGGAGAGCCTCAGTACATGTTGCCTCTCAGGGAAGCACTCCGAGAACAGCAAATAATCTCCCTCTGTGTGTCCCAGACATTTTTCATTTCGCTGTTTCCACATTGTCTGCCCCCAGCTTGTTTGCCTGCTTTCTCTCCAAGAGCAGCCCATTGCCCTCTGGGCTCTGTCCCAGCCAAGCCTGCTAACCTTTAAAACCTAGTGTGGGCAGGGACCCGCACTGGTCTTCTGGGTGTGGGTCCCGCCGCATTGGGGCTGAGAGAGTTTTGACTGGGAAGGGCAGTTGCACCTGAGTGCAGGGGGATGGAACTTGGAGTGAGCAGGCTGGGTGGCCAGGGCTGGGCCAGCTGCCTGCTGCACGTGGCTCTGCACCTAGGCTGAGGGTCCAGGGAGGGAAACGGTGCCAACTGGCTCCTTTGCTCCTGGAGAGGAGCCTCTGTGAAGACTACCTCTCAGGGATGAACTCCAAGAAAAGTGAGCTCCCTGTTCTGCCCCAAGCGCTCCTGAGATTGCTGTTTCCGCGCCATCTGCCCCGGGGGTTGCTTGCCTGTCATCTCTCCAGGAGAGGGGCAGCACCCTCAGGGTCGATCCCCAAGACCACCGACCTTTAAAACTCTGGTCTTAGCCCAGTGATAAGTACCAAGGAGGGCACGTATTGCCGAGGAGCACTCGGTGTTACATGCAAACCATGAATCATGGAACACTGCATCAAAAACTAACGATGTACTGTATGGTGGCTAACATAACATAATAAAAAAATAAAATTAGAATAAGATAGATAGATAGATAGATAGATAGATAGATAGATAGATAGATAAAACTCTAGTCTTCAAGTCTTGCTGATTGCAAGAACTCAAGGAAATTAGCTCCTCTCATTTTCCCAGCCAATGGTTTTGGGGAAATGTTCTCCTTGTGCATTCCCCCGTGTGCTGATGGTTATACAGCTATTTTCAGGGGATGAGACAAGCCTAGGGTCCTACTTCAATGCCTCCATTTAGCTCAAGCCCCTGCACTTCTATGTTTCTGTCTGGGGTTATTTTCCTTCTAGAAGGACAGAGCTTCTTTGTTTGCATTTCTTTCCATGCAGTGATAAACCCTTCAGTTTTCATTTGAGAATGTCACTATTTCACTTTGTCTTCTGAAGAATAATTTCACAGTTATATGAAATTCTAGGTTAGTTGTTTTTTTTCTATAAAACTTAGGTTTTAGTCTAAAACTAAAGACTTAGGTCTGTCACTTTTCTGTCTTCTGAAAAGTCATCTGTTAGTCTTTTATTCTTTTGAAAATAATGTTTTCTTTTTTCCTCTCATGTTTTTAAGACTTGTCCCTTTGTCTTCTGTTTTCATTAGTTGAACTATGATGTTTTTATGAGTGATTTTTGTTTTTATCCTGAGACTGGAGGATAAGTTATTATTATTCCCTCAGTTACCTTTGCCCAGTTCTCTAGGACTCCAGTCATTCCATTGTCCCATATATCCCTTGTTCTCTCCCCTGTATTTGTCATTCTTTTTTCTCTCTTCCTTCAATCTGGATGTGTGCCCTATGAATGCATCTAACTTACCCTTTTCCTGTTCTATGGGCTGTGCTACTAAGCCCATGTATTGAGTTCTTAATTTCAGCTCTTCTGTTTTTCAATAATAAAGTTGTTATTTGATTCAGTTCTGTTGGTTCTAATTTTCTGATAAAGGCTGTACTTTATCTGTTTTTTTTTTTAAGATTTTATGTATTTATTTGACAGAGAGAGAGAGAGAGAAATCACAAGTAGGCAGAAAGGCAGGCAGAGAGAGAGGGGGAAGCAAGCTCCCCACTGAGCAGAGAGCCTGATGCAGGGCTCCATCCCAGGACCCTGAGATCATGACCTGAGCCGAAGGCAGAGGCTTTAACCCCCTGAGCCACCCAGGCACCCCTATCTGTTTTATTTAAAGTCTTTGCTTGGGTGATGGGCATTAAGGAGGGCACTTGATGTAATGAACACTGGGTGTGATATGTAACTGATGAATCACTAACCTTTACCTTTGAAACTAATAATATACTATATGTTAATTAATTGAATATAAATTACAAAAAACTAAAGTCTTTGCTTAATGACTTCAGTATCAGGACCCTATTTCCATTTTGGTTCTTGCTTTAGTTCAGTTACTTCTGTCTCTTACCATACCTGGCAATTTTCTATCCATCATCACACGTTGGCCATGAAAGGTAGAAACTTGAGTGGTGGCATTTTCTCCTGGAGAGTGTTTGCCCTTTCCACAGCTCAGTGGTGCAGGTGCTGATAGTGGTGACCCAGTGAGAGGGTGAGCTGAGTGAAGAGCAGTGCAGTCTTGGTAAGCCAGAATCTCCCTCTGGCTCACTGTGTTCCTAGGGACCCCTCTCCAGGGCTTGCATAGGGAGTCAAGGATTATCACCAGGGACCTTTCCCGGACCCTCTCCCCGCCAGATCTCACAACCAAGAGACAGAAGATTTGGGCTACACTTTTCAGATGTTTCTATGATTAGATTTCTATTCTTTTGCCCTAAAAGCTTAAGATTTGGCAAAGCATGAGGGGAAATCAGCTAGATATTGAGGTCTCCTTTCCTGTCACTCTGGCCCCACAGGGGCAGAAGCTGCTGTGCTGATCCTCTCCCACCAAGGAAAGGTTATATAGGTTATCAATTCATCTGATTCCTTTCTCCCTTCTCTTGTTTCCATTGTTCTGCAGTGCCTTAAATATTTTGTTTCAAAATCAGCTTACTGAGTTAGCAGCAGAAACATTTATCTGCTACAATTATTCTAGAAGGAAGAGGAAATCGCTAATTGCCTTTTAGCAAATACTCCACATGCAATGATCCCAGAGACCAGAAATACTTGTCTAATAACCTGCTCGGAAACAGGAAACAAAATACATTTATTGGATCATTGTTGAGTTTAGAATTTACCCTTTAGCATTTGAAATAAATACTGTCCATAAATTAAAGTTGTAATGTTATTTTACAAAATGGTTCAGTTTGATCAGTCTCCTCCTTTTGCTGTGGTACCATATTTAAAAGCATTAACATAGGATTTATACTGCTGTTCTAAATAGGAAATTACTTAAATAATGTGCAGTTCTTCGTGTAAAAAGAGATATATCAGTTATTACAATTACTTCAGAAAGAAGTTGCAATTAAGTATTTTTCATTGAATTAATTGTAATTTAGCTATTAAAGAAAAATGACCTTATCACATGGCAATTTTTATAAGTTAGGCAAATCTGAAATACTTAAAGACGTGAACATCTCTTCTGTTTATTCAAAATTTATGACTTTATTTTTTTAATTATTTTCGAATTACAAGGTTAATATAACTAGCCTGTAATACAGCATTCTAAACTACTTCTGATGCAGAAATGCAGATTTAAGTGAGATAATATCTTACCAAATTACAAACTTTTAACAGATCATTGTGATTTCTGTAATACAATGATTTTTTTTCTGTTAGAATCATATATTACTTTAATGAGAATTTTACTACAAAAATATCATTTGAGGGGTGCCTGGGTGGCTCAGTGGGTTAAAGCCTCTGCCTTCAGCTCTCAGGGTCATGATCTCAGGGTCCTGGGATCGAGCCCCACATCAGGCTCTCTGCTCAGCAGGGAGCCTGCTCCCCCCTCTCTCTCTGCCTGCCTCTCTGCCTGCCTGTGATCTCTCTGTCAAATAAATAAAATCTTTAAAAAAAAATATCATTTGACTGCCAAGTGAAAACACCATGTTTTTCAGAGCTATTTATAGTAGAACAAAGTTTTTTTGGTACAACTTCTTATGATTTCACATTTACATATTTTCCTTTTTTTGAATGAGTTCTTGAATGCAAACTGCTTAAATGAAATGTTAAGCATATATGTTATATGTGCTGCCAAAGCAAGCACCCAGATAAGCATTTATAAAAGGTGGACTGCTTCATTCACCACCAAAAGGTGGTGTTAGTCCAAAAGCAGGGCCTGATACATGAAAGGCTTTAAAACTCTACTTTCAAGATATCCAATAGACAATATCATCTTTAAAGTGACTTTTCCAAGTGTTAACTGTTTATGTATATCATGGAATCTTCAGTGTTAGACGCCTTGTCAATGAACACTAATCCCATTTATTCCCATTTATTAGGAAGCCTTCCTTTTGTTTTTGTCAAAAATCACAGCCTTTCTCTAAGCTACTTATTTCTTAAAATCCATTTAATTTTTTAAAATAAAAAATTATTTTAATTTTATTAAAATAATTTTATATTTTTTTCCATTTAGTTCAATTTTAAAATGAAAAAACAAATACAAATGAACATATTGCTATGTAGGATAGACTGGGAGACCCTAAGAATGTTCATATCATTGATGTTGATTATTTCTTTAAAAATACTACTCTTGGGAGAGGAAGGGGCAAGATGGTGGAGGAGTAGGGGACCCTCTTTCAACCAGTCCTCTGAATTGAGCTGGATATCTACCAGAGAACTCAGAACACCCATGTCATCACCATAAGATGTAAGATTACACACTTCTGGATCTCTGCAGGGGCAGAGGATCATCAGTGGAGAGGTACAGAGGATTTTCGAGTGCTCAGACTGATATCGAAGGATAAACAGAAGGGGGAGGGAGCCAACAGCAGTGAGCCATTGAAAAGTAATACTCCAGTGTGAAATTTCCTGTGCTTGGGGACCAGCAATAGCTTGGAGATTGGTGGCTGTGATTCCAGAAGGGACTGATAACAGCGCTCAAACAGAACAAAGGTACTTAAGGGACAATTGTTGGGACAGGGCTGCCACAGGTGTGGACCTAAGCCCACAGTTCCAGGACCAGCCATAGCCGCTGCCCACAGGCGCTTGAAAGGATCCATTGCAGGCTGGAGTCAGTGGTCCCAGAAATGGCAGCAACTGGGACTGGGCTCATCTGGACCAGTGCAGAGACAAGTAGGGGCCTCAGGTGACCACTGAGACAGTGGCTGTGAGTGCACATTGCCTGTGGGAGGCTGTTGTATTCAACAGGTTGGCAGAGGATGAGTCTGTGTGTTCTGGACCATTCAGAGGGGAGCAGACTGTAGCTTCTCTGTGAGGCAGAGGTCTGGGTGCAGAGTTTACTTTGCTCTCACCCTGCGAAGAGGTGTGAAAAGCTGCCAGAGAACAAAAGCCTCTAGAGAACAAAATCCAAAAAACTTGTTTCCCCTGAGTCCCTTGATAGGGGCAGGACAACTCCACCCAAGCAGGACTGACTGCAAAACAATGTGGCAAGCCCTCCCCCAGAAGACAAGCTGAAAGAATAAGAGAACAAGAACCACAGTGTCCCTATAAAACTGTAAAACCCCCAACATCAGAGGAAAACAGTATACTAAGCTCCTGGTGGTGCCTCACAGCCTGTATATTCCTTAGATACAACTTTTCTCTCTTTTTTTTAATTCTCATGATTCTTGTTCTTTTTTTTTCTTACCTATCTACCATTTCAACTAGATGTTTAATACACCATATTTCATAGTAACTTTTTAACTTGAACTTTTTCATACGTATATTTTTTCTTTTTCTTTTTTTATATATATAGATATAAGTTTCAATGTAGTCCTTTTTTCTCTATTCAGTACTACCTTTATATATATATATATGTGTGTGTGTGTGTGTGTGTGTGTGTTTATATATATATATATATACAAGTTTTAATTTCCCTGTATCCCTGGAAAGTTGAGTTCTCTAACAAAGATAACAAGATACACCCAGAAAGAATTGAAATACTCTTCTTTGCCCACATTGAGGGATTATAAACACCTTTCCATCACCTGTCCCCTCTTTTTTCCTTTTTCTTTTGTTGATTTTTCTGTTTGTTTTTGTTTTTGTACTTTATAAATCTTATTCTTGGGGCTCATTTTGGCTGATTTTTTTTTTCTTTTTCTTTAGAGGGTCTTTTTGTTTGTTTGTGTTTATTTTTGTACCTTGTAAATCTTACTCTTGGGGCTCATTGTGGCTAGGTTGTTTTTTTTTCCCCTTCAGTTTTGGTGGTGACTTCTGATTGCTCCAAAACTTCCCAGGGTGCACCTTGCCTAGATAGTGATTGATATTTTCAGCTATACATCCCCTCAACCACAACTCAACACAATGACAAAGAAAAGTAATTCCCAACAAAGAAAAGATCCAGAGACAGTGGCCTCTCCAGCAGATCTAATGGATATGGATCTAATTAAGATGTCAGAAATACACTCCGGGGTAGGTTATGAAGACAATAGTCAAGCTAGAGAAAACTATTAATGGCAACATAGATTCATTAAGGGCAGAAGTGAGAGCAGATCTGGCAGAACTTAAAAATGCTATCAATGAGATACAATCTAATCAAGGTACTCTAATAGTTAGGGTAAATTAAGCAGAAGAATGAATTAGTGATCTTGAAAACAAACTGATAGAGAAGAAGGAGCAAAAGGAGGCCTGGAAAAAAGGCTTAAAATCCATGAAAACAAAATTAGAGAAATAAATGATGCCATGAAACATTCCAATGTCAGAATTATTTGGATCCCTGAGGAGGTGGAGAGAAAGAGAAGATTAGAAGATATATTTGACCAATTCGTAGCCAAGAACTATCCTAATCTGAGCAATGAAACAGGTAATCATGTCCCCAAGATCAACGAAGGAAGATTGATACCCAGGTATGTAATAGTAAAACTCGCAAATCTTAGAACAAAGGAAACCATTTTAAGGGCAATTAGGAGGAAGAGATTCCTTGGGTACAGAGGGAGGACTATCAGAATAACGTCAGACCTATCCACAGAGACCTGGAAAGCCAGAAAGGGCTGGCAAGACACATTCAGAAACTAAATGAGAAGAATATGAAGCCAAGAATTCTTTATCTGGCAGGGTTGTCATTCAGAATAGATGGAAAGATAAGACCCTTCTAGAACCAGTAGAGACTGAAAGAATATGTGACCACTAAACTGACCTTTCAAGAAATATTAAGGAGGGTTCCATAAGGAGAGAGACCCCAAAAATGATACAGAACAGAGATTTACAGACAATCCATAGAAACAAGGACTTTACAGGCAACATGATGACAATAAAATCTTATCTGTCAATAATCACTATGTGAATGTCCTCAATTTTCCCATAAAACAGCACAGGGTTGCAGATTGGATAAAAAGACAGGACCCATCCATATGCTATCTACAAGAGACGCATTTTGAACCTAAAGATACATCCAGAGTGAAAGTGAAGGGATGGAGAACTATCTTTCATGCCAACAGACCTCAAAAGAAAGCTGTGGTAACAATTCTCATATGAGACAAATTAGAGTTTAAGCTAAAGACTGTAGTTAGAAATACAGAAGGGACACTATATCATTCTTAAAGGATCTATCCAGCAAGAAGATCTAAAAATTGTAAATATCTATGTGCCCAACATGAGAGCAGCCAACTATGTAAGCCAACTGTTAACAAAATAAAGAGTCATATTGATAATAATATGTTAATTTGTAGGAGACCTTCACATGCCACTCTCAGCAATAGACAGATCATCTAAGCAGAAAATTAACAAAGAAACAAGAGCTTTGAATGACACACTGGACCAGATGGGCCTCAGAGATATAAACAGAACATTCCACCCTAAAACAACAGAATACTCATTCTTCTCTAGCATGCATGGGGTTTTCTCCAGAATAGGCAACATACTGGGTCACAAATCAAGTCTCAACTGATACAAAATGATTGGGTTTATTCCCTGCATATTCTTGGACCACAATGCTGCAAAACTGGAGTTCAATCACAAGAAAAAGTTTGGAAGAATTTCAAACACTTGGAAGCTAAAGACCATCCTACTAATGTTTTAGTCAATCAGGAAATCAATGAAGAACTTAATCAATTCATGGAAACCAATGAGAACAAAGACACATCAATCCAAAACCTATGGGATATGGCAAAGGTGGTCCTAAGGGGGAAATACATAGCCATCCAAGCCTCACATAAAAGAATAGAAAAATCCGAAATACACAAACTATCTTTACACCTTAAAGATTTGGAGAATCAACAACAAATTAAACCTAACACACACATGAGTAGAGAAATAATTAAGATTAGAGCAGAAATCAATGAATTAGAAATCAGAAATACAGTAGAACACATTAATGAAACTAGAAGCTGATTCTTTGAAAGAATTAATATGATCGGTAAACCACTGACCAGACTCATCCAAAAGAAAAGGGAAATAACCCAAATTAATAAAATTATGAATGAAAGGGGGAGGAGATCACAACTAACATCAAGGAAGTAGAAGCAATCATCAGAAATTATCAACAACTATATGCCAATAAGTTAAGCAAACTAGAAGAAATGGATGCATTCCTGGAAACCTATAAACTTCCAAGACTAAAAACAGGAAAAAAGTGACAACCTGAATACATGAATAACTAATAATGAGATTGAAGCAGTGATCAAAAATTTCCCAAAAAACCGGAGTCCAGGGCCTGATGGATCCCTGGGGAATTCTATCAAACATTCAAAGAATAAATAATACCCATTCTCCTGAAGCTGTTTCAAAAAATAGAAACAGAAGGAAAGCTTCCAGACTCCTTCTATGAGGCCAGCATTACCTTGATCCCAAAACCAGGCAAAGACCCCATCAAAAAGGAGAATTTCAGACCAATATCCCTGATGAATACAGATGCCAAAATTCTCAACAAGAACCTAGCTAATAGGATCCAACAGCACATTAAAAGGATTATCCATCATGATCAGGTGGGATTTATCCCTTGAATGCAATGGTGGCTCAACATCCACAAATCAATCAATGTGATAGAACACATAAATAAGAGAAGAGCCAAGAACCACTTATCTTGGTTAATTGATGCAGAAATTGCAAATCAAACAATTGATCCACTGCATCTTCTTAATTGATGCAGAAAAAGCATTTGACAAAATACAGCATCTTTTCCTGATTAATACTCTTCATAGTATAGGGATAGAAGGAACATTCCTCAACTTCATAAAATCCGTCTATGAAAAACCCACAATGAATATCTTTCTCAATGGGAAAAAGCTGAGCTTTCCCATTGAGATGAGGAGCACGACAAGGATGCCCACTCTTGCCACTGTTGTTCAGCATAGTACTAGAAGTCTTAGCAAGAGCAATCAGACAAAAAAAGTAAAAGTATTCAAATTGGAAAAGAAGTCAAACTCTCTTTGAAAATGACATGCTACTTTGTGTGGGAAACCAAAAGTCTCCACCCCCAAATTACTAAAGCTCATAAAGCAATTCAGTAACGTGGCAGGATATAAACTCAATGCACAGAAATCAGTTGCTTTCTTATACACTAACAATGATTCTGTGGAAAGAGAAATTAGAGAATCAATACCATCTACAATAGCACCAAAAACCAAAAGATACGTCAGAATAAACCTAACCAATGAGGTAAAGGATCTATACTCTAGGAACTATAAAACAGTCATGAAAGAAGTTGAAGAAGACACAAAAAGATGGAAAAACATTCCATGCTCATGGATTGGAAGAATAACATTGTTAAAATGACTATGCTGCCCAGAGAAATCTACACCTTCAACACCATCCCAATTAAAATACCAATAGCATTTTTCAAAATGCTGGAACAAACAATCCTAAAAATTGTATGGAACCAGTAAAGACCCTAATTGCTAAGGAAATATTGAAAAAGAAAAACAAAGCTGGAGACTTCATGTTGCCTGATTTCAAGCTTTATTACAAAGCTGTGATCACCAGGACAGCATGGTGTTGGCACAAAAACAGACACATACACCAGTGGAATAGAGCAGAGAGCCCAGATATGGGCCCTCAACTCTATGGTCAAATAATTGTCGACATAGCAGGAAAAAATATCCAATGGAAAAGACAGTCTCTTCAATAAATGATGCTGGAAAATTGGACAGCTATATACAGAAGAATGAAACTAGACCATTCTCTTACACCATACACAAAAATAAACTCTAAATGGATGAATGACCTCAATATGAGATAGGAATCCATCAGACTCTTAGAGGAGAACATAGGCAATAACCTCTTAGAAATCAGCCAACAGCAACTTCTTTCAAGACACGTCTCCAAAAGCAAGAGAAACAGAAGCAAAAATTTAAAAAAGCTTCGGCACAGTAAACAGTGTGTTTCCTGCACAGGAAACAGTAAACAAAACAAAGAGGCAACTCACGGAATGCGAGAAGATATTTGAAAATGACACCACAGACAAAAGGCTGATATCCAAGATTTATAAAGAACTTCTCAAAATCAACACCCAAAAAACAGATAATCATGTCAAAAAATGGGCAGAAGATATGAACAGACACTTCTCCAAAGAAGACATACAAATGGCTAGCAGACACATGAAAAAATGTTCACCATCATTAGCCATCAGGGAAATTCAAATCAAAACCACATTGAGATACCACCTTACACCAGTTAGAATGGCAAAGATTAACAAGACGGGAAACAACAAATGCTGGAGAAGATGTGGAGAAAGGGGAACCCTCTCACACTGTTGGTGGGAATGCAAGTTGGTGCAGCCACTTTGGAAAACAGTGTGGAGATTCTTCAAAAAATGAAAAATAGAGCTATGCTATGACCCTGAAATTGCATTATGAGGTATTTTCCCTAAAGATACAGATGTAGTGAAAAGAAGGGCCATATATACCCCAATGTTCATAGCAGCAATGTCCACATTTGCCAAACTGTGGAAAGAGCCAAGATGCCCTTCAACAGACAAATCAATAAAGAAGATATGATCCATATATACAATGAAATATTATTCAGCCATCAGAAAGTATGAATACCCAACTTTTGCATCAACATGGACAGGACTAGAGGAGATTATGCTGAGTGAAATAAGTCAAGCACATAAAGTCCACTTACTTGTGGAACATGAGGAATAACATAGAGGACATTAGAAGGAAAGGAAAAGTGAATTGGGGGAAATCAAAGGGGAATACAAACCATGAGATACTGTGGACTCTGAGAAACAAACTGAGGGTTTTGGAGGGGTGGGGGTGGGGGATGGGCGAGCCTGGTGGTGGGTATTCAAGAGGGCATGTATTGCATGAACCACTGAATGTGGTGCATAAACAATGAATCTTGGAACACTGAAAAAATAAAATTAAATTTAAAAAATAAAAAAAAATAAAGTGAGGAGGTGGAAAACAATTTACCATGCTCTTGGACATCAAATGCAAGCTGGGGTGTCAATCTTTATAACAGATAAATTAGATTTTAAGCCAACAATTATAATAAGAGATGAGGAAGGATACTGTATCATACTTAAAGGGACTCTCCAACAAGAAGATTTAACAATTGTAAATATCTATGCCCCTAAAATGGGAATAGCCAATTATATAAACCAGTTAATAACAAAATCAAAGAAACACATCAACAATAATGCAATAATAGTAAGGGATTTTAACACCCCCCTCACTGAAATGGACAGATCATCTAAGCAAAAGATCAACAAAGAAATAAAGGCTTTAAATGACACACTGGACCAGATGGACATCACAGATATATTTAGAACATTCCATCCCAAAGCAACAGAATACATATTCTTCTCTAGTGCACATGGAACATTCTCCAGAATAGATCACATCTTGGGTCACAAATCAGGTCTCAATCGGTACCAAAAGATCGGGATCATTTCCTGCATATTTTCAGACCATAATGCCATGAAACTAGAACTCAATCACAAGAGGAAAGTTGGAAAGAACTCAAATACATGGAGGCTAAAGAGCATCCTACTAACAAATGGATGGGTTAACTAGGAAATTAAAGAAGAATTAAGAAAATTCATGGAAACAAATGAAAATGAAAGCACAACTGTTGAAAATCTTTGGGACACAGCAAAGGCATTCCTGAGAGGAAAGTACATAGCAATACAAGCCTCTCTCAAGAAACAAGAAAGATTTCAAATACATGAGCTAACCCTACACCTAAAGGAGCTGGAGAAAGAACAGCAGAGAAAGCCTAAACTCAGCAGGAGAAGAAAAATAATAAAGATCAGAGCCGAAATCAATTAAACAGAAACCAAAAGAATAGTAGAATGAATCAATGAAACTAGGAGCTGGTTCTTTGAAAGAATTAACAAGATTGATAAACTCCTGGCCAGACTTATCAAAAAGAAAAGAGAAAGACCCAAATTAATAAAATCACGAATGAAAGAGGAGAGATCACAACCAACACCAAAGAAATACAACCAATTATAAGAACATACTATGAGCAACTATACGCCAGCAAATTAGACAATCTGGAAGAAATGGATGCATTCCTAGAGACACATAAACTACCAAAACTGAACCAGGAAGAAATAGAAAACCTGGACAGACCCATAACCAATAAGGACACTGAAGCAGTCATCAAAAATCTCCCAACAAATAATAGCCCAGGGCCAGATGACTTCCCAGGGGAATTCTACCAAACATTTAAAGAAGAATTAATACCTATTCTCCTGAAATTGTTCCAAAAAATAGAAATGGAAGGGAAACTGCCAAACTCATTTTATGAGGCCAGCATTGCCTTGATCCCAAAACCAAAGACCCCATCAAAAAGGACGATTTTAAACCAATACCCTTGTTGAATATGGATGCAAAAATTCTCACCAAAATACTAGCCAATAGGATCCAACAGTACATTAAAAGGATTATTCACCACGACTAAGTGGGATTTATTCCTGGGCTGCAAGTTTGGTTCAACATCCGCAAATCAATCAACATGATACAATACATTAACAAAAGAAAGAACAAGAACCATATGATACTCTCAATTGATGCTGAAAAAGCATTTGACAAAGTACAGCATCCTTTCCTGATCAAAACTCTTCACAGTGTAGGGGTAGAGGGTACATACATACCTAATATAGAGGGTACATACCTCAATATTATCAAAGCCATCTATGAAAAACCTACAGCGAATATCTTTCTCAATGAGGAAACACTGAGAGCTTTTCCCTCAAGGTCAGGAACATGGCAGGGCTGTGCACTATCTCCACTGCTATTCAACATAATAAAAGACGAATATCCAACTTTTGTATCAACATGGATGGGACTGGAAGAGATAATGCGGAGTGAAATAAGTCAAGCAGAGAAAGCCAATTACCTTATGGTCTCACTTATGTGCTGAGCATAAAGAAAAACGTGGAGGGCGTTGTGAGAAGGAAGGGAAGGGTGAATGGGGGGAAATCAGAGGGGGAGATGAACCATGAGAGACTGTGGATTCTGAGCAACAAACTGAGGGTTTAGGAGGGGTGGGGTGGGGGATTGGGTGAGACTGGTGTTGGGTATTGAGGAGGGCACGTATTGCATGGAGCACTGGGTGTGGTGCATGAACAAGAAATCTTGTAACACTGAAAAAATAAAACAAATATATTTGTGGGGAAAAATACCATAATACTAGAAGTCCTAGCCTCAGCAATCAGACAACAAAAAGAAACAAAAGGCATCTGAATCAGTAAAGAAGAAGTCAAACTCTTACTCTTTGCAGATGATATGATACTTTATGTAGAAAACCCGAAAGACTCCACTCCAAAACTGCTAGAACTCATACAGGAATTCAGTGAAGTGTCAGGATATAAAATCAATGCACAGAAATCAGTTGCATTTCTATACATCAACAGGAAGACAGAAGAAAGAAAAATTAAGGAGTTGATCCCATTTAAAATTGCACCCCAAACCATAAGATACCTAGGAATAAACCTAACCAAAGAGGCAAAGAATCTGTACTCAGAAAACTACAAAGTGCTCATGAAAGAAATTGAGGAAGACACAAAGAAATGGAAAAACTTTCCTGAGCATGGATTGGAATAATAAATATTGTGAAAATGTCTATTCTACCTAAAGCAATCTACACATTTAATGCAATCCTTATCAAAATACCATCAATGTATTTCAAAGAAATGGAACAAATAATCCTAAAATTTATATGGAACCAGAAAAGACCACGAATAGCCAGAGAAATATTGAAAAAGAAAGCCAAAGTTGGTGACATCACAATTCCAGACTTTAAGCTCTATAACAAAGCTGTAATCATCAAGACAGTGTGGTACTGGCACAAAAACAGACACAGATCAATGGGACAGAATAGAGAGCCCAGAAATGGACCCCCCCC
>CM053614.1:82202532-82215399 GCA_028646535.1 Procyon lotor
ATCACCAAAGGCAAGGGAAGCAAGGGCAAAAATGAACTCTTGGGACTTTATCAAGATCAAAAGCTTTTGCACAGCAAAGGAAACCATCAACAAAATCAAAAAACAACTGACAGAATAGGAGAAGATATTTGCAAATGATGTATCAGATAAAGGGCTAGTATCCAAAATCTATAAAGAACTTATCAAACTCAACACCTAAAGAACAAATAATCCAATCGAGAAATGGGCAGAAAACATGAACAGACAATCCTGCAAAGAGGACATTCAAATGGCCAACAGACACGTGAAAAAGTGCTCCACATCACTTGGCATCAGGGAAATACAAATCAAAACCACAGTGAGATACCACCTCACACCAGTCAGAATGGCTAAAATTAGCAAGTCAGGAAATGACAGATGTTGGCAAGAATGTGGAGAAAGGGGAACCCTCCTACACTGTTGGTGGGAATGTAAGGTGGTACAGCCACTCTAGAAAACAGTATGGAGGTTCCTCAAAAAGTTGAAAATAGAGCTACCCTATGACCCAGAAATCACACAACTGAGTATTTACCACAAAGATACAAATATAGTGATCCAAAGGGGCACATGCACCCAAAATTTTATAACAGCAATGTCTATAATAGCCAAACTATGGAAAGAAAAGAACCTAGATGTCCATCAACAGATGAATGGATAAAGAAGATGTGGTGTGTGTGTGTGTGTGTGTGTGTGTGTGTGTGTGTGTGTGTACAATGGAATACTATGCAGCCATCAAGAGAAACAAAATCTTGCCATTTACAACAATGTGTATGGAACTAGAGGGTATTATGCTAAGCAAAATAGGTCAATCAGAGAAACACAATTATTATATAATCTCTCTGATATGAAGAATTTGAGAGGCAGGGTGGGGAGTCATGGGGGGTGGGGGAGGAAATGAAACAAGATGGGATTAGGAGGGAGACAAATCATAAGAGACTCCTAAACTCATGAAACAAACTGAGGGTTGCTGGGGTTAGGGGGCTAGGGATAGGGTGGCTGGGTTATGGACATTGGGGAGGGTATGTGCTATGGTAAGTGCTGTGAAATGTGTAGGCCTGATGCTTCACAGACATGTACCATGGGGCAAATAATACATTATATGTTAATTAAAAAATAAAAAAAAAAAAGAAATTCTCAAACTCACCCAAAAAACAGGTAATCAAGTCCAAAAATGGGCAGAAGACATGAACAGACTCTTCTCTAAAGATATATAAATGGATAACAGACACGTGAGAAAGTGTCCATCATCATTAGCCATCAGGGAAATTCAAATCAAAACCACATTGAGATACCACCTTATATTAATTATAATGGCAAAAATTGACAAGGTTAGAAACAACAAATGTTGGAGAGGTTTTGGAGAAAGAGGAACCCTCTTACACTGTTGGTGGGAATGCAAATTGGTACAACCACTTTGGAAAACAGTGTGGACGTTCCTTCAAAAATTAAATATAGAGATACCCTATGACCCAACAATTGTACTACTGAGTATTTACCCCAAAGATACAGATGTAATGAAGAGAAGGGCCACATGTACCCCAATGTTCATAGCAGCAATGTCCACAATAGCCAAAATGTGGAAAGAGCCAAGATGCCCTTCAACAGATGAATGGATAAGGAAGATATGATCCATATATACAATGGAATATTACTCAGCCATCAGAAAGGATGAATACCCAACTTTTGTATCAACATGGATGGGACTAGAGGAGACTATGCTGAGTGAAATAAGTCAATCAGAGAAAGTCAATTATCATATGGTTTCACTTATTTGTGGAACAGAAGAAATAGCATGGAGGACATTAGGACAAGGGAAAAACGAAGGGGGAGAAATCGGAGTGAGAGACAAACCATGAGAGACTTTGGACTCCAGGAAATAAACTTAAGGTTTTAGAAGGGAGGGGTGTAGGGGGATGGGTGAGTCTAGTGATGGGTATTAAGGAAGGTATGTATTGCATGAAGTACTGGGTGTTATACGCAAACAATGAATCATGGAACACTGCCTCAAAAACTAATGATGTATTATATGGTGACAAATAACACAATTAAAAAATAAATAAATACCTCTATACATAAAATAAAAAATAAAATTAAAATACTGCTCTTGGTATTTTTCTCCTCTTACTAAAGCTAAGTATTCTTCAGATTCAAAATTTAATTTGTATCTTATTGTTCCATTGCTTCTTTTTTATTGAAGTATAATTAACATGCAGTGTTATGTTAGTTTTAGGTATACAGTATAATGATTCAACAGGTCTATACTTTTCTTGGAGCTCATCAAGATAAGTGCATTCTTAATCCTCTTAATATATTTCTCCATCCCCCTCACCTCCCTTCTGGCAACGACCAGTTTGTTCTGTATATTTAAGAGTCTGTGTTTTTGTTGGTTTGTTTGTTTTATTTCTTACATTCCAAATACGACTGAAATCATATGGTACTTGGTTTTCTCTGATTGACTTATTTCACTTAGCATTATATCCTAACTTCATCCATGTTGTTGCTGATGGCAAGATTTCATTTTTATGGCTAAGTAATATTCCACTGTACATTTATACCACATCTTCCTTATCCATACCTCTATCAATAGACACTTGAGTTCCTTCCATATCTTGGTCATTCTATTCTCTAATTTTTTGAGGAACCTCCTTACTGTTTTCCTCAGTGGCCGAACCAGTTTGCATTCCCACGAACAGTACATAAAGGTTCCTTTATCTTCACTCCTCTCCATTGCTTCTTGATCTTTTTGAGCATTTGAAAATGTTGTACTCTCCATTACTCCTTTTAGATAACTATTGGGACTGACTCTCTCACAGTTATTATAACCTCTTGATTTGAAATTGCTTCTCGTGGATGTTGAAGATATGGTTTACATTTGTTTCACATCTCTTATAAATGAAATATTAGTAGTTGTAAGCTCATTTTTCTTGCTACAGAATGAGGGGGCGTGTGGGTAGCTCAGTGGGTTAAGCCACTGCCTTCAGCTCAGGCCAGGATCTCAGGGTCCTGGGATCGAGCCCCACATCAGGTTCTCTGCTCAGCAGGGTGCCTGCTTCCTCCTCTCTCTCTGCCTGCCTCTTTTGCTACAGAATGTTATTGCACAGAGTATTTGGTTCTTTCTGCACAAATAAGTGGTTCACAAAGGAAGGCATTTTACTTCTGTGCTGGTCCAAATGTCTTTCGCAGTCAACTACTCTGATCGTATTTTGATTCATAAGAGTTGGGCATTTCTACATTGCAGACATTGTAACATATTAAGAGCTAAAAGCTTACCATGAAGTTCAGATATTCATGGTGATGGCAGTCTGTGCAATGTCCAGACAGCAATAGGAATAATCACTTTATTCTCAAAGAATATTTTCTGAGTTGCAGAATTCTATATAACAGTTCTTGGGATTTTTTCACTTGTTTGTTTTATGGTGTTTGGTTTTTTTTGTTTTGTTTTGTTTTGTTTTTTAGCTTATTGAAGCTGTCATTCCTTTGCCTTCTATGGTTTCTGTTGATATTGAATAGTCATCTGTCAAATTGTTTCTCCTATGAAGATAATTTATCCCTTAACTCCCCTGGTTGATGATGTGATTTTTCTCTTCTTTTTTTGAAGTTTTATCGTGATGTCTGCATGCTGTGTTCCTTTTGGTTCATAGGATTTTTTTAAATCTATAGCTTGATGGTTTTTATAACTTTTGGAAGTTTTTAGAGAATTTTTCACTTTTGGGGAATTTTTGGCTTTAACACCACTGTCTCTCTCCTCTCTTTTTGGATTCCAATTTATACATACTTTAGACCACCCCCTAGTATCCCATATGTTTCTTATTTCTCTTTTATATTTTATACGTTTTTTTCTGTATGCTTCATTCTGAATTTTTTCCTGACCTATATTCCAGTTCCCTAAATATGCTCGTGTGCTTGTTTAATCTGCTTTAAAACCCATTTATTAAGTACATTGTTTCAAAATTGGTTTTTTTTTTTTTTAGATCCAGAATTTCTGTTTGGTTCGTTTTTATAGGCTTCATACCTTGTTGGTATTTTCAATCTTGTATTTTATTTCTTCGAATGTTTTCAGTATATGTTCAATAAAGCTTGTGTCTGATAACTCTATTATCTAGAAGCTATATGAATCAGCTTATAATGCCTACTTGTTCTATTGTTATTTTTACATTGCCTAGTATCTGCGTTTTCCTGGACAATTTTCATTGAGAACTGGACATTGTAAATGAAAACTTGTAGAAATAATTTGAAGCTAAAAATTATGTTATTGTTATTTCCCTCCTGAGAGGATTTAGCATTCCTTCTGAGTGATATTTAGCAATCCAGGCTGAGCTCAGTTGAATTTCAAGACTTGAAATGATTTGAAGAGCAAGTATATTCTCAACAGCATATGTGTTCTGCTGTTCAGGGTTCCAACTTGAATCATGAAAGATTTACCAAAGTCTTTCTCTTTGGCAGACCCTGAAACCTTACGTTTGATACCCTTAGCCCTGCAAGCCTGAAAAAAGTTCTTTTAGCTTTTCCAGTTTCTCAGCTGTATTTTTTGGAAGCAACACAGCCCTCAGCCCCAACTAGGGAAACAACAACCCCAAATCCTAGGCTCATTTATGAATTTTCTTTTTCTGGATCTTGTCCTTAATATTCCCATTGTCTCACCAGGTCTCTGATGACTTTGGGCTAGGATTTCCAATTTTAGAGGGAAAATATTCCAAGACTACCTAACTAAATTTGAATTTGAGATAAACAAAGAATATATTTTCTAGTATAAGTCTGTTCCATGTAATAATAGGAACATACCTATATGAAAAATGTATTCTCTGTTTATCTGAAAACGAAATTTATCTGAGTATCCTATATTTTGCATGACAATCCTAATTCAGGCAGATTTATGTCCATATTTTTCCTGCTTTTCTAGATGTTTTCTGAATTACCTAGTACATTGTTACTGGAAGTGGAAGTTTGCTATTGCCTAGCTAGTCAACGATCTTGAGTTATTAAAAATTTTTATTTTTTATTTTTTAAAGATTTTATTTATTTATTTGACAGAGAAAGACAGATCGCAAGTAGGCAGAGAGGCAGGCAGAGAGACAGGGGGAAGCAGGATCCCCGCTGAGCAGAGTCCAATCGGGTCTCGATCCCAGGACCCTGAGATCACGACATGAGCCGAAGGCAGAGGCTTTAACCCACTGAGCCACCCAGGCACCCCTATTAAAAATTTTTAAAAGACAATTCACCAAATGGAAATTTAATACGTTTACTGAAATCCTGGTTGCCATGAACTACATATGTGACCTTGTATGTGATAGATTCCCAAATTTGAAAAACAGGATCTCAAATTGGAGATTTCTCGTGTTGTTCCAAAAAAATTAACATAAGGGGCTAAGACGTAGCCTGGCAAATTTTCCAAATTTAAAGGAAAAGTCCTACAAACAGTAAATGGGGAAAAGCAAGTCACCTTCAAATGAACTAGACTCACCTTGGCCACAGATTTTGTCTTTAGTCATTATGCTCATCATGCGTTATTTGCACTCTAAGAACTTTTATTTGCTTATTCAGTACTTTATTAGGTAGTACTATTGTTAGTTCTATTTATTTCACAAGGAACATGGGATAAGGGAGGTTAGCGGACTTGCTTGTTGTCTCACAGATTGTCAGTAATGGAGCCAAAAGGCAAACCCAGGCAGTGCGGGCCCCCAAGGCCATATCTTTTCTACTTACATAGAAAAGGCTTTGAAGAAAAACAAACTGCGATGCAAAGAGGTTATCATTGATGTGTATCAGAGTTTAGAAAATATGCCTTCCATCCATTATTTCAGTAACTTCTCAAAGTCATCCTCCAAGTTGCTAAGATACTAATCACAAAGAATTCAATAACCAAAAACTACAGAACAGACTAGTGGTAGGCATCAAACCACCTAGAATCTCAGAAGTAAGGGTTTATTACAAATAACCTCTAATGGGATTGAATGGATGCAGAGATGTTGAAATAATGAATTTCACTTGGGTCCAAAGAGAAATTTTTGAGGACACCTTTTTAGAAAGATGTCCGACCTATGTCACATCCTCAGATGTGGCCTGCTTGGCTCACAGGAGGAATTACATGGCAGTTGCTGAGGGTTGTCCCTCTGGAGATGGTTTTCTCTTTCCTGGGTTATACCCTAGTTCTCAGTACCATTTGATTTTTGTTTTTCAGCTGAAACTAAGATCTGCTTCAAATACTACCATGGTGTGAGTGGAGCCCTGCGAGCCACCACCCCCAGTGTCACAGTCAAAAACTCCGCAGCTCCTGTAAGTCCCATTTCTTTCTCTTTGGTCAGACATAATCTTGGTGCCTCTTTGCTTTCTCCCACTTCGTGTGTGTGTGTGTGTGTGTGTGTGTGTGTGTGTACACACATATGGACATATAATGATAGATTATAAGTAGATAGAATAGTGAAGAGGAATGAAATCCAAAGGCAAATTTATAAAATCATACCACTTTTTGTTTGCGAAATGTTAGACTTCAACAGTGAGATGTTTGCTTAATAGCAATGAAGAGCAAGTGTTTCTCTAGAACGCATTTTTAAAAATTCCTTGGTTTTAAGGATTTATTTTCCATACATCTTAATTTCTTTTTAGGCTTATAAAGAAATTTATGGAATAGAAATTTATAATCTCAGACTGATTTGGGTCATAAAATTATAAAATGGTAGGCCTAGAAAAGACTAGAATCGCTGGTCCTTTTTTCCTTTATATGAATAAGGAAACTCCCCGACGGCCTAAGTAATGGACCTAAGCTCACAGTTGCAGACTAAAGATTTAAGTCACATCTTTTGTTTGTTGTTCTCTGGTTTTGCTCAGTACTTCAGTAATAAATGCTGTCTGTTCCTAAATTACAGTGTAGTTTGCATCTTTGTGGTGCTTCTTACCTTTGTTCTCAATGCATCTGATTAGCTAAAATCTACTTTCAAGTGGCATTCCATTTCCTTTTCACAAAAAATAAAGATTAGTCAGTGGGGAAGGCTGACCAAAAACCGGTAAGGTGTATGAGTAAAAAAATTTGGTTTCCTCTATATAAAAGAAGAGAGAGCCTGGGTAGCTCAGTCAGTTAAGGCATCAGATTCTTGATTTTAGCTCAGGTTTTGATCTCAGGGCTGTGAGTTCAAGCCCCACGTTGGGCTCCAGTGAGAAAACCTGAAGTGAAATATGAATGATTTGGAAAAACTTTTGCCTCTAAGACATGTTCTTGCTGTTCCATAAGTCAGTCCTTCAGGGTGTGGAAGATGAATGACTTGAGTCCTTGACAGTATAACCAAGGTAGGCAGGGCTTGAAGCCACCAAGAGATGTGGTGCAGAACTAGATGATGGCTGGAGAGGGGGTCCCAGGGGATGACATACAGTGGGAGGCAGGGGAGACAGAGAGACCATCTGTACTTCTGACCGGTTGTACCATTTTCTCTTACTCTAGCCAGATAGATTGGAAGGTGATGTCTGTCATTTTACTGGATAGGACAGGAACGTAAGTGTGGTGATTTGGGGAGGCATTCCCAGAGTGCCAGACACCCGCCCTCCCTGGGCCCAACACGTGTGGGAATTTTCAAAAGAGGGTGCTTGGAAAACCCAAAGAGGCTTTGGTAGAAGTGGCCAATGGTCCAAGCAGAAGGGTCAGCTAAACTGAGGTGGCCAAGCTGGAGCTGGAGCTGAATTGAACCAGAGGTGAGGTGGACAAAGCATGGAGGCCCTGAACACACAGCAGACAAGGAAGAAAGGAGGCTGGAAGTGGAGGCAACTAACACAGGAAAAGCCTTCCAGGTGCAGGCACAGCATGTCACGCAATGAGGCAGCTTCTCTTCAGGTACACTGACTTCTCAGCCAGGACGGGCTTTGCCCAAGGATGGACAAGCCTTTTTGGCTTAAGGCTGGAATGAGAGAGGAGAGTTTTTCCCCTGCTTCTGCTCAGAGTGGTACCATCAGTGAGCTTGGGCAGCTGTGGAATCTCCAGGATTCCCTTTTTTGGAGAAGGTTTTCTGGAACATTTGGCTTCTCTGGACTCAGCCTACTGGGGACTCCAGATGTAACCTGCTTCTCAGACCAGTGCACAATGCAATACACATCATCACAGAGTTTGCAGTGTAAGCCTAGAAAACAGGGTGCCAACTACCTGGAAACTGCCTGAATTACACAGCAGAAAGGCTTTACCATGTGGGATAAATTGTCAACAAACAGGCTTTCCAGGGGCTGCTGACAAGAAACGGGCTGTCTGAGGAAAGAAACAGCATGCGAGGTGTTTCAGCCTATTATTTGACAGGAAGTAGAGGAGACAGCATTGAATCTGAGTTGGCCCTGACCTCATCTTTGTGATTCCACTTGTGTTACCATTGCCTGTACTTAAATCTCAGACATCTTGAAATATGTTGAGACGTTGTCCTCATCCTGATGATTATCCCCATAATGATTTTCTCACATAAATCAGCAGACACTTGGGTCAACACTTTTATGTATGGTCCACAGACAAACTTTTGTTTCTCTTCTTAATCCCCATGCATGTGAGCACCAGATCATAAGGCCCAGTGATGCCAGGAACAGAGAGTCGTCCTCCCCCTGCCTTGTTGGAGTCATTTGCAGAGGGGGCATGCATTTTCCTGCAGACGGTGTTTTAATGTGCAGTTGGGTTTTATAATACTTAAACTACTGGCTCTTACACCATGGTGCACTCTTCAAAGGCGTTTCACTTGCCTTATTTTAGTTGATTCACAGCACATCTGTGAGATAGGCAGGAAGTACCATTTTGGTTACAGGACCATTTGGCTATCTGGTGATGGAGCCGAAACAAATCTCAGTTTCATTTCTGATATAATCTAGCGGCATCTGGTCTAAGGACTTATGCACACTGTTTCTAAGCGGAAATGCTATTCAAGTTTTCCAAAATCAATTTGCCAATAAACTTCGAGTATCCATTTTTCAATGGGGGATTTCTGGTGCTGTGCTAATCTCTTATGAAAAGATGGCTGCCAATGGCTGTTACGCCATGCCCCAAGGGTCAATGAGTTCGTTTGTGGCAATAATCTAAGAGTATAATTTTTTGGAAAGGGGGAAAAGATGTCAAATGCCTCTTTCATATATAATCAACGCTTAAATATTTTGAGCACAGCAGATTCTCAGTATGTTTTATTTCTTTTTCTCACTTCCTCATTCTACCTTATCCTTCACCTTTGTTCTACTGACAGTCATCGAGGGCCTAGTTTAAAAAAAAAAAATGTTGTCACCTATCCTTATCTTTCCAAGGCTCTCCTTTATTTATTATTCTTAATTGTATATCAGAAACTATGATGAATAAGGGGTATGGAAGTAAATGAAATACAGATCCCGGCCTTGAGAACGCACGGTTATTCTGTTGTGAATTATAAATACTATTTGAAGTGTCTGGTGCTGGCCTGTGAAAACCCATAAGGCTGGTGTTCAGAGTAAGCGGTGAGGAGGCGCCTGCAGCAGCTGGGAAGGCCTTCGGAGGAGGTGGTGTGTGGGCAGTGTGCATGGGATTTGCAAGGCCCTGGAGGGATGTAAGGCACTGGTGGAAGGACAGCAAGTGCAGAGGTATGGGGTATGAGGTATGGTGTGTGAGGTATGGGGTATGAGGCATGGGGTATGAGGTATGGAGTATGAGGTATGGGGTATGGGGTGTGAGGTATGGGGTGTGAGATATGAGGTGTGAGGTATGGGGTGTGAGGTATGGGGTGTGAGGTATGAGGTGTGAGGTATGGGGTGTGAGGTATGGAGTATGAGGTACCATTGGCGTGACAGGGAAGGAGACCTACATTGTGTTAGATCTAAGGAATATATGACTTACTTAATTCTTTTGCCATATATCACCCTGTAGTTTGTTTTTCATACTGTTTATGAACACCTAGCATATGTTTTATATTTTACTTATATCTTCTGTAGAAAATCATGTTCAAAATAAGCTCTTTCTCTCAGTATTTTTGCTACCTTTCCCTGTGCATTACAGTCCCTCTTGCAAGCCTCATGGTATTTGGTTTTTCCCTCTCCTTATGCATACATCGAAGGACAGAAATCTCTCCATACCTACAATTTGCCAGAAGATAGGAATGGTAAATTGTCCTTAGCTCAGCCCACTGTGAATTTTCCAGCTTCCCCTTCAGGTCCGTGCTTCCACAGCAGGTTTTCAACCTGCCCTTCCCTTTTTGTGGACCAAGTGGCGTCCTCTAGCAGGATCTACTAGTGGGTTGGGGAGAGAGCTCTTTGTCCACCTGCTGGGTTCTCTACAGTGCAAGAGATTCAGATGCAACCTGAAGCCGTTCTCAGTGTGTGCTCCTCACACCTGCTTTCCAGGACTCTCCCTGAGGAGCCTTGCACAGTACAGTGATCATCACGAGTTCCCTCATCCCCAGCCTCAAGGAGGCCTGAGGACTGTAGCCTCTGGATACAGAAAATAGGTAGCTTTTGAAAGCATAACTGTGGCAGGATCGGGAAGCAGGGTCCAGGGAATTGGGGAAGGGCCACCACAGTAAAGAGTAGACAGGAGATGTTAGTTCCTGCCTTATCTGGGGCCTGCTGTGGCCGGTTTCCCCAGATTTAGGTTTAGACAGGAATGTATTTCTTAGTCTTCATCAAGATTTTAATTTACGGTACTCTCATCAGAATTTTGTTATTCCTGATTGTTTTTATCCCTAACTCACATTTCTATTGTCTGGCTACCTATCAGTATCTTGTAGCTTTTTCAGTGAGAAATTGGAAGTGAGCATATCCACCTCTACTCTTTCTTCCACCACTTTGATCCAATGTCTCTGCAACCAAGCTTTTGATAATAATTGAACAGCAGAAAGTTCAAAGCCAAGTTTTCTGCCAAAACTTGAGATATCTTTCTGTAAGTTCATGTTCACATATTCATTTGCTTAGTCAGACCACCAAGCAGAGATAGCATTCACATTCTCCTATTTGAAAAAACAAAAACAAACAAATAAACAAAACCAAACAAAACCTGAATAGGCCATTTGTCTGGAAATGTAGGCTAAGTTAGTACTCTAAAATAAGATCAGGTTCATGGGGTACCCAGGTGGCTCAGGCAGTTAAGTGGCTGACTCTTGGTTTTGGCTGAGGTCATGATCTCAAACCCCCAAACCCCCATCAGGCTTCAGGGTCTGGAACTTGGATAAGTGGAGTCTGCTTGTCCCTCACTCCCACCCTTCCCCCCTGCCCCTCTCCCCACTCATGCTCTCTTTCTCTGTGTCTTTCTCTAAAATAAAATCTTAGGAAAACAAAAATAAATAAAATAAAATCAGATCAGGTTAAGGTGTTCTATACAAATAATCTGGGCCTCCTGCAATGGATAATGGACAAACAGGTGAATAATAGCCCCCAAATTCCAAGTCATTAAACTGTTCTAGTAATATTTGTCTTGGAATTTCAGAAGCAGATTTTTCAGAAAAAAAATTTTTTTAAAGATTTTATTTATTTGACAGAGAGAAACACAGTTGGAGAGGGAACACAAGCAGAGGGAATGGTAGCGGGAGAAGCAGGCTCCCTGCTGAGCAAAGAGCCCGATGCGGGGCTTGGTCCCAGGACTCTGGGATCATGGCCTGAGCCAAAGGCAGACGCTTAACGACTGAGCCACCCAGGCGCTCCAGAAAAAAAATTTTTTTAAAGATTCTATTTATTTATTTGACAGAGAGAGAGAGATCACAAGTAGGCAGAGAGGTAGGCAGAGAGAGAGGGGGAAGCAAGCTCCCCGCTGAGCAGAGATCCCCATGTGGGGCTCAATCCCAGGACCCTGAGATCATGACCTGAGCTGAAGGCAGAAGCTTTAACCTACTGAGCCACCCAGGCGCCCCAGAAAAAAAATTTTTTTGATCATTAAAAATAACTACAGAATAGCTACCTTAAAGTTACAAACATCCTGGAAAACATTCTGACCAAATTAGTTGCAAAATTAACTCATAGGCAAGTGACTGATAGGAGCAACTACCAAACAGAATTGTTAGACATAAACCCATCATTTGATCAGCTTCATAAAAGATGGTAAAATGATCTTGTGGTTTACGATTGGGAGAGATTAAGTGGCAAGACTAGTTGCTGAATGAAGTCATTCTTGATAAGCATCAACTGCAATGTATCAACAGTTTGGGAGTGAAGGTCTCCCAGTTTACCAAAGGGTCCCCTCCACCCTGTGTGTCCACATGGAGTCTCAGCTTCACCCCCAAATGTGTCAAGGAGTATTCCCCAAATTAAAGGAGGAGTAAAGAGTTTATCCTTCTTGTTAACTGGGATGGGCAGCACCGCTCTGCTGGAGTGACCCCAGCAGTGGATCCACGAGAGATCCTGCACAGGCAGCCTTGAGCAAACCTTGGGATGGCAGTGCTTCCCAAAGGTCTACTTTTTCATAATTTTAAATTTTTTTTAAATACTGTGAAAATAGTGGGTTTTTTATTGTGTTCTGTAACCATAAAATACATCAGTAGTTTTTTATGCAGTGTTCCAAGATTTATTGTTTATGCAGCACACCCAGTGCTCCATGCAATCCGTCCCCTCCTTAAAACCCACTGTCAGTCTCACCCATCCCCCCACCACCTCAGATTGTTTCTCAGAGTCCACAGTCTCTCAAGGTTTGTCTCCCCCTCCAATTTCCCCCAACTCACTTTTCCTTTCCTTCTCCTAATGTCCTCCGTGTTATACCTTATGCTCCACAAGTAAGTGAAACCATATGATAATTGACTTTCTCTGCTTGAATTATTTCACTCAGCATAGTTCTAATTCTTTGAATGAGTTGTACTATGTAAAGAATTGCCTCTACACAGTGAAAGAGGGACTTGATGAAAGTTCAGAACCCTTTTCCTTAAATTGTAAGAAAATGGGGTCTTAACAAAAAAA
>CM053614.1:82215899-82240216 GCA_028646535.1 Procyon lotor
ATTATAAAGATGTGTTCATGCATGTCCTAGGGGTTGGGTCCCAGGCACTCATCAGATTCTGAACAGGGTTCATGGTCCCAAAAGCTCATCACTGTTAGAGAAAACACCACTATCACTCTTTGCTGATATAAAGATATAATTTGTCCAGCTTTGTACTGTTAAAAGTCTACCTTTGCCTTTATTGGAGTAAACACCCTAGTCTTTGGCAACCCTAGGTAAAGCTAAGAATGTTCTTAATGAAAGGAAACAGGTAGTAAACACCTAAGTAAGAGACGCAAATCTAGAAAAGAGATGAATCTAGGTATGAATATATCCAGTGAGCCTGATACAGGAGGACATGAAAATTAAATGAAGTCCCCCTAAAAACCTTTTTGTTTTTCTTCTGCAGCAGGATACAAATCTTGAGGTCCAGGGGATGAGAAACAAGGAGCTTGTTCAACTAAACAAACTAAACTAAACTAAACTAAAAAGTATTTACTCTTCCTAAAACAAAGCAAAATGAATTCATTGGTGAGGTCTTTCAAATGATTGAGGTTTAAATAAGTCAGATACAGTTTAAACATTCTAGAGCAAAAGGAAAGAAAAAAGCTTCTAAATAATTTTTCTTACCCACCAAAACACTGAAACCAGAACTGTCAAAAAAAAACCACTAAAGTAGAAAACTATAGGTCAATCTTACTGATGAATGTAAATATAAAATCCTCAAGTTAAATATTGGCAAATAGATTTCAAAAGTATTATTAAAATAAAATATTATACCCAGGTTGTAAAGTTGCCTCAATTTTCAGAAAAGTATTATTATACTAAACTATGTGAATAGAAAACCACATCATCCTCTCTATACATACAAAAAAAGCATCTGACATTTCTTTCTCTTAGTAATGCTTGTAATTTCAGAACAATGCTAAGCAATAGCAATATTACTAGAGGTATTAATAGTGATCTCTTTGTCTTGTTCTCAACTTTAATGAAACAATTTCTAGTGGTTCCCCAGAAAACATAGACAAGAAATGAAGATTCAATATTGGAAAGAGAAACGAAATTATCATCATTTATAAATGACCTAACTGTATTGGGCAAAATAATTGATTGAGACTCTTAGAAACAATAAATTATCTTTAATATATAAGAATTCATAGTTCTACTATAAGCAAAAAAAAGCCAATCAGAAAACATAATGGAAAAAAAGGGTTTTCATTTAAGATTAACCAAGAAAAATAAAATATCTTAATAATAAATGTGCGAGACCATGATCTCAAAGAGTTATCTGCACTCACATGTTCACTGCATCATTATTCACAATGGCCAAGATATGGAAGCAACCTAATTGTCTGTCAATGGATGAGTGGATGAAGATTATATGAGATAGACAGATAGATGATAGATAGATAGATAGATAGATAGATAGATAGATAGATAGATAGAAAGATAGACAGATGAATATTATTCAGACATGAGAAAAATAAAATCCTGCCATTTGTGAGAGCATAGATGGACCTCGAAGACATTGTGCTAGGAAAATGAGCCAGAAAGAAAGACAAATACTCTATGATTTCATATGTGAGATCTAAAAAGGCTGAACTCACATGATGTTATATGTCAATTATATCTCAATAAAAGTGGAAAAAATGCACAAGACCAATTTATTTTTTATTTTTCTAAAGATTGTATTTATTTATTTGATATAGAGCAAGAGAGTGAGAGAGAGAGCACGAGTGTGCATGAGAAGAGGCAAAGAGAGAGGGAGAAAAAGGCTCTCCACTGAGCAGGGAGCCCAATGCTGGACTCGACCCCAGGACCCTGAGTTAAGACAGACACTTAACTGACTGAGCCACCCAGGCACCCCTGTACAAGACCAATTTAATGAAAAATTTGGAACTATTGAAAGATATAAAAGATTTCAGTATATGCAAAGATGAACTGTGTCCCTATTTCAGAAGCAGTGTTTAAACTATACAAATTCCCTGTAAATTAATTTAAAATTCAACACAACTGAAATACTTAAAATACTTAAAATACTTAAAATACAAATAAGATGCCTTTGACAGCAAAGTAACCCTAGCTTCATCAGACCCAATATTTGAGAAAAGTTATAATAGTTTTGGGAAATGAAAATAATGAGGAAAGACTAGCTTGCCAGGAATTAAAATAGGCTATGAAGCTATAATAATTAAAATTGTTAATGAAGAAAGATACTAATAGAACAATGGAAAAGAAGAGAGTAAGAAAATAAACCTGAGGATATTGAGAACTTTAATTAACAGTTAAGGTAATATTTAAAATCAGTGTGGGAAAGAGAGATTTTACCATATGTGGTATTATGACAGCTAAACAAACTACTGAAAAATATGTATACATCAAACCCTCTTATTATTCCTAATTCCTTATGTACAAATGGACAGTTTTCACTACTTAAAAAACTTAAAAATTCTAGTTAAAAAAGCACTTACAATTTAAAATCTTGGAGAAGAATAGTTCTTTCTAATCAGAACACAAAGCCTAAGACCATGAAGGAAAAGTAGGAATAAATTGTATTAGGTACATTAAAAAAATCTGAATGGAAAAAAACTCTAAGAAGTAAAAAAATGGAAAACAAAAAGAAGAAACATAAAAAATCAGGCAAAAAGCTAACTTCTTTAATTTACATATAACTCATTTATATTGTTTAAAGAAAAGAAAAACCATTTTAGAAATAGGCAAAGAACCTGAAGTCAGTTTTTAGGGGAAAAAAGTACAATCACCAATAAAAAGATGCTCCACATAAAAAGATGCTCCACATAAAAAGATGTTCCATCACAAGAATGTAAAGACAACCACACTGGGAAAAAATATTTGGAAAAGATATATCTGATAAGGGACTGTTATGCACAATATAAAAAGAACTCTTAAAATCAGCAATAAGAAAATGAACAACCCAATTTAAAAATGAGCAAACAATCTGAACAGACACTTGACCAAAGAAGATATACAGATGGCAAATATGTACAGGAAAAAAAAAAGCTCCACATCATATAACAAGAGGGAAATGCAAATTAAAACAAGGAGATTCCACTACATACCTATTAGAGTGGCTAAAATCCAGACACTGCCAACACTGCATGCTGACAAGGATGTGGAGCAACAAGAATGCTCATTCACTGTTGGTGGGAGTGCCAAATGGTACAGCCAATTTGGAAGACAGGTTGCTAGTTTCATACAAACCCAAACATACTCTTAGTATATGATCTAGTGATCACACTCTGCAGTGTTTATCCAAAAAGTTGAAAATTTAAGTCCATACAAAAACCTACACACAGATGTTTATAGCAGCTTTATTCATAATTGCCAAAACTTGGAAGCAACCATGATGTCTTTCATAAGGTGCGTGGATAAATAAACTATGGTACATCCAGACCATAGAATATTATTATGAGCTATCAAGCTATGGAAAGACATAGGGGAATCTTAAATGCATATTGCTAAGTCAAAGAAGCCAATCTATAAATGTTACATCTTGTAGGATTCCAAATATATGACATTCTGGAAAAAGCAAAACCATACAGTAAAAAGATGAGTCATTACCAGGGGTTGTTGGAAAGGAAGGTTGAACAAGAAGGGCCCAGAGAATTTGAAGGCAGTGAAACTATTCTATATGATAACTATAATGGTGGATGTATACATGTTATTATACACTTGTTCAAACCCACTAAACATACAATACCAAGAGTGAGCCTCAGTGTGAACCAGGGACTTTGGGTGATAATGATGGAAGCGCGTAAATTCATACATTGTAACAAAGATGGAAGATGTTGATGATGGTGGAGGCTATGTCTGTGTGTAGGGGCGGGGAGTTTATGAGAGCTCTCTGTACTTTCTACTTGGGTTTCCTGTGAACCTAAAACTGCTCTTAAAGAAAAATAAAGTCAATTAAAAAAGAGATGCTCCAGTCAGAAAGCAAATATAACATGATCCAAAACAACATTGTATCTTTGAAACTTTGAAAGAACATTAATGACTTTATGTAAGAAATGACAGAAGATAATGGGTCATTCATCTTTATTTTTTATTATGTTATATTAGTCACCATACAGTAGTATAATGTTAGTTTTTGATGCAGTGTTCCAAGATTCATTGTTTACATATAACACCCAGTGCTCCATGCAATACATGAATGGGGCATCATTAAACTGGCCCAGATCCCTGACTTGGGCTATAGGAAAGGAAATCAGTGAGTTAGAAGACAAACTAAGAAAATTCACATGAAACCCAGTGGAAATAAGAAATGAAGGGGAGCCTGGGTGGCTCAGTCATTAAGCGTCTGCCTTCGGCTCAGGTCATGATCCCAAGGTCCTGGAATCAAGCCCCACATCAGGCTCCCTGCTCGGCGGAAAGCCTCTCTCTGCTTCCCTCTGCTCTGCTCTGATTCCCTCTGCTCGTGTTCCCTCTCTTGCTGTGTTTCTCTCTGTCAAATAAATAAAATCTTTTAAAAAATAAAAATAAAAAATAAATGAAAATAGAGAAAGAATAAAAAAGATCTAGAGATCAAATCTAGGGACCGTAGGAATTTTTTTTAAAAAGCATTACCAATGAAATAAAAGATAAAAACCTTTTCTGATCTTAAAAAAAATACACTTTAGACTAAATGTTAAAAATCCTAGGGGTGCCTGGATGGCTCAGTCGTTAAGCGTCTGCCTTCGGCTCAGGTCATGATCCCAGGGTCCTGGGATCGAGCCCCGCATCGGGCTCCCTGCTCGACAGGAAGCCTGCTTCTCCCGCTACCATTCCCTCTGCTTGTGTTCCCTCTCTCGCTGTGTTTCTCTCTGTCAAATAAATAAAATCTTTAAAAAAAAATCCTAATCATATTTCAGATATCTGAATTTACATAGTAAAATACATATATATTTTCATGGTAAAAAATTTAGTAAGCACATAAATAAGAAGGAAAAATGATAAACCAACATGCAGCAAGCCTCTGGAACAATATATGGAAGAATTTTCAAACTGAAGAATCCTATAAACAAGCAGGAGAAACTTTCAAGATACTTGGAAAAAACAAAACCCAAGAAACTTTGAATGTTCCCTGCACAGCACTAAAGGTGGCAAGATGATTATTAAAGGAAACATTCTGTTTTCTACTGTATCAACTGTCAAAGATATGTGAAGACAATGGAAGACAGATATTCTCAAGAATATAAGAATATAGAAATTGTCCACACATCAAAGACACAATCCCAGGTCTGAGAAAATTGTGAATGAAAGTGAGTAAGGAAGCTAATTAGCTATAAAATGATAAGATTATGCAGAGTGAAATAAGTCAAGTGGAGAGAGCCAATTATCTTATGGTCTCACTTACATGTGGAGCATAAGGAAAAACATGGAGGGCATTGTGAGAAAGAAGGGAAAGGGGAATGGGGGAAATCAGAGGGGGAGATGAACCATGAGAGACTGTGGACTCTGAGCAACAAACTGAAGGTTTTGGAGGGGGGGGGGTGAGGGGTTGGGTGAGCCTGGTGGTGGGTATTGAGGAGGGCACGTATTGCATGGAGCACTGGGTGTGGTGCATGAACAATTAATCTTGTAACACTGAAAAAATAAACATATATGAAAAAAATAATAAAAAATAAATAAAAATAAAAAAGGAAAAAGGAAAAAAATGATAAGCAAAATAATTGTGAGGAAAATTATTGTTTTATTATTCAAATATATATTGTGTGATTCATTGCACGAATAGGTTGAACAAAAAATATTTTAAATTTAACAATCAAAAAAGCACTCTTAAAAACTCTCTTTTTTAAGATTTTATTTATTTATTTGAGAGAGAAAGAAAATGAGCAAGAGAGAGAGCAGAAGTGGAGGGAGAGGCAGAGGGAAAGGGAGAAGCAGACTACCTGCTGAGCAAGGGCCCTGATTTGGGACTCGATCCCAGGACCCTGGGATCATGACCTGAAGTAAAGGCAGACACTTAACCAACCGAGCCACCCAGGTGCCCCTTAAAAACTCTTAAAAAAAAAAACCCTCAGTATCAAGAGTTGCCCTGGTAAGGAATACGTGTTTAAACCAAAAAGTGAGTGTCATACCTTTTGAGGCCTAGCAGGACTTCAGTGGGGCCTTTAGCCACCACAAACCTGGCAAGGGCAGGTATCCACAGTAGGTAGTTTGTGCACATAGGTCTGATCTGATAATGTTGAAAATGTAGGTTTGTGTGTTGAATCCCCTGAAGTATTCTTTATATGTCAACAAGCTTCACTTCTATTCCTGAGCAGCAATAAGGACTAACATGGTGACTATTAGTGGGCAGGGCTGCCATAACAAAATGCCGCAGATGGCATGGCTTAAACAACAGACATTTATTTTCTCTCTTCTAGCCTTCTGAAGGCTAAACATCCTAGAGCAAGGTCTTGGCAGAGTTAGTTTCTTCTGAGGCCTCTCTTTATGGCTTGCAGATGGCCTCCTCCTCCTGAGTCCTCCTCACCTGGCGTTTTTTCTGTATACATGATGTAGCTTCCTCTTTTTATAAAGATGCCAGTCTGATTTGATTAAGGTCCTGCCCTAAAGACTTCCTTTAACCTTAATTACCTCTTTGAAGGCTCTATCTCCAAATATAGTTACATTAGGACTTAAGAATTTGGGGGGACCTAAATCAGTTTATAACAGAGACCCACACTGTCTCCTTGGGCTCACTTGACAAAGTATACTCTAGCTGTGTGTTGTGTGCCTGTGTTCCAGGATAACTCATACAGCTAGCTCACTATCCACCATTGTACATAATCTATAATGTATATATTTATATAAATACATATGATCACATAAGTATATCATTAGATATTTAATATATATTAAAATGTAAGGATTTTAGTGTAATTTTCTGTGACTCTATAATGAAACAACACTGGATAATGCTGATCTTAGATCACCATTCCTGTCTCCTTGGCCATATAAATACAGATACAGATGTAGATGTAGGTATAAATATAGATATACATATATATGCATATATATAACTATATATGAAATTTTCTTTTGTTATTTACATCATATATCACAACACTTAGCCATGAAACACTAGAAGATTTTAAAATCAAAATTGGGAGACCTTAGTTTTGTCTAGTCCCAGGAATTCAGCTAGACAGCTATTAAATCATTCTGAACACCGGTGAACTCAATCGGAGATCTAAGAAAAAGAAGAGCTATAACTACCAATAGAAAATCAACCACCTTCTGCAAGAATGACAAGACAGAAAAACTCACCTGGCAGTACTGACTGCCAGGGACCTAATCAGTATGGATATAAGTAAGATGTTGGAACTGAGTTCAGAATAACAATTATAAAGGTACTAGCTAGACTTGAAAAACCATAGAAGACATTGGAGAATCCTTTTCTGGAGAAAGAGAAGAACTAAAATCTAATCAAGTCTAAATCAAAAAGGCTATTAATGAACCAGGAGAGACTGTGGACTCTGAGCAACAAACTGAGGGTTTTGGAGGGGAAGGAGGTGGGGGGTTGGCTGAGCCTGGTGGTGGGTGTTGAGGAGGGCACATATTGCATGGAGCACCAGGTGTGTTCATGTTCATGAACAATGAATCTTGGAACACTGAAAAAATAAAATTAAATTAATTTTAAAAATAATAAAACATTGAAAATTGGGGAAAAAAGGCTATTAATGAGATGTAATAAAAAATAGAAGCTCTAACTGCTAGGATAAATGAGGCAGAAGAGATAATTAGTGGTACAGAAGACAAGAAGCTGAGAAAAGAACCTGAGAAAAAGGGAGGTAAATAACTACTGGATCATAAGGGAAGAATTCAAGAGATAAGTGATACCATAAAGTGAAACAATATTAGAATAATTGGAATCCCAGAAGAAGAGGAAAGAGGGAGAGGAGCAGAAGGTATATTGGAGCAAATTATAACAGAGAACTTTCTTAATCTGGGGAAGGAAACAGGCATTCAAGTCCAGGAGGCACAGAGAACCCCCCTCAAAATCAATAAAAATGGGTCAATACTCCAACATATATTAGTGAAGCTTGCAAATTTCAGAGACAAAAAGAAAATCTGAAAGCAGATGAGATAAGAGGCCCAAAACCTACAAGAGTAGAAAATTAGACTGGCAGCAGACCTATCCACTGAGACCTGGCAGATCAGAAAGGACTGGCGTAATATATTCGGGGGCTAAAAGAGAAAAAAATATGCAGCCAAGAAAATGTTATCCATGGAGCACCTGGGTGGCTCAGTGTGTTAAAACCTCTGCCTTTGGCTCAGGTCATGATCTCAGGGTCCTGGGATCAAGCCCCACATTGGGTTCTCTGCTCAGCAGGGAGGTGCTTCCCCCTCTCTCTGCCTCCCTCTCTGCCTGCTTGTGATCTCTCTCTCTCTCTCTCTCTCTCTGTCAAATAAATAAATATAATCTATTAAAAAAAAAAAAGAAAGAAAATGTTATCCAGCAAGGATGTATTCAAAATAGGAGAGATTAAAATAAAAAAGAAATTGTTATCATTAAACAGCCCTGCAAGAAATATTAAAGGGAATCCTTTAAGTGAAGAGAGAGCCCAAAGGTAACATAGACCAGGAGGGAACAGAGACAATCTACAGAAACTTTACAGGCAATACAATGGCACCAAATTCTTATCTTTCAATAGTTACTCTGAATGTAAATGGACTAAATGCCCCAATCACACAGGGTATCAGATTGGATGAAAAAGCAAGACCCATCAATATGCTCTCTGCAAGAGACTCATTTTAGATGCAAAGACACCTCCAGATTGACAGTGATGGGGTGGAAAACCATTTATCATGCCAATGGATATCAAAACAATGCTGGGGTTACAATCCTTCTCTCAGTCAAATTAGGTTTTAAACCAAAGACTGTAATAAAAGAGTAGGAAGGACACTATATCATACTTAAAAATTCTGTCCAACAAGATCTAACAATTATAAATATTTATGCCACTAACAAGGAAGCAGCCAATTATATAAACCAATTAATAATCAAATTAAAGAAACATATTGATAGTAATACATTAAAAATAGGGGACTTTAACACCCCACTCATTCCAAAGGACAGATCATCTAAGCAGAAGATCAACAAAGAAGCAAGAGCTTTGAATGACACACTGGACGAGATAGACTTCAAGATATATTCAGAGCACTCCACCCTAAAGCAACAGAATACACATTCTTCTTTAGTGCACATGGAACAATCTCCATACGAGATCACAAATTGGGTCAAAAATCAAGTCTCAGCTGATACCAAAATTGGGTATGCATTGGGATCATTCTCTGCATATAATCAGACCACAATGGTTTGAAAGGCAGCTATGCTCACCACTATACCACCAATGCACCATAATGGTTTGAAACTTGAACTCAAACGTGAGGAAATTTGGAAGGAACTCAAATACATGGAAACTAAAGAGCATCCTACTAAAGAATGAATGAGTTAACCAGGAAATTAAAGGAGAATTTTAAAAATTCATGGAAACAAATGAAAATGAAAACACCACTTTTCAAAACCTTTGGGATGCAGCAAAGGTGATACTAAGAAGGAAGTATGTAGCAATACAATCCTTTCTCAAGAAACAAGAAAAGTCTCAAATGTACAACTTAACCTTATACCTAACAGAGCTGGAGAAAGAAAAGCAAATAAAGCCTAAACCAAGCAGGAGAAGAGAATTAATAAAGATTAGAGCAGAAATCAATGAAATAGAAACCAAAAGAACATTAGAAGAGATCAAGGAAACTAGGAGGTTCTTTGAAAGAATTAATAAGATTGATAAAGCCCTGACCAGACTTATCAAAAAGAAAAGAGAGAGGACCCAAATAAATAAAATCATGAATGAAAGAGGAGAGTTCACAACCAACACCAAATAAATACAAACAATTATAAGAACATATTACAAGCAACTATATGCCAACAAATTAGGCAATTTGGAAGAAATAGATGCATTCTCAGAAACATAAAAGTACCAAAGCTGAAACAGGAAGAAATAGAAAACCTGAACGGACCCATTACCCGCAAGAAAACTGAAGCAGTCATCAAAAATCTCCCAACAAAGAAGAGTCCCAGGCCGGATGGCTTCCCAGGAGAATTCTGCCAAACATTTAAAGAACTATTACCCGTTCTTCTGAAACTGTTTCAAAAAATAGAAATGGAAGGGAAACTTCCCAACTCATTTTATGAGGCCAGCATTACCTTGATCTTGAAACCAGACAAAGACCCCACCAAAAAGGAAAATTAGATATATCCTTGATGAACATGGATACCAAAATCCTCACCAAGATACTAGCCAACAGGATCCAACAGTATATTAAAAGGATTATTCACTATGACCAAGTGGGATTTATTCCTGGGCTGCAAGGATTAACATCTACAAATCAATCAATGTGATACTCTACATTAATAGAAGAAAGGACAAGAACCATATGATCCTCTCAATATATGCAAAAGAAGCATTTGACAAAATACAGCATCCTTTCTTGATTAAAACTCTCCACAGTGTAGGGATAAAAGAAATATACCTCACTATCATAAAAACCATCTATGAAAAGCCCTCAGAGAATATCATTCTCAATGGGGGAAAACTGAGAGCTTTTACCATAAGGTCAGGAACATGACAAGGATGACCTCTCTCACCACTCTTGTTCAATATAGTACTAGAAGTCCTAGCCTCAGCAATCAGACAACAAAAATAAAAGGGATTCAAATTGGAAAAGAAGAAACCAAGCTCTCACTCTTTGCAGATGACATGATACTTTATGTGGAAAACCCAAAAGTCTCCACTCCAAAATTGCTAGAACTCATAAGAATTTAGCAAAACGGCAGGATATAAAATCAATGCACTGAACTCAGTTGCGTTTCTACACACTAACAATGAGACAAAAGAAAGAGAAATTAAGGAGTCGATCCCATTTTATAATTGCACCAAAAATCATAAAATCACCTAGGAATAAGCCTAACGAAAGAGGCAAAGGATCTGTGCTCAGAAAACTATAGAATACTCATAAAAGAAATTGAGGAAGACACAAAGAAGTGGAAACACATTCCATAGATTGGAAGAACAAATATTGTTAAAATGTCTATGCTACCCAGAGCAGTCTATAAATTCAATGCAATCTCTATCAAAATACCATTGACATTTTTCATAGAATTGGAACAAATAGTCCTAAAATGTATATGGAACCAGAAAAGATCCCAAATAGACAAGGGAATGTTTAAAAGAAAACCAAAGCTGGTGGTATCACAATGCCAGACTTCAAGCTATATTACAAGGTGTAATCATTGAGACAGTATGGTACTGGCACAAAAACAGACCCATAGATCGATGGAACAGAATAGAGAACCAAAAAATGGACTCTCAACTCTATGGTCAACTAATCTTAGATAAACAGGAAAGAATATCCAATGGGAAAAGGACAGTTTCTTCAATAAATGTTGTGGGGAAAATTGGACAGCCTAATGCATTTAAGGCACCATGGCTGACTGGGGAGCCAGGGCCAACACTTGTGGATCTGGCATCCTCCCAAGTGCCGTCTCATTAGAGTTTCAAAAAGTCAGAATCAAATCCTTGCATTTTAATGCACAGAGGTAATTGCTTTTTGTTTTTTGGAGTTTTCCTATGTTACTTTTGACAAAGGTGTCAGAAACCCTAAAATTAATAGTCTTCAGGCATGTTGCTGTGGTATAAAGGCCCTTATCTGTGTTTCCACCAAAGTGAAATCATAATCATCAGGCAGCCCTGGGATCTAAAGTGGAAGTCCGATCCTCTGGATTTTCTTATACCTCTCCCAGGGCTGTGGGTAATTTATCCTCCCACATTCTTGACTGCAACCATTTTTTATGAAAAATGGCTACTCTGTCTGCATTTCAGAGGAGGTCAATAGAACCTTAGCATTAATGCTTTGGTGTATGGGTATGTTTATTTACATACATCCAAATAGATGCATTTCTCTATAGTCACTAACAGGTTATTGTGGAGAGTTCCTTGAGTTTAACTGGAGGCAATTTAATTTTACTGGCCAAGTATACAGGATATGCATATTATACTTTCAGATTAAAAAAAAATCATCCTTGCTAAAAGTTGCCAACATTAACCTAGGTTTTTGTTTTGTTTTTTTTTTTTAATCTAGCTATTTGAAATCATTATTCTTTCTCTTTCAAGACCCTCTTTACCAGTGTCTAACTCTCTTTGGCTTGCCTTTTCTCAAGGACTGAAAGAGCTAATATAAGGTGATTTTGTTCTCCTAGGTGCACAGTAACTAACTATTGGGTGAGGAAAAAGGGGACTTCTCAGGAGGAAGTTTATTCAAGAGCAAGAGAATCTGACTTTTCAAAGAGCTACTCTATCACCTGGAACAATCATATGATTTATGGGTGGTGTGCTCCCAGATAACCTGTCTTAGGAAGATTCTGCATTGTTCTCTCAGACATTCCAGTGGTGCATGATGAAGCACTTTGAACTAAAAAGGACATATGAGCAACATACATCCCAGGTATAGGACATGGGGGGCCAATTATTGCTTCTGGGTGTGCGTGTCTGTCTGTGTGTTTGTGTGTGCGTGTGCTTGTGTCTGTGCACGTGTGCATGTGTAGGCATACACCTTGTTAGGCTAATAGGAGTAGGAAGTTAAGAACATACTGATGAACAATTAATCTTGTAACACTGAAAAAATAAAATAAAAGTATTTGGGGGGAAAATCAGGGAGATTGTTATACACTTATTCAAATCATCAAAATAGATTTTTACAAAATTTTACAGTATGTTGTAAATACATCTGGTATTTTATTTTTAGAAAAGAAAATTTATGTGAATCTACTTTGGACACTTGTGTTTGAAATAACGAAAAGAAATTCATGTATAATAGACTCAGTGTTAAGATGGCTCCATCACATGGATCCTGAAACAAACTGCAGCGTTACTGATTCTTGCCCATCAATAAAGATTCTATTTCCAGACATTAAAAAAAAAGAACATACTGAAGGCAAACAGAATTGGATTCAAATCCCTGCTCTCTGACCTACTAACTGTATGCTTAGTAGGGAAGCTGGGAATAAGATACCCAACCCCAACAGTTGTATGGGCATTTTTTGTTTTACTCCTTCATATACTTAGTTCCCACTCTTAAATCTTTTTTTTTTTAAGATTTTGTTTATTTATTTGACACACAGAGAGAGAGATCACAAGTAGGCAGAGAGGCAGGCAGAGAGAGAAGGGGAAGCAGGCTCCCCGCTGAGCAGAGAGCCCATTGCGGGGCTTGATCCCAGGACCCTGAGATCATGACCTAAGCCGAAGGCAGAGGCTTTAACCCACTAAGCCACTCAGGCACCCCCCCAGTCTTGAAATCTTTAAAACAATAATACAGGGGGAATATGGAATAAGGAAACAGATAATACCATTTTGTCACATTTTTTCTTCTTAGTTGGGTTGTACAAATTAAAATTGGCCTGATGGTTTCCTCATTCATTGCCAAATATTAAAGAAAATATCCAATTACCCTGTATTTCCCAAACAATATGCAGGGGTGTAAAAAAACTGAGATGGGTTCAAACTCCTGGTCAGCAGAGTTATTCATGCAGAGTCAGGGCCCAGAACTGGGCATTATGCACGGAGATAATGCACAGGATCCAGGGTTTGTCTTCTCTGGGTTTCTAAGTCCATATATCAGCATGGAGAAAAGTCAGTGGCCACTGTTCTTATCATCCAGAGTCGTACTATGATATGGGGCTGAAAGATAATTCTGTTGTTATTCCTGATGATATGATAGTTTCCCTATCACACAAAAGAAACCTCTGTCCCACACTCTGACTTCTCAGTTCCTGACACCAATCTACTCCAGCCATGGACTTCCATGGTTCTGCTCCACACCTTCATACCACCAGTGATAGCATCACTCCCAAATTCTCAGTTTCAAGGGTACATGACCCTTGGGCCATCCTCTCCCTACTTCACAGCCCACTTCCCCACCCTGCCTATTGCACCCATGTTTTCTGCTCCCTCCTTGGCTAAGATTCTACCATATATCACTGTAATCTTTTGCTTGTGCCTTTTATCGCTATGTCACGGTCACCTGGCAAAACCCAGCCCTGGTTAAACCTAATTCCATCTACTCTTTACTTCTAGGCAGCAGAAGAGAAGAGTCTTCCATTAGTTTCAGTCCATTAGTTTCAACCACAGGGGCCCTGTAGCACTCCCCAGAAGACTCTGCCTTTCCCACACTTAGAGAAGGCTATTTCACATTTTCTTCTTTTCTTTTCCCTCAAACCTCAACATTCCTTCACTGTCAGTTGATGACCTCCCTTCCTTTACTGAGAAAATGGAGGCAATCAGAACACAACCAGTTTGCACTCCCACTACCTGGTCTACTAGCCTGCCTGCATGTGGGCAATGCCCCCTCCTGTTGTTGCTATCAGGTCAGCCTCTCCATGTGTGCAGCATCCCACCCCATCTTGCCCTCTAAGAAACTCTGATCCTGAAAATAGTATCTGTCTCCTGTATAATCAGTTCTCTCCTCTACTGGACCTTACCCAAGCCATCATATGACATTCCTGCTCAAAACTGGCTTTTTCCCAAACAACATTCTTGCCCTTGCCTTCAAGTCCTAGATGGTCTACCATTAGAAGATCAGCCTACTGCCGCCTCCTTGTTTTCAATTTAATTCTGGCCTCACTGGTTGTTTTTCTGACTCTTGGATATAGCAAGCTGGTCTGTCCTCAGGGCCTTTTGCACTTTATATTTCTTTGCTTGGAACATTTCCCCAGATATCTAAATGGCATATTATCTCTCCATTTAGGATTTTTCTCAACATCACCTCCTCAAAGCAAGTTTCTGTAACCACCCAAAGTAAAATATTTGCTCCCTACACACCTCCAAGCTTTGTTGTGGTTTGAGTTATAATTTGTCTGTGTTTGCTCCCCTGTCAGAGTGTAACCTCTACGGTCATGAAGGCACCTGTCTGTACTATTCAGAGCTGTTTCCCAGCACCATCTAGAACAATATCTGGCATGTAAGAGACCCTTCATAAAACATTAGTACCCAGTAGGCTTGGGGCCAGCCCTGGCTCAGGCACTTAACTTGGTGGCCTTGGACAAGTTTTTCAACTTCTTTAAGACTCAATTCCTGAGTCTACAATGATATTGGTAAGTGATAAAAATAGGACCCACTTCACAGGACGGTTGAAAGGTTGTCTGAGGTTGAAATGGTGACTTTGATGCTTTCAGCGCTAGTTTATCAGGTAATGTGGAGACAGTAAGAATTCATATTATGATGAGCATGAGCTAATCCTATAACTGTTTCTCTCTGGGACTGCCCCAGCTTTCTGGTTGCAAAATACATAGACTTCAGTATCAGTGGAATATAGAGAAGCTAGACGCACATTTGGATGATATACAGAAAGTTTAACAATGCCAAAAATAATGAGTACCTGTAGGCAAGGCTTTAATTCTTTCACTAAAGATGTTTTCTTCAAAGGAATTTACTGGTCCTAGAATAGTACCTGTGAGATGGATGGATGGATGGATGGATGGATGGATGGATGGATGGATGGAGGGATGGAGGGATGGATGGATGGAGAATAGTTCAAAATGATGGCTGAATTGTGGGTTTTATTTTCACAAGTATTTGTAAGAAAAGAACTATAATTCATCACATGATCCAGCAAACTGTCGGCAGGAGGAGGCCCCCAATGCATCTGGAGAGCAGGAAGCTGCTGCTTGGCCCTGTGGTGCCTGGGGACCAACAGCAAGCCCATCCGTGGACTTTAGCAGGCTCTTCCTAGTTTCTTTTGGAAAACGAGTCCCTGTGGCATGTCATTCGACAAAAGACATTATGCTAGAGAGAGACAGACACACTTGTTTGCCCAAACATAAATATATTTTTACATGGGAATGCATCCTAGAAACGTTAGAGCAAGTTAGAAAGGGGGAAATGGTTTGTGTGGAAGCAAAATCATTTTATAGGTATCTTTTCAGGAACATCTTCGATTTGGTGAGGAGTAAATACTGTCACAGTTTCACCAAACACTGAAATGAACCCTGCCCATCCTTCCCTGGGTGATCCCTGACTTTGCTGGTCTGCTCAGTCAGAGGGAGTGGATGGTGACAAAGAACTCTGTGCAGAATGTGGTCCTTTTCTTTCATTCAGCAGACTTTGGACTCAAAGGCAAAATTAAAGCAGTGTCTTTTTCCCCTCCAACCTCATAGATTTAGATGCAAAGACCTAACTATTGGTGCACTTGCCTTCTTAGCTACTGGTAGTGGTAAAGTACAAAACCCAGGTCTGAAAGGACAATAGATTTGAGGAGTTTCATAATCTGTTAGAACGAGATTCTAAATTCCAGGAGAATACAAAGACAGAGGTTCAGTACAGGGCTCCTCTCTTTCCCTGAGCACTCTCACTTACCACTTAATGGAGCAAAGCTCCCTCCTCCCCATTCCCCTACCACACTGTCAGGACCCTAATCATGCTTGACCTGGACCATTGCAGCTGCCTCAGTGTTGTGCCTTCTGACCTCTGGTTCTCAGCTTGAGGTGCAGCCTAGACTTACTTAGGAAGCTTTTAGGATGGATGTCCTTGCCACACCCAGAGGGTCCACCTCCTCGGGTCTGGAGATCCTTGATGTAGGTACAGAAATGCCCTGCACGTCTGCCTCCGGGCTATGACCATGGGAGCCTTCAGAGCACAGTCTAAGCATTGAATTCCTGTCACCAAGCTTCTACAATGAGTATGTCTTCCTTTCTGAAGTGAATTAGATTGTTTAAACACAAAGTTGTTTACCAAAAAATAAAACCAAACATTCAGTGGCTCTCTCGCCTATAGGTAAAAGTCAAGTTCCTAAACATATACCACAATAAAAAAGAAATAAAAATAAAGCATAAATATATTTAAATGTCCCAAACATGGCAACACCAGCCTCCACTTCCTGACCCCTGCAGAGTCTCAGGGTCACCATGCTTTCCAGCTCAGGGATGTGGCAGTGCTGGCAGCTCCCGGAGCACCAGACTAGTCTGCATCACTTTGCCTTTGCTATGGCAGTTCTCTCTGCCTACAACCTCCTTCCTCCCCTTCTTTGCCTGGTTCATTCTACCACATCCAGTGATACCCAGTTCAGGAGTATTCAGCCTCCAGAGCAAACCTGGGCCATACCTCCAACTGCACAGTATTGAAGCAATCCATTGCCTGTCAGAAGATCAGCTCCTTAATGGAAGATGCCAAGTGCCCCATGGCACTCAAAGGCACAGGAGAGAGATTGGGGGTGAATCCCCCTGGCCCTGCCTCTCCAACTGCTATTCTTTCCCTCATGTACTTTTCTGGCACCTTTCCCTGACTTCTTTCCCCTGGCTTTCAGAGTATACTCTGGCATGGTTTGGCTTTAGTACAAGTGTGGTCTATCTGTGCATAAAGCATACAAAATTGTTGCAGATATAGGAGGAACACAGGGTCATGAAAGCATTGTTACTTATGGGGAGGTTACCATTCAAAGAGACTAGAGAGGTAAGTTTTATACATTTATACATACGTACATATACACATGTACATACATATACATATTTATAATATCCAACATGTTATTCTATATGCTATATGATGTATAAGATACACTATATGTGTATAAGATACACATATATTTTCAAAAATTTGAGAAACATAGAAAAAAATCATTTTCAGATAGCAAGTCACTTATATTTCCAAATGATACAGTTAATATATTTGTCTTTACCCTCCAAACACCTTCCCAGGTGTTTTAAATTTAAAGCAGTGGCTCCAGTTGTTAATCATGAACTGTCAATTTCTTGCCCCTACCAAGTGTTGTAAGAGTCTGGAAACACAGGGAAAATTGTGTGTGTGTGTGTGTGTGTGTGTGTGTGTGTACATGCACATGCCCTGCCTTGCTCCAAAGAGGATTTCAGGCTACTTACAGTATACACAAACAGTGAAGGGTGGGGCTCCTGGGTCAGGTGCGTGTGCTCATGACCATGGTGGGCACGTCTTTTACAAGAGCTGTGGTGGGGGCTAACGGCTCTGTGTTCAAGTCGTTCTTGCTAACAGAGCAACAAGTCCAATTATACAGTTCGTGGTTTACCAGGGGATGAAAACTGGCCACAGTTGCTCAGGAGAAGTACATCTGTTGGTTCTAAGAAAGGGCAGATGTTTTTCACAAGGCAAAAAGACTGTGTTGAAAATGAGCTCTGGCTCATAAAGAAAATAGAGTGAAGAAGGTTGTATTCATCTTCTATTGTTGTGTAACAAATTACCACAAAGCTAGCAGCTTAAAACAGCACATATTAGCTCCCATTCTGTAGGTCAGAAGTCTAGCACGCGATGGCTGCATTGTCTGCTCAGTGGATTGCAGGTAAATACAAAATCTAGGCATCAGCCAGGCTGAGTTCTCGTCTGAGAGTTCCAGGGGAAATTCTGCTCTCAAGCTCAGTTTTGTTGAAAGAATTCAGTTCCTCATGGTTATAGTTCCTGTTTCCTTGGTGGCTTTTCAAGCTAGCAATAGTGCGTCAAATCCTTCTCATTTTGAAACTCTGACCCTATCACTTCTCAGCCTTTTGGCTAAGATCAAGTGAAACTATGACTCTTTCTCTCTCTCTGGTCTCTAGGCCCAAATTAAAAGGCTCATGTGATTAGATTAGATGCACCATATTATCTCCATCTCTCAAAGTCAACTGTGACATATCCCATCACCTAATCAGTCCCTGGGATTATGCAGGGCTGGTATAACAGGGATAAGAAACTTTGGGGCCCCTGGAAATTCTTTTCTGGCCCAAGGAAACCCTTAGGCCCCTTCTTTCCTGCCACAAGGCTTAAAGGGCCCCTTCAGACCTCCTAGTATTGGGGGTTTAAAGATGGGGGAGGAAAGAGATAACCCAAGCCAACTCAACCCGGAGTTCCTAACTACCCACATTATGTAGATGTTCACTCCCAGAAATGCACATGGTCTCTGAAGAAACAGTGCTGCCATCCTTCCTTTCCCATGAGCAGCCAAGTACTTGCCCTAAGTCCAGCCTTATCAAACAAAGTAACCAGGGAGATACTCCGAACTCCCTATAGGCTTCCCTTATCTTCCAATGGAACCCTTCCAGAAGTTCTGCCCACCACCACCTCCCTGCCTGCTGCAGCTCTGTGACCCCTAATCTCAACCTGACCCTTCATTGCAGACCCATGTTCCCTCAGATCAGCTCCACAATAAGGGAGATGTGCTCATCCGCTATCTGGGCCAACTGAAGAGCGTAAAAGCTAACGTAAGCTTACTGCACAGTTGCTTCTATTTTTTTATTTCATGAAGGCCAGGTGTTATTTACAAAATGATTAAAATAGCAGCTTGACATGAATTTGTTGGAAAACTGAAGATAGAAAAATATGGATGAGATTTCAAGTACATTAAATCAATCCAGATGAGTGTGGCATAGCAGACAATGCATTTGTTGGCCTGAGGTGTGGATTTATAAGAGAGTCTGGATGAGCAGAAAATGGACCCAGACATATAGAAGGCCTGGAGACAGCTTTCAGACTACCTTTTGGTCACATCTGTTTTTCACAGCCAGCCAAGCAGGTCCCTTGATTGACCTCTTTAGGCTTCATGTTCTTCATTGAAGAGTAAAGAATCAAATATTAGATAACCCACTAACATAATACGTAATAAAAAGTCAGAGGCTCAAAAACTAGTTACAGTATAAATAACAGCACTGGCTTAATTGAGAACACTTACTGTGTGCCAGACTTTGTGCCGAGTGTTTTATGTGCACCACCTCCTTCGGGTCTCAGGAGAACTCTGATAGTAGGTGTTGTTCTGGCCTCCATTTGATAGGAAGGGAAACTGAGAATCAGAGGAGTTGACTGTCTTGCCCTGGGCCACACACTGAAGAGAAGCTGGCACAGAAGGGTGCACAGACTCTGGCTTGAGCTGTCAATACCCAATAGAACACCTGCTTATCACAACGTCCATAAATTTTTTTGTTAAATACCAGAGCAAGAAACAAACTGTGGGAGTGATGTCATTAAGGTGGTGGTATAGGAGATTCCAGCTTCTATCACCCCACAAAGATCCACAATTAGTTATCCATGAACAGAAACAGCTTTGGGGAAACTGTGGAGTCCACCTAAGAAACTTCAGCAACACAGTGAACAAAAATCCTAAGAATAATTACACAAGAAGAGAAGGAAGACAGCTTTGTTTGGCGGCATCGTCATCTCCTTCCCCAGGGATACAGAGGGAAGCCCCCAGAGTTCCCTCTCTGGGAAAGGAAGAACAGAGTGAGTGATCCCAGTCTTTTAGGGCACAGCACAAAGTTCCCACTTGGATTTCACCACATCCAGACCAGCAAAACTGAGCTGTATAGAGCTAGCTAGGAACAAGGAAGAGAAGTAAGGTCTACCGATAGCAGCATGCAGCAGGAGCCATCGTGATTCACAGTGACCTGCTCTATAGACACACCCAGCAGCTTCCACCACTGTAAAAGGAACTAATGACCAGCTCAACTGTGGCAGAACCCCTCCAGATTTTATCAGCTTTTGCCCCATAGGTACTTGTGTTTGCCAATGCAAACTACCATAGTCCCTCTTAGCTCACTCTACCCCCTTCCACCAGAGCCCACAAACCACACCAGCAGCCAGTCTAGGTCTCTGCAGCTGTGGCAAATGCAAGATATCACCCTCGAGCCCTATGGCTGACCTTCATCACTGTGTATGCCAAAAACTGTACTAAGAAACAAAGGTCATCATATAATTACAAAGGGGTCTATTTATAGCATCTATCTATCTATCTATCATCTATCTATATATAAAACAATAAGCAATGGGCCAAAGAAGAAATCAAAAGAAAAATTTAAAAATACCTTGAGACAAATTAAAACAGAAATACAACATATCAAAACCTGTAGGATACTGCAAAAGCAGTTTTAAGAGGGAATTTTATAATGATAAATGTTTACATTAAGGAAAAAATCCAATAAACAACCTAAATTTACACTTTAAAGGAACTAGGGAAAAAAGAGAACTAAGCCCAAAGTTAGCAGAAAAAAGAAATAACAAAAATCCCAGCAGAAATAAATGAAACAAAGACCAACAAAACTATAGAAAAGACTAACAAAACTAAGAACTAATTTTTAAATTTTTTTTTATTTTTTAAAGATTTCATTTATTTCTTTATTTGATAGAAAGAGATCACAAGTAGGCAGAGAGGCAGGCAGAGGGAGAGGGGAAGCAGGCTCCCTGCTGAGCAGAGACCCCCCCTCCCCCATGTGGGGCTTCATCCAGGACCCTGAGATCATGACCTGAGCCGAAAGCAGAGGCTTAACCCACTGAGCCACCCAGGCGCCCCTAAGAACTAATTTTTTTTGAAAAGATAGACGAAAACAACAGATCTTTAACTACACTAAGAAAAAAAAGAAAACTGAAATAATAAAATCAGAAGTGAAAAAGGAGACATTCTAATACCACAGGAATACAGAGGATAATAAGTGATGACTGAATTACACTAACAAATTTGATAACCTAGAAGAAATGGAGAAAATCCTAGAAACATACAACCTATCAAAACTGAATCATGAAGAAATAGAAATCTAAACAGATCAATAACAAGTAGGGAGAGTGAATCAGTAATCAAAAACCTTCCCTCAAGAGAGACCAGGACCATATGATAAATGACTTTCTCTGTTTGACTTATTTCACTCAGCATAATCTCCTCTAGTCCTGTCCATGTTGATACAAAAGATGGGTATTCATCCTTTCTGATGGAGGTGTAATATTCCATTGTATATATTGAAATAAATAAATAAATGAACAAACAAATGGATAAGAAAAAGAGAGAGAGAGAGAGAGAGAGCCCAGGACCAGATCGTTTCATTGGTTTTTCTTATCAAACATTTAAAGAAGAATTAACACCAGTGCTTTTCGAACTTAAAAAAATGAAGAGGAGGGAACACCACCCCCAGGAACACTGGCCTCATTTTATAAGGCCAGTAATACCCTAAAACCAAAGCCAAATGAGGACACTTTGGGAGAGAAAACTGCAGACCAATATCTTTGATGAATACAGATGCAGAAATTCTCAACAACATATTTGCAAACAGAATTTAACAATACACTAAAGGGATCATACTATATGATCAAGTGGGATTTATCCTTGGGATGCAACAATGGTTGAACATATGCAAATTAATCAATAAGTACAATAAATATTAATAGAATGAAAGATAAAAATCATGTGATCATGTCAGTAGATACAGAAAAAACATTTGATAAAATACAATATCCTTTCATGGTAAAAACAACAACAATAACAACAACAACAACAAATTGGGCATAGGAGGAACATACCTCATTATAAAGACTGTGTATAACAAGCCCAGAGTGAAAGGCCTGCATGAAAGGTTGAAAGATTTTCCTCTAAGATCAAGAATAAGACAAGGTTCCCCATTCTCACCTATCCCATTCAGCATAGTATTGGAAGTCCTAGCCAGAGTAATCAGGCAAGAAAAAGAAATAAATGCATCTTAATTGGAAAAGAAAAAGTAAAGTTATCTTTTGTTTGCAATAATCCGGTTTTTTTTTAATATGATCTTATATATATAGAAAATCTGAAAACCACACCAGAAAACTGTTAGAACTAATCAATCAGTGAATTCAGTAAAGTCGAAGGATACAAAATCAACATATGTAAATTAGTTGTTTTTATATACTATCAAAAAATGCCAAAAAAATAAGGAAAAAGAATACTATTTGCAATAGTATCAAAAACAAATACTTAGAAATACATTTAACCAAGAAGTAAAAGGTCTATGCACTGAAGAGCACTAGGCTTTGATGAAAGAAATTGAAGAAGATACACAAAAAAATAGATATTCCATGTTCATGGAGCAGAGGAATTAATATTGTTAAATGTACATAACTAACCAAAGCAATGTGTAAATTCAGTGCAATCTTTATCAAAATTCCAAAGGCTACTCTTCATAGAAATAGAAAAAACTATCCTAAAATTTGTATGGAGCCACAGAAGACCCAAAATAGTCAAAGAATTCCTAAGAAAGAACAAAGCTGGAGATACTACACTTCCTGATTTTGAACTATACTACAAAGCTATAGTAATCAAAACAGGATGGCACTGGCATACACACAGAAACATAGACCAATGGAAAAGAAATAAGAGCTCAGACATAAACCTTTGTATATGTAGTCAACTAATATTTGACAAGGAAGCCAAGAATCTTCAATGTAGAAAGAATCATGTCTTCAATAAATGGTATTGGGGAAACTGGATAACCACATGCAGAAAAATGAATTAGACCTTTATCTCATACCATTCACAAAAGATAACTCAAATGGATTAAAAACTTAGGTGAAATACCAGACTCCATACAATTTCCCAGAGAAAACATAGAGAAAAACCTCCTTGACCTTGTCTTGGCAATGGTATGCTGGATATGACACCAAAAGGACAGGCAACAAAGCAAAAATTAATTAAGGGGACCATTCAAACTAAAAAACTTGTGAACAGCAAAAGAAACAATCAATAAAATGAAAAGACAGCTTACAGAGTAGGAGAAAGTGCTTGAAAATCATGTATCTGATAAGGTGCCAGTATCCAAAACATACAAAAAACTAATGGACCTCAATAGCCAAAGGACAAACAATGCAATTTAAAGATGGGCAGAAGACCTGAATAGACATTTTTCCAAAGAAGACATACAGATGGGCAACTGACACATGAAAAGATGCTCAACATCACTCATCTTTAGGGAAATGCAAATCAAAACCATAATGAACTATCACCTCACACCTATTAAAATAGCCATCATCAAAAAGATAAGAGATAAACGCTGGTGAGGATGTGGAGAAAGAGTAATCCTTGTGCATTGTTGGTGGAAATGTAAATTGGTGCAAGCACTCTGGAAAACAGTATGAGGTTCCTCAAAAAATTAAAAATAAGGGACACCTGGGTCTCTCAGTGGGTTAAGCGTCTGCCTTTGGCTCAGGTCATGATGCCAGGGTTCTGGGATCAAGTCCTACATTAGGCTCCTTACTCAGCAGGAAGCCTCCTCCTTCTGCCTGGCACTCTCCCTTTCATGCTATCCCTCCTTCCCTCTCTCTGAAAAATAAATAAATAATAAATAAATGCTTCTTTAAAAAATTAAAAATAGAATTTCCATATAATCCAGCAACCTCACTTCTTTTTTTCTTAGATTTTTTTTAAAGCAAAGTCTTTTATTTCAAAGTGAATAATCTCCCCTAATTTATCTTCTTTGTATGATTTGAAAGAAAAAAATCTGGTACATGAAGTTCTAATAGATGAGAGTTTGAGTTTGTGCATGACATATTTGAAAGAACCCTGGGTTAAGTCTTTTT